>JAKWBJ010000526.1:0-600000 GCA_023159175.1 Wohlfahrtia magnifica
AAGCATGTACGTAACAACTTTCCCAACATGCTGTATAACAGATTTTAAAATTTTTAAACATTCTGTAAAATACCAAATTAACAATGCCTTACCGTGTACTTCAGTTATTTCATTAAATGGGTAATGTCGTCATTCCTTAATAAGCCTAAGAGTATGTGAAAATATATTAAAATATCAGAATATGTCTTCATAACTAATCGAACACAGTTTGCCCATAAGGTTGAATGGTTGAATCGCAAATATGGCGTCACGTTAAGTCACCTCTAATTTGATATTAAACAGTGTTGGCACAACCAACAATTTTTTGTAACCAAATTTCAATAAAAAGGTACCCAAAAAATAACCAAAACTTTAGTACAATAAACATTAAGGTAAAATGATATGATGATATAAAACATTATTATAATGGTATACATATGTCGGTTTTATATAAACATTGACTAAATATAGACCGGCTTGGCATAATTTTGCATAATAATTGATAAAGCATATTCTCTATTTGTGTCGAATTTTTTAACTTATTTATGCATAATTTTAGCTATATAGTCTTTACTAACAGATATCTCAAAAAACCGGAAAACACCTGAGCACAATAATAACTATTCGCTAGAACTGTTGCAGTAAAAATTATAAACAAAAAGTAACCTGAAAGGTAAGTGTAATAACAAACCGATTTAAAGTTATATTGTTGATGTTTAGATTTAAAATAATGGCTATTGTCTATGCCAATAGGCCTCTAATAAAGAAAAGTGTTCATTCACATTCACTCTTTATTGTTAAAGACACAACAATTCGTTTTCTTAAAATCTTTTTTAATTTCCGTTAAATTAATATTAAATTAGCTTCTAATTGCTTAAATAGTAAACGACTAGAAAATCCATCAAATACTTATTATACTATTAAATATAAAGGTTTCACAAAATGAAATATGATTTTGATACGAAAAGAGAGACCGTCAAATCAGCCACCATTGTTTAATGATGACGAATTAAACACAATTCACTTCAGAATCGAGTATACGAAATAGGCTTAATTTCTTCTTGGCCTCAAAAAATGAGCAGTCTTTTTGCTCAAAGTTCATATGTTTCACAACAAAAGCCCCAGCAAAAGTCAATTTTTTGTAAGTTAATTTAAAGAAATAATTACATATATTTTTATTTCGAGAAAAAAGTAACAAGAATTGAAAAAGATCCATATCTTACACATCGGAGGAAAATGTAATCAATTTAGGTTTGAAGTTACCAAAACGTCAATACTGATCTTAAAGCTCAAACACAATGTGTTCGATTAGTGATGACATACCATAACGCTGTAAGCAATAAATTGAATTCTGGTTGTTCCGACTACGGTTACGGTTATTAAGTTGTGTTAAGTCACGTCTAATTAAACCTCTGTTACTTATTGCCATAATATATAATTTGGTATTTTAGTTTTTTCATGCTAAAATACTAATTTTTAAATATTAAAATGTAAGCAAACATAATAAAACTAACAGAAAATAAGTTTTTATATTTTTCCAAAACCAAAAGAATGAAAAAACAGGCAGTTCCAGCCAATTTCCATAAGATAATTTCAAAGTACCGAGTTATTAAATTAATAATCACGTGTGTATGAATATACTCCCCTGCCAACTTGAGTTTCGTACTCTCTGATAATATGTTCGTAAATGAAAGATGAACCTGTTTATTTTGGTCAGCATTTAATTAATTTAAAAAAGTTGAAAGTTTTTAAAACATAATTTATTTTTTAATAAAGTAACAAAAACAATCTTCATTTTATTTGCTTACATCTAAAAAATCTGTTTCCAGATGTAAAAGTAGCTTAAGTCGACATAAGCGCAAATTTTATGTGCGTTTAAGTTTTTTTAATTTGTCAAAGCATCTTATGTGCATATAGTATTTTTTATATATACCCATTTTTCATTCATTTATAACTACATAACTTAAATTGACTTAAACTTAATAATTTTACTGTATTATTTTTTTAGTTTCAATACAACATCTTATGTTAATAAGTAAATACATAGATATTATTTCAATAAAACACTTAAGTTTTAGTTAAGACTGTTTAATAAGGTTGTTATGAATATGTTAAGTTACATTTTAGATGTAAAAATACAATTAAGATATAAATTACACAAAATTGGGAATATCTCTTAACTTAATTCTTTGACCTAAGCTTTTCTTCCATATCGACACAGCAATAATAATTCAGCGTTAAAAAATACTTGATTATTTTCAATGCTTATAAAATATTAACCTCTTTAAACTTTGTGTACACATATGTGTACTTTAAATCATCTTTATTTGTTATAAGTAGCGACATTATTTGGAAGCTGTTAGACCATTTTTTTACAATCGGGGAATTTATTTATTTTGGTTTTCAATAAGAACACGAGTGTTTTAATAATAACCTAAAGGAAACGATATATATAAAAATAAACTGCTATCATAATCGCTTCATGTTCATGTCTTAAGAGGTTAAACAAAAGTAAAGAGCAAAAGCAAAGAAGGAAAGTAGTAAATAACTTGCTTAGTCAGCAAAGCAACTATTTTATCAAAAATATTATTTTTCACTTGTTTTATTTTTACTCAACTATTTACTTTAATGTGGGTGTATTATGCGACTCTATCGCCAATAACATGAACAAAAAATTAGAAATCAAAGAGTCAGAGTTGAAATATTTCCTCCATGAAACGACAAATGATCATAAAATTGAATCAACAGCAACGTAGTCAATAAATATGTACGTAGTAAACAGCAAAAGTAAACATAAAGTAAACAACAACTTATTGCTTACAGCAAGAACAATTCTTGATAATGTGGTTGCTTTGCTGACTGCTTAAGCATAGAGCATACACATAGTAATATTAAGAAAGTTATTTACTATTTTAATTTTTTGTTTTTGTTTTTCACTTGTGCTTATTATTTTTCAAAGTTTTCAGTAAGCATTCAGCAACACAGTTATTTAATTTGAAGCTAAAAACTGAAGCAAAGCTAAAATTTTAGTGCTGTTGCTAGTTTATAGCAAGCAATTTAAGCCCTTTATAATCATATATATGTTTAAAGTGTAGCCAGATATTCAATTGTCAAAAAAGTACATTGAGGGAAAACGAGCAGTAAAAGAAGTACACTGTTTTTTAAAATGAATATGCTTTAGAAATTAATTAAATAACATGGAATAATAATTAGTTTAACAAAAAACATAGAAATGCTACTATTCGGCAATAGTAATTCTATGGAATACTTAGTTAGAATGTTATGGTATTGGATGAAAGAAGCTTAACCACTAGTTTATATAAACATTTTATGGAAACGTACTCCTTTTATATCCACATTTCTTAACAAATAATAGTGTAAAAAACGTTAAGGTATTTATATAATTAAATTTGAAAAATAAATAATAAAAAACAAATATTTCTATTAACCCTAGAAAACTAAACCTTTTTTCAACGTTTTAAACTAAAACTCGCCTGTGAGGTTACTATTTTTAAAATTTTTTGTTTTTTTTTTTAATAATTGTTTTTTAATTGAAAAAACAGTTTATATTTAAATATTGGCATATTAAAATGCCAAATAAAAAATAATGAATTACATTGTTATTAGAAGTTATTAAAATACAAACTTAAAAACAGCACTATTTTTTTTAAGAGATCAAAATATTTTTTTTTTAAATACTTAAAAAACAATATATAAATTCACATTTTTCCCATTGCTTTTTCTACCAAGTTTTATTAAAACAAAAAAGTTTTAACATGTCATTTACGTTTTCTGTTGTACATAGCAAGTAGATCTTTCCTTCTTTCGAACGTCACATTGATAGCAGTTTCGAGATCGATGTTCTAGAATATAGATAATACGTTTTATAGCATTTTGCATAATAATAAATCTTTATAATCTTCTTCCTTGATAGGAAGAATATATAAATATACTAAGCTATCAAGATTTAAAATAAATTTGTAACAAAAAAATTACAATTACAATTTTAATAAGAACGTATAGTCAGTCAGTGATGTTACTTTAACACTAAAATTCGTCTCACAGGCAAAAAAAAATTAGTATATCTTCGTAACAAAAAATCTTTGTGCAATGAACATCTTCTCACAAACTCACACGATAGATACCTGCGTTGGTTTAATTGCTCGTGGTGTTACTTGAACTCGATCAAAACGACATGCGCAAAAACGACATTCGTTGCGCCTCACAGGCGGGAATTAGTTTTCGAGGGTTAAATAGCGATCATGTTTTTACCGTCAAATATATTAGTCAATGTTACAGTATCTTTAGTTAAAATTTTAGACAATTTGATTTTACACCATCTAAAATTAGAAGCCACAATGCTCTATCAGTCTTAGATTAAAAAAAAGTCGTAAAAAAGAAAGTGGTATATAGGATCTAAAACAGCGTCGTAACTATGCATGTTTTTGGGATGTTTCAACTTGTTTTTTTTCTAGACTAGAAAATCTTCGTTTTTATTAAAGCGTTCAAACAAAAAAAAAAAAAAAAAAAAAAAAAATACAAAAAAATAAAAAAGTACTTTAGTTCACTTTTATAAGTGTTATGCAGAAAACAGTACATTGACTAAAAAGTACTCATACTGCTGAAAAGAGTACGTCTAACTACCCTATTTGTATGTATGTATGTATATGAATTGTTACGTTTTTACCTTTTTAAAAACGTGTATTTGTGAGTTCGTAGATTGTAGTTGAAATAAAATAAATCTTGTGTTTAGTTTTAATTCAAAATCCTTTATTCAACACAGTTTTGTGCACCACTCCGTGTAACGTTTTTACAAGCAATAACAATTTTCTATTCTTAATTACTCCGTCTGTTTACAATTTTGTAAACAACAACAATTACTCGACAGATCTTTCTACCTAAAGATCTTCCAACACGATCGTCGTTATAACTTAGGTTCGATCACAAATTTGTCAACCAGAGGTTATCTACACTTAACTCTATTGAGTTAGCTCCAACTAAACTGGTTTTTTACTTCATGATTCACTTCACGAGTTTACTCTTTATAAACTCTCTTTACACAAACTTTACTCTCTGAGTTTACTTTTCTTAAACTCTACTCGCTGAGTTTACACCAAATAAACTGATTGTTGCTCGTATCGATGTGCTTTTTAAACCAACGAACGTCTCGATATTTCAGGTAGATTCCATTTCTATCTTTTAATTTCTTTTTAGTTCTTTTGTAGCCATGCGTATGTAAGCATCTACCTCTTTCAGCTCTTAGTATTTGTTGTTGCTTGTTTATTGTCTGTTACTTGTTTTCTTTGCTGCTTAATTATTGTTGTTGCCGTGTTATTTTTATTTACTTTATCTCTGTTAATGTTTGTTGTTGTGGATTTGGTTATTTCTAAACAGCACGTACAGCTGTTCTTACAGCTTTTGTTTATTTATTTTAGCGATGTAATAAACGCTAGGGTGCGCAACCTTATTTCCATAACAATATGATTGCACAGGCTTACAAAAATAATTTTTCTTTGTGCACTGAATGAAGCAAATGTATACATACATACATATATATGTATGTATTCTTAAGAAGGGCTACCTATGGTGGTTGATTATCTCTTTTTTTTGTCCACGTACGAGTTACAGTTTCATGATAGATAAGTTTTTTGTAATAACTTTGGAGAATGCAAAACGGCCGTTTTCGAATCTTTTGGAGTTTGAATTAAAACTACGAGTATTTGTGTGGTTCAAAATAATAAAACTTTTGAATGATTTTAAATTTAGAAGTCCCTTAGCCGGCGATACTTGGTTGAACTGTCATAAGTGGGGAGATCGATCATTCGACTTTTCTCAAAAACCGGTTTTCAAATAGTTCGAATAGTTACCGGTTATCGGTTAAAAATTTTACAGATAACCGGTTCTTTTCAACTTTCGGATTTTTTAAGCCCTAAACGGACATATATAAGATATATGTATGTAAAATTAAATATTGTATATATAATTCCAGCAACATCCCAAGTGGAACAAGGGGTACTTCTCTCAATCAATGAACTGCACTCGATTCTATTTGTAGACTCATAGAAAGGGAGTTTTAACGATAGCTCCGAACGGCAGGTGCATTAGTTAGAGAAGTTTCTCAAAGCGTAAGTACTTATGACCAGTCGCCAGCCGTATTATGAGGTAATGACGCTGTAGAGAATTGTCAGATGGTCCGGCCTAAGATGTATCGCGGCCCTCTTGGTTCTCAGGCGGGTGTGTTATCTATCATACATACAACAGCGATACACAAAATATTACACTTAGAAAAATTTTATATTATGATGATCATAATATTTACAATTAAAATAATAAAAACATAAATATTATGGAATTTTTTTTTCTGATAAAAAATGTTGCACTTCGGTTGTTCTTGACCATAAAACGTCGTAAAAAAATAAGAAATATCAAAGATTTTTAAAGGCTACACAGTTACAGATAAACACAGCACCTTTTCTTTGCATTAAACTTTTTAGAAAAGGAACAAAAAAAATGTAAAGGCAACAAGGTGCAACATATTTTTACAACAATGAAAACATCATATTACATATAAAATATAACCGGTTATTCGTGTTAAAATAACCGGTGTCTTCGATATGCGAAAAATTGACATTTTGAAAAATTCGAATTTGGAAAAACTAAAAAACTGCGCGAATAATAACCGTGTGATCTCCCATAACGAAAACAAATAAAAACGTTTATGAAAATAACTAAAACTATTTTTTTTAAACTTAAACAAATAGCTCCACGTACATGTATGTTTTAAGTTGTGAAGAAAAACCTTGTAAAAATAATAAATAAATAAATAAAACTTTGTGAACTAGTCTCGTTATTAATTATATTTAATTTATACTATGTGTCTATTAAATATAATTTAATTTATACAAGTATTTGGTAATTTTTCGAATATAAAAATGTATGTTCAAAACCCAACCATAGCATGCGTCGGCTAGCTTCAACGACTGTGCAAATACACACAAACAAATATGTATAATAGGGTGATCTTTAGATATATGGAAGGTTTTTTTTTAAGTTAGAGACAGCAACTCCCCCCAAAACGTGTGGTGATATAATAAAAAAAAATTTTATTTGCTTTAGAATACGATAGTGATACAACCTTTTTGCTATAATTTTATTAAATTTACGATAATTGCCATGATATATTACCAACATTTTGATTATAAAAACCTATGTTGAATTAGATTTTAAATATTAAGACAGCAAGTAAAGTGTTTATATTGTTAAGTTTTAACATTTTTAAAACGTTTGAGTTCGTTTAAATTGTGTTGAAATAAAACAAACACCGCTATATTTTGCGGTTTTACAGTTTTATTTATTCCATTTAGACAACACTTATATTTCCGCTTTAACACAACTTTATTTATTGACAGCCAAACGATAACTGAACAACGTAGGCAGAGATGTCTCCTTATACACATAATTTGGAGAGTTCCGGGAATGTTTCAAATGGTCTCATATCCTCTATCCGTTAATTTTAAACATGTAAAATTGTGTTACCCGGAGATGATTTAATTGGCCGTGCTGCCAGATACACAACTAAGTATGACATTGACACGGTAACACAAAATAAACCAAAATCCTACAGTTTAGGCGTTTTTATTCCCGTAACACTGCCTCCTACTTAAGCCTGTTCGTTTCTAATATGTTCATTATCTTTCTTCCCATAGCGTGTCAGTCGCCCTAGATGTACCACTTTCATTTTTAATCGCGGACCATTGTTTTTCTGTATTCTGTATGCCACATCGTTTAACCTCATGACTACCTTATAAAGTTTATCCCAGCTAGTTTGAAGCTTGGGAGATAATACTTTCACCATAGCGGCATACCCAGTTGTTCACAAAAAACATTTACAATTGTGTTCGCCTCTTGATTGGGAATGGCATGCACTTCTGGCCATTTGCTGAAATAATCCATCACGACAAGAACATATCGATTTCCGGCATTACTGACAGGAAACGTGCCTGCTACGTCCATCGCTATCCGTTTCAGAGTTGTATTTTTACAGCTCATCTCGACTTCTTTTTACTATACCATTTCCATTAATCAACTATCCCATTGTGCCCAATACATTTTTGTAAGAGGACCTTTTGCTGATATTGCATTGCGGGCGGGCCGTCTGTCCTCTTCTTTGGCTTCTATAATCTTTGCCAATGTTGTGTCACTCCTTCGTGCTTCTGACCAGTCTTCGTTTCCATCTATTTGCGTTAGCTGGATATCAATGATGGATTCCTTTCGCTCAGCTCAATGTTTGCATTCCAAATTACAAGGTCGATGTGAGAGAGCATCTTCGGTGCTCAGTGCTAAAGTCATAAGCCTGGAGGCGCTCAATCCAATGTGCCAGCTGTCCCTGTGTTCTTAAATTGCAGTAACCATCGGTCGGAATGCGGAATGATCAAACCTTAGAAGAAAATGTTGACCATATATGTGTCTATAGTAATGTTTAACGCATTCCAGCACTGCCAGTAACTCACGTCGAGTCACACAATAATTCCGTTCAGGCTTTGACAGCTTGCGGCTATAGTAGCCTACCACTTCCTCCGTCCCATTGACCACCTGTGGAAATACACCACCAATACCATATCCACTGGTATCGCTGCCAGGGTTGAATTTTTCACCTGCGGCTGGATACGTCAAAACCGGTGCGGCACACAATAGGACTGTTAGTGCCTGGATTGCCTTTTCTTTTGACTTACCCCAATGATACGCCTTGGTGAACTCATGTAGGCTTGCTACCGCGCTCGCAAAATTAGGCACGAAGTGTCTGTAATATGTGCAGAGTCCCAAAAAGCTGCGTAATTAATGAAGATTCTGGGGGCGAGGCCAGTCCTTTACTGCTCGTATTTTATCTTCAACCGATGAAATGCCATCTGCTGTAACTAGATGCCCCAAATATTTTACCTGTTTTTGGAACAATGCAGATTTCTTCACACTTAATTTTAGTCCAGCCATTGATATTCGTTGCAGAACTTCTGCCGGGCTTTTATGGTGTTCATCGAATGTTATGCCCATTACTATTATGTCGTCGAGGTAAACAAGACAAGTCTTCTAATGAAGTCCTTTTAGTACGCCATCCATTAGCGGCCGGTGCATTGTAGAGCCCAAATGACATAACTTTAAACTACCACAAAACAGTTCTCTCCTTATCCTTGTCTGCGATCTCTACCTGCCAGTACCCGCTTTGTAGATCGAATGTAGAGAACCACTTTGTTCCAGCTAGCGTGTCGGCGTATCATCAATTCTTGGTATCGGGTAGCTGTTTTAGTGACATCATTCAGCTTCCTGTAGTCTACACAGAATCTTGTATTACCATCTTTCTTTTTAACTAAGACTACAGGTGAGCTCTAAGGACTCGATGATGGTTCAATTACACCGCTCGTCTCCATTTCATTGACCAACTCTTCAACCTCATTACGCTTCGCCAGAGGTATACTTTTGGGTGCCTATTTTATCGGTCGCGGTTCGCCAGTATTAATTTCATGTTTGATTATAGCTGTTCTACCTTGAGTCTTATATTTCGTGGCGAATACGCAGGCGCAGCTATTTAGCAGTGGCTTTATATCTTTATGAAGCTGCTAGACCTGCTACCTATTTCTCTACATTTTTGTCAAATACTTGTTGGTCCTTGACTGATATATTGGAAGGTTCCGGCAATTTTTCGCTGTTTATTACCGACTTTACAGGAGCAGAGTTTTCATAATAGAATTTTTCGTGGCCTGTTTTTTTTAAAGGACTTTTTGAACAAAGACCACAAACTTGGAAAAATTTACTTAATTTTAAGATAGGCCTAAATGTCGTTCAAAATATGAAAGTTCTAAATGATTCCGCAGAATGAGATGTTAAGCTTTATTTAAGGATGAAAAAAACAAGGAATTGATAGTTCAAATTGTAGCGGATTATCGGAAACACTATGTTGATGTGAACAAAAGTTTCCTTTTGCAATCAAGTAATATATCAATCAAATAATATTTTGGCAACTCAGCTGTTTTCTTGTAACATGTTACTCTCAAACATAATCAGTTTGGTCGATAATTTAACCGTGAATTGACTTACAAACGTTCAACGGTTGCAGATTATTGAATTTTATTATCGAAATTCATGCTCGGTTAAGAACTTTTTATCGGAAAACTGTGTTCAACGACGAAGCTCATTTCTAGTTGAATGGATACGAAAACAAGCAAATTTACCATATTTAGTGTGAGAGCAACCAGAATCATTGTAAGAACTGCCAATGCATCCCGAAAAATGCAACTTATGAACCATCTGAGGCATAGTCGTGGTCAATATTTACATGAAATCGTCTTAAAACATTGAATTATATAGATCGTTGTATCGAAGAAATATTTTATACATTTCTCTAAATTGTATGTGTTTTTTAAATCAAATCCGAATGGTCTTAAAAAAATACCTGATACAAACCAATAAAAATAATATTTCTGTTTTTTTTTTAATTTGCGTACGTACATATATTTATACATACATAGTATGTATGTAAAAGAATATAATTTTAATATATATCAAAATTTTATTTTTAAAGGTTTCAAGCCAAATTTCAAGAGTGATGAGCCACATTTTAAATTCCCGAAATCATGGTAATATTTTTTACATCATATTTTTAGACTAAACGAACATTGTTAGGAGTTACGCTCGAAACAACAAAGTTGAAAAATATGGACCACCTTAGTGTATAACCATAATACACTAACACACTTTTCGTCAAGTTTCGTTCAGTTTCATTTGCTTACGTTTTGAGCCAACGCAATCGTACGTAGGAGACGTAAAAGGGGTGATACATTGGCAAACATTTGTTTGCAGCCGTATGTGTGTTATATGCAGATAATAACAAGAGAAACACGTTGTGCAATGGATGCTTTTCTTTTCATTCGTCACTGAAACAGCGACGATTAGACATGCGTATGAGCGATCCATAAATAAGAGTGGCAAGCGGTACGTTTTTTTCCGCTTAGTTTTTACGCTCCGCGGCCATACCTAAATAAAAGCGGCACATTTATGTCAAAACGATAAAAACAGGATTATTAAAAAAATATAACAACCCTGTTTATTTTGATGAGTAAGCAGTTTGTGAAATTATTTAAATACAAAATGTGTAAATAAACAAGGTTTTAAAAATTATTGTGTTCATTTTATATTTATTTAAAATTTAAAGTGTAAGAAAAGTAAGCAAAAAAAGAATGGGTGTGATTAAATGTTTTACTATTACATTTTCGGAAAAGTCATCATTCTTAAATATAAAACAGAAGTGAAATATAAACAATAACTGAAAAAATATAATATATAATATAATAATATATAAAATATATCAATTGAAATTAAAACCTTTTTTATTCTTGAAAAATATTATTGTAAGCAATGAGTGACGTGGACGATTTGGAGGTTTTGAGAATAATGGCGAAAAGACGTGAAAGAAATCAGGAACTGTTAAAAAGTCGTTAAACACACGTATTTTATTCCACCGGTGTTAATATTTTAATTGAAAAAGCCCTGATTTATTTTTTAAATCCACCAGGATGAATCATGAACAATTTCAGGTGCTACTAAATTTAATTGAACCCTGGCTCCGGAAATATTCGCACAAGAAACCCATTTTTTCCGAGTTTTCAGTCCCTGTCAAATACAATGAATATAAATTGTGTGAAAAAGAATCTTTTATATAATCTGTCCTGTGTATTCTATTTTTTTCATGGTGAATGAAAGTGTAACTTACAAAAAATTATATTTTAATTTAAATATAATTTATTTCAATGATTGTAGTGACAATATAGATACATACATACAATGTATATACTCGTAGAACCACTTATTCTTATTTCTTAAATGCTTTGAAAAAATTTAAAAATTACTTCAATAATACGACAATTTATACATATCAGGTAAAATGTTTTCTTAAGAATATCAAATAACCTTGGCCAACTTTTTTTAAATAATGATAATTGTCCGGGAAAAAAATATTATTTTTATTTTAGAAGGCTGTAGTTAGTGATCGATATCTCGTAGTATGCTCGTTAGCAAGAAGACATTTCGCACTCCTTTTGCTATTTGTTTGGTTGTGGGTTACAGAGTATTTAGATTTAAAATCAACAAAAGAGAAAATTCGGTATATTACAATTTTTTTTTATTCACCGCGCATTGACCACGATCGTTTTCAAACAATGTTGTCGTATGTTACGCAGTACTCAATGCCAGTCATTGTCAAATGTTTTGTAGGCATTAAGAGTTGGAAATTCGGATAGGTGTAAATATTGCATATAGAAGTGAAAGGCAAGAGCCTTGCAGATAACCAATATTTAAGGAGACTTTATTTGAAATGTATTTCCGTATGTGGACTTTAAATTCTTGGAGCAGGAGCATAAGGTAGTTTTTAATAATTTGCATCTATTACTAGAGTAATCCCTCCCGCATTGCTGGGAGCATTTGTGTTGTACTTGTTTTTTGACTGATGTAGATAGATAACTAAGCTTTCAATGTTACCGTTCTCCATACATGCGAAATTCCATATTTACTTTAAGCTGATGGTTTGTACGGACTGCCAAGTCATTTAATCAAATTCAGAAACTTCAATTCTAACTATTCTCAAATTATACAAAAAAAAATATATATATATATAATTTGTATGGGGGGTACTATACCTACTTATTAGATTTCATCAAATTTTTGCTTGCTGATTTGTATTGACTACGAACCTATTTGGACCAAATTTAGAGACGCTTAGTGTTACCATTTTGAAGATATAGACAAATAAAACAAATAAATATTTGTTTAAAAAGGCAATCAGTTAAAGTAGATTGGTTTGTAAATCGGTGGAGTGGTCTCGAGTTATTAAATGACGAACATCTTTTGTATAAAGATGGTCACCGTGGCATGCTGTGCTAAGTGCCGAGACTATTACAGTTGATATGCCGTTTTCAAAATTTGATTTAACTATTTTTAATATTTTAATTGGTTTTTTCAATGAAATACCGGCAGAAAATCTTTAATGGTTTGGAAGAATTCTGTGCCCATGGGATTCTAGAGTTGGCTTTTCCAAATACGAATATGAATTCGACAGTGTACACAACTTTTGTCCAGACTAACCTAAACCATTTTTTTAAAGAAATCAAGGGAGCGATATTATTTCTCAGTAGGATACTGCCTCTGTTCACGAAAGTTACTCAACGCGAATGTTGCAATAGAAAACTTGTTTACCATATTAGAATGCAATGAGGTACCAAGGTTCATCAAGGTAAAAATTTTGACTTACAAATTCTGAGCTTAAGGATAGAACATTCAAATCCGTGTGTTTCAGTGCTCTTATTATTAAATTTTGGTAAATATTTCACTTCATCGCTACTGTTTGGTACGAATATTTTTCGTTTACTTCAGATAAATAAGCCCCGTCATGTATGTGTATTTAATCTCAAACACTTAACTTTAGCAAAATTCAACAACGTATCTATATTAGTCCATTTATAAGTCTTTCACATCATCTAATTCGCAAAGTTCTAATTTTTAAATTTAAGGAGAACGATATTGTCTATTATATGAGTCTGTTATCTCATAGTTAAAGAGTTAGGAAAAAATAGGAGAACATGCCTCATCCGTTATTGTACCAAGTTCTGTTTATTCGGCCTTTATTTAGTCTTTACATACTGCTATAAAATCGATATATGTCAAAACACGTGGTGCTTTTCTACCCATATCTTAATTATTATCTTAATTATTTCTTAATAATTTTTTACCTGTTCTCCCATTTTAACCTTTCTATTCCAAAATCAACCATTTCAGATAGTATATAAATATTTACATCCAGTTTTAAATAGTAGATGTATATGAATTGCCTTAACGGACATTTCTTCTCAGACAACACGTCCTAACATTTCATTCAGTGATTCATTTTTTACATTGTATTTTGCAAGAGTTAAGTTTTGTATGCTGAAAAATAACGTCAATCTCATAGACATATTTAAGGTGGTTAATTAATTTCTAGTGTCGAAGAACCTTTTCAGCTAAGTATTTAATGACACTCAATATATCTGAACTTATCCTTTCCATCGATTTCCAAATATTTTTACACTTCAGGGGACATCTATGGAAACATAAATAACACGAACAACATAAATTCACCATGTATTTAATAATGTTTGCCACTCTAGTATGTAAAACACCCGCTTACCGACCAAGAGATCCTCGATTCAATCCCAGGCCACACCTGACAATTTTGAACAGCGGTATCACCTCACAACATTGCTACTGATTATAAGAATTTACGCTGTGAAACATTCACTAAATAATACATCTGCCGTTCGAAGCCTGCGTTTGTAGGTTTCTTTCAATGAGTCTAGTTGACCATCATTCTCCATATATACAAAAATTAATATTTATTAACAGAAAATTAGAAAAAGTTATTGTTGCTCATGTGTGATATCTGTTTTGGGGTTCTATGTGAGATGTATACATACATACATATATAAAAGTAAGACGTTATATTTTAAGCTTAAAAAAAAACTTAAACGATGAATATATTTGCAATAAAATATATAATAGAGTATGAAAATTATATACATTTAAATTAACCGGTTATTTGTGTTAAAATAACCGGCTTATTCGGTGTTCGAAAATCGGACATTTTAAAATAACCGTATTCGACAAATCCAAAAAAACCGAATAAAACATGTCGAATAATAACCGTTCGATCTCCCTATTCTGAACCGTTTTTTTTGTTTTTTGATTTAAAATCCGCCAACTCTAGGCGAGAGATATGATTCTTTAGGACAACCAGCTAATATTTATGGCTTACACACAAAATAAATAAATACAATGGTATCTACTTTGAATTTTCATTTACCGGGCAGTCTAGAAGTTCAGGAATTTCTAAGCTGTAAATCAGTACACACTGCGATTTTTTATTTGTATATAAGATATATATAAATGAATGTGTGTATATATAAATGAATTAGTGTGTGTATGTTTGTTGATTACTTTCTTTGTGCCTTATGGTCAGCTAATGGGCGGAACCGTTTTGCTTGAAATTTTTGCAGTATCTCTCTGTATGTGTGGAAGGAACTATATGCTATATAAATTTTAAAAATTCTAACTGAGCAGTTCCATGCCCATACAAAGTGTATATTTGTATTTGTCTACATCTTCAAGATGGTAACGGCAATATTTTCTTATTTTGGTCCAAATAGATTTACGGTCCAGACAAAAAGTGGGCTGAATTAGACAGGTGTGCGTGGTAGAAAAAAGTTAATGTTGATTTTAGTATATTTTGAAAATGGTTACAGCTAAAGCTTTAGAATTTGGTCTGATTGACTCTACAATCTATACAAAAAGTGGGCGGAACTAGACAAATGGACGTAGTACCTCTCATACAAACTAAATATTGATTTCATTATATCTTGAGAACGGTTAAATTAGGTCTGAATGATATTATAGTCAATGCAAATCATCAGTTAAAAAAAAATGAAAAATATTTATTTCTCTATATCTTGAAAGCGAATAAAGAATTAGGCGTAGTACCTCCCAAAGGATGTAAATGTCGGTATAGTACGGCGAGTTTCTAAATTAGCCTCAAACATGAATAATACTGATTATCTATCAGTAATTGGGCGAGATTGGATAATTGGCAGTGGCAACTTCCATTCATAGTTAAATTTGAATTTTATATATGCGGAGAACGAAAACTATTGAAGCTTCATTATCTATCTACAGCCAAAAAGCGGGAATTGCAGATAGCACAATGGATAAAGGCAAAATTATGACGATATCTTAATTTTGGACACCATATATGTATCTTATATATAAAAATGTGTGTTTGATTGAAAACTGTATACAGCTAAAAGCAGAACCTACAGTTCGTTGTGGAAGAAACATATGATTGGATTTTTAGCGGAAGGGGACGAAATTAGAAAAAAGGGTATAATATATAATTGAGATGGTATTTAAAATAATAATTAAAATAGCGGTAGCAAAGCACGCCTGGATTTTGCTAGTCTACATAAAAGAAAGTTGTCTCTAAAATTATTCCATCTTTTTTTGTTTTGTCCTTGCGAAAACACTTTTTAACCGAATTTCCGTTTTATTTCAATTTGGTATGCAGCTTGAAGATAAATGCTAAGAAAACATGCATAAATGCGCTTATAACATGAACTTAAGGGCAATCAGAATTTTTTACTGTGCCAAGTTGGTCTTAGAAAACTGTCAGTTCAAACTAACTTATGGGCTTACTAAAGGTGTAAGAATTACAATTTACATAATTGATAAAGTTTATGCTACAGCTACAGAGCTAGTGTTGATTTTTCACACTAAAGTGTTTCAGTTTTTATTTTACTTTTTTTATTGCCAGAGCTCCGCAGGGAAACTTATCTGTTTGATTTAGTCTTTCTTTTTTAATTTTAAGTTGAAAATGCTTACAAAAGTTTAGTTTTACTACTCTAATATTCTAGACTGAAAACAATCGGATGTCCAAAGTATTACGTTCTTCTTTACGTGCATATACATATGTACTAATAGATGTACTTCTCTTATTAATTCTTAAGAAAAGAAACGTTTTACTTGTATTCACATCGCCTATGTCTATTGAGAAAGACCAAAGTTGCATTTTTATGTTTTTACTAGTTACAACAAAGAGTTTTTTATTTATTTTTTTATTTTGAAAAAAAAAAAAAACAATCTGACATTTTGTACTCAAGTTGGGCGAATTCATATGAATTACGTACATATATTAGTAAAGTATCCATAAAAATTATGGCTTTAATTTTTCAAACTTATGAAATTACATTTTTAGAAATTAACAAAAATTTTTATATGTATTACAAAATGTTTAGGAATGTTTTAATTGTTCAAATGTTTATCCCTTTAATGCATTTGTTGTTTATATACATGACTATTTGCGAGCAACTTTCTCATATCTACCGATATTAAATTTTTTAACCAAGTAATTTAAAGTGAAATTCTATGCCTTTAGATTAGTTTTTTATTTACTAATTTTGCTGAATCGATCAAGTCTGCTGATTTTTTTGATATTTATTTTGCGAAAAATAAGTTTATCAACAAGTGAAATATAACAAAAATATTGTAAACATTTTAATCAGACGATATCTTGTGACTATAATTTATCTGTTGTATATATACAACATAGCGCATAAACAGTGTATTTCCCTCAATATTTTTTGTTCCAATTTTCTTTATTTTTGCGTTCTATTCCAGCCCGTTATTAACTTTTTCGTACATTTAGTCAATTATGGAACTATAAAAGTGCTTAACAGCTAGACGAATGAAACAAATTCTTTAGTTTGATTAGGATGAGCCTCGTGATGGGGGTGCAGAATCTGAGATGTTATTGACAAAAATTCATGCCGACGAAGCGAAAATATCTGGTAATCTTTGTAAAGAGTATTGAGCTGCCCGATGAATTAGAAAATCAGTGCCTAGAGCTGAAGAAAATAGACTTTACGATTTCTGAGGATTCTAGAATAAAGGAGGACTTTCAAAAAGTATAATAAGTATATAATTCTAATGAAGATGATATAGAAGTATAAACCAATTGAAGTACTTCGAAATACATTAAATATAATCAAAAAATATATAAATCTAATATTTTCTTCTTATAAAATAAATTGGCTTTTCTACTCCGCTTATGCGCCTTGTTGTATGTGTACTCGTACAACGTTTCGAGTGTAAATTTAGTTTTCGTTTGTTCTTTATCTTATTTGACCTTAATCTTGTTGAAAATAAAAGTCAAAAATATAGCTGCTCTAACAAATTTTGGTGCATGAGAGGGTTAAAAGTAAAGTTGATAAAAAAAATTTTAATTTTTCTATATTTTTTAAGGAGAAATAAAACTTTTAAAACAATATGTATGTACATTAGGTTTATGACCAATTTTTTACAAAAAATTTATATACGTCCACGTGACATCGAATTCTAAATTAATATCACTGATCACTTTTTATTTAAGTAACATATGTGCTTACAATGATATAAAAATATGTTAACAAAAAACAACGCAGTTTTATTACAATAATTATTGTCCCGAAAAAAAGAAATGCATGTACTTGCAAGTTCAATTGTATTTTTTTTTAATTATTTTGAATATTGGAAAAATTGTTTAATTTACCTTTTAATATAGAGAGCAAATTTCAACTCGTTCGGTACGAGATAGCCGTTAAACAGTAAGCCAACGTTTCTCAATAAATTTTTTTTCTTAAATTTTATTGACTAGGGTACGCAAAATTTTTAATATGTGCAAAATAAATAAAAGAATCATAACTATAATGTACATGTTTACCCACTAGACATAATTGTGTAATTCGTTACATATTTATGCATACTTTTTAGCAATTGCATATCTTTTCTTTATCTTTGCAAATCTTCATAAATTGTATGAGAGTCAAATGAAGGTAAACAACCTCATCTTATATAAAGAAAATTAATCATTATCTGTACGAGAACAGAGATAAAAATGATTTATTTTTTATTTAACAGATTACATGTATACTTACATATTAAATTAATTATTTGTAAATGTAAGATTAACAGTGGTCTACAGCAAAAAAAGCCTATAAATGATGAATAAAATGCTTTTGATGCGCTGAATTCACATCCATTTTTAGTCTTTTTCCATTAGGCTCAAATTTTTTTTATGGGCGTGGCAAATTTTTCGCACAAAATATGGTAGTTATATAAATATTTTTCATCATAATTTCAAAACTACATGATCGATTTTAATCCACCAAAAGCTTAGGAACAAAATTTCCTATAAGTCCCTGAATAACTTTTTGTTGTATTTTCAACAGTTTCGGAGTTATTCATAACTTAGTTGCGAAAAAAAATTTTTCGCGCAAAATTAGAGCAATTTTTTGTTTTCAAGAAGTCATCATAAATTTTTCAGAATAAAAATTTTATATGTTAATTACATTAACGCTTAAATTGTTGAGAATATAGTTTTATTTATTTTTATTTATTTATATAATTTTATAAAGAGGAGGTTTCTATCGGATGAATTTTTAAAAGCTTTCGGACTTGATTTTAAAAGCAAAAACATAAAATTTAGAGAAATATATAAAATCCTTATTTAAGCCGATAGAACGATCTATATAATTCAATGTTTAAAGAAGATTTCATGTAAATGTTGACCGTGGTTACGCCTCAAATGGTTCATACGCTGGGTCCAATTTTTGCATACTCTCCCCAAGATATCGGATTCAAGTGCGCACTTGTCTCTATAGACATGAGCTTTAACACACACACAAAATAGTCTAAAGGCGTAATATCGCGCAATTTAGGCGGCCAATCGACCGGCCCCTAATGTGAAATAAACTGTTTACCGAAATCGCCTCTCAATTGGTCTATTGTTTCGCGTGCTGTGTACCATGTAGCACCATCTTGTTTAAGCATGTCGGCTCTTCCACTTTGTCCACTTTGTAATCAACTCACGGTAGAGCTAGCCATTCACAGTAATGTTCCTGCCGTCTTTGAAAAAGTACAGTCCATTGATGCCATCGTTGCATATTCTACAACAAACGTTGATTTTTCCTGGATGCAAGTACAGCAATTTTGCTTGTTCACTTATCCATTCAACCAGAAATGGGCTTATTCACTTAACACAATTTTCTGATAATAAACATGAATTTTGATAATAAAATTCAATTATCTGCAAGCATTGTTCATGTGTAAGTCAGTGTTGCCGAAAAGAAAATTGCTAACAAATCATCCGATATTTTCCTAAAAGATATATTATACATACACATATAACCAATATTTAATTAAACCCATTTATTATTAGTGTTCTATATTTACAGCAGGATTCTAGAAAGTGTACAAGAGTACTAATGTCACATGTCAGACCATTAAGAAGATTTATTTCTTCTGATATATTTAGTTGGGTTTTATTAATTACACTATGCAACAAGCGAAAAAAATTTTCTGACCATGGATAACCACTAAATTGTTTTTGATGCGCTATGCTCACCTAATTTCAAAGATCATCAGCATGACTCTATGGATACGTTATTTCTTGAATTTTTTTCTAACATGTGAGATTTTTGAAGAGGCTGCTTCATACATCTTGTGATAACTGTGACATGACTCATTCCATTTCGTCAAGCCATATCAATTTTGCCAGTTTCATTATAAATATTTGCCAGTTTCATTATAAATTCATAACGTTGCATATAATAGAAATAAAATAAAATCGATCATGAAAATCGATTGGTAAATACACATTTTATTCCCAATAAAGTGAAAGTACCTAGTTTTCAAAATAAATGTTTTTTTTTGTAATTGTCGAAAATTCCGCTGGTCGTATGAGTAATAATTATGAATTTTTTAAAAAAATATTACTTATAGGACACCAGTTGCAAAGTGAGCAAAAAGCCACAGAATTACTTCTGAAAGGAAAGCATTAATGTTGAGAACAACTGCTTGCACTTATTAGCAAACTTATAGCGCGAGAAAAGCGCGATGAGGTAGAATAGTTCAACTGTAAAATCATAAAATTGTGAGTTTTTTGTGTCATATTGAAAACTTTAATTTTCGAATATTTTAACGAACGAAAGAATTGTCCGAGAATGTTTGCATAATGGAGCAGAGTCATTATCCATTACTTAGCTCAAAATGTTTTTTTTTTAGCAATTATAATTGGGGGTGGCATGGTGTAATGGTTAGAGCACACGCATAAGAACACAAACGAATGTTTAGAATGTTTGACAGCCAAAAGATTTCTAAGCATACCATAAACACGTTCTAATTCCTTTGCTATATCAGACCAAGAAGGTTTTTCATTAAAAATGGCACCCAAGTGTTTACAAGATCTAATAAACTGTATAGTATTGCTATACAGTACATTTTAACTTCAAGGAATTGATGCACAGTCCATTGGCAGTAGCTTACTCATGTATCCTCACATGATCAGAGTTGATGTTTCTAATACACTGCTCAATTTGCACTGGTCTACAACTACGACAGTACTCAACCTCAGTTGGCAGAACATATATGTAAAGACAATAATAATAATAATTGACCCCTGCGGAACACCACGGTTAACAGTTATAGTTTTAGAATATTTGTCATTATAAAGAGTTTTTTACGACCGTCTATTAAGATATGAGTCAATAAGTTAACAGGCTGTAGAGGAAAAATAAAAGACAATTTCCTTGAGTAGTCTACTGTATCGAAAGCCTTGCTGCGATCTAGTAGGAGAGTTAAAAATGAACATCAGATATAAGATTGTGTTGCCTATGATACGCATTGATTTGTCCACTCATTATACTTTCCATTGCCTGACATAAGAAGGGAAGAATCGCAATGGGATGATATTCATTCTTTTGCTTCGGAATAGAAATAATTTTCGAATGTTTCCATCCATCAGGAATAATAGATTTTGTAAGGATAATGTTGAATAAATGAGTTATGTATGGTAATAATACCACAAGAAATAAGGGATCTAAGCCGTCTATATCACGTGATCGTAACTATTACAGTTGCATTTTCTAATACCTCACACTGACTTATGCAACGGAAGGTAAAATTATCTTCGATTGAGACTGAAAAAAGATCCTTACGTATGTATATTATACCACGGTTGAGGAATATTCACATCCACAAAAATATGAAAAAATATGATTTAACGTATCTATATCGATATGACTATCAGAAGGTGGAATGTTCACCTGTCCGATTCCGTATTTCCCTCCATTTAAATCTATCAATTGCTGAGAAGATTGGTCCCACGCGTTGAATCCTAAGGGGCACGCAATTATCATTTAATCTTCTTATGTTGTGCCGTAAAAAATTTAATTGATCATTTGGGTCATCAAGACAGCAGATTTGATGAAAGTCAATGTTCCTCAAATACTTATCCAAAAAGTACGATCAGTGTTACGGATACCACGATACGAGTATTGAACGGGTTGTACGGTTAAACAAAGATTGTAAGGTACAAATAATAAGTCATGATTGGGAAATCAGATACCAGAATATTATCATAGATAAGTAATTTTGACATATGGCTCACAAAAAGTCTATCTATTAGGGTATTAGAGACCCTGATAGTGGATAGGCATGATAGTATTTACAGGTATTAAACCTAAAGAGGTCATTGGATCATCAAAGTGGTTGATTACCAGAAGGTTGTTCTTAAAGTTACCAAGAATAATTATATCATTGTATAGAACAGAAATTTCCCCCAAAATGTCAACAAATGGTCTAACTGAGATATTCCTATGAGGTCTATAAACACTATTTCACTATCATAATAGTACATACAAGAACCTTCGATACTGATGGCTGTCAGTTATATGACGAATGCTGCATTCTACGTCAGTCAGTTATAATTTAACAGTCATAAAGTAAAGTCATGTGAAAGCGTTAGTAAAAGTGTTGGGCATTGACTTAAGCTTTGATACCTTACCCGACATAAATTGCGACTCCATCTCTTCTTGACCGAGTTCCTTTCGCATAAGCAAAAATTAGCCTACCAAATCGATAAGGTTTAAAACCATTACGATTATAATATATAATAGGTTTGTTTATAGTTTATATTTTTACTGATATTAGTTCCGTTAGAAATTAGGTTATAATTCAAAACTAATGTGCATATAATCGTAAACACACAGTGGGTTATTTGATGCTACGGGGAGTCTTTCTCGAGAAATACATTCAATGTAATTAGGTTTTTAGTTAGAAATATATAAATAAATATTTTTTATGCAAATTTTAGTTTAAATTTTTAGTCTTCTTCTCTTTTTGATTTTTATTTTTTCAATACTTTTTTTTTTTTCTTATAATAAAAATAATCATAGATATGAGAAAGACCTTATTCAGTATCATCCGACTCATTTTTTTTCTCTTGAGACCAGCACTCAGGCGATAACCTCTACTCATGCAGTGCAGTATGCTGGTAATAGGAAAATAGATTTTGGGAAGGATGGTGGATAGAGTAGTGTCTATGGACGTTCGTTTTATATTTGTTCACGTCGTAAGTGGCAGGAAAGACATTCGCAGGAAGAATTCACGAACGAATTCACCCTATAATGCGTTGTGCGATTTACTGGACAATCAACTACAAAGGGATGCACTCTAGGAGAAATACGAGTACTACGTAAAAAAATATTATTTTTAGGAATTAATTCCTTAATTCCGTTAGAACACATTTCGTTATAGTACCGATAGAACAATGAAACAAACGCCACATCGCGACAGTGCTCCAATGAATCGATATGCGGTGAAAGTTGTATTCCATTTTCGGTCGGATATAGGTCTTGTAAATATTAAGGAGATCAGATGGAGAGAAGTAATTCCTGCACCGCCTTAAGAAACCGAGGCATTTGAATGCTTCCTTCGACACTCGAAATATGTGATCATTCCAACGAAAGTCGGAGTGAATTCTTATGACCAGAACACCAAGAGCATCTGATTCCCCAATATCGACATTTCCCATGGACAGAAATGACAACACACCATCACGTCTGTGTGTGAGAAAACAACGTTGGGTCTTGCGCGCATTAAAGTCGACACTGTTCGCGTGACCCCACTCAGTGATTTTTGCCAGGTCGCTTGTAAGCGAGTCGTTCATATTCCGTCTTTTCGCCTCAATCTCCGAAAGGCTCGGCCTACGATCAAAAGAATATGAATGACAAATGTTGCTGTCATCGGCAAAAGAGTAGATAGGATTAGAAGTAGGATAAAGAAAGTCGTTGAGAAATATTAGAAATAGAGCTCAAAAAGTCCAGATGACTATCATTGCCATCAACATCATCAGAATCATCATAATTATCGTCATCATCATCATTTCATTTAAATATTACTAAGCTCAGCGCTTTTTGTGGTAATAATATGATCGGAAGTCACTAGAAGTTTTAAAAGTATATCCTCATTAGATTTTTCTCTTGAATATCTAGCTCTAAAGTCGAGCTTCTTGGTCCTCTTCTGACAACTGCCCTATCTGTAATAAGGCATGATTTATTAATTCTGGTCCATGAATTAAATATTTGTGAACAGTTGGATAACAACAGGGATACATTTACGCAAAATATTTAGCGGTATCAAGTGCAAACTCCCTAAAAATGTCAATATTTATTTAAAAACCAGTTGAAACTGTTACTATTATTATGTGAATTCGCTTTATTTAATTGACGTCAAAGTTTTTTATATGTGCCGAAATATCTTCATTTTGAAAGAAGCACCTTGCAATGGTGCCATCATCGGAATTTCCAAGTCCGGGTTTTGGCTGATCAATAGCCAAACCCATTTGAAGCCTAAATTCACTTCATCTTCAGAACTATCGTGCCACCTTATTATGGGAAGCTTATACGATAAATGTAGAAGCCATTTGAAGAATCGAGTCCATCCGTGAAGAATTGTAAGGCCGGGTTCTTACTTACTTAAAATAATATTATAGTTATGTAGAGAAGGCCCCAAATACATACGTGGTTCATAAAAATACTCTGTTATAATTAACAGCAAGTAGTTTTAATATGTATGCCATGCATCTATAAACATAGATCAAGTTATTTTTAAAAGGAGCAAATATGAGAAATATTTTTTTTTCACCAGTATTTGATGGAATGTTTGTATATTTAGGAAAAATAAAACACTTCGCTTAACTCACTAATTTAAGTCCACATATTTCTCTATGTCGAGCAACATAAAAAATGTGTCCTTTGACTAAACATAAAATTAGAAAACGCAAGAATAATCTCACTATCCTGAAGTTAATGATTGTATTACTACTTTTTACATTATCCTTAAAAAAACTAAACACTTTGAAAAGCAAAAAAAAAAAATCTGTATTTTTACTAAAATCTAATTTGGAAGAACGTAGCAGCATAACGGAAAATGATATCAAAAATATTTTTATGCCTAGTGAAATATCACTTTAAAGTGGTATAAAATGTTTTATTGTTTTCTGATTTTTTTTTTTTTTTTTAATTAATTCCCACTTTCGATATCAAATACCCCAATGTGGGACGCAAAGGAAACTATACCTCTGTTGATATAAAAAAATTATTAATTCATCAATTGGAAGAATACTTTACAACATATTTTGTATCATATCACTAAAAACAATATATTGGCGTCAAATTTGATTGTATTCAAGTCAGTTGTAAAGGTGATAAAAATAAAATTCATTAAAATAATCTAATGCTTGACAATAACGTCTTTGAATCAAAATCGTTCACCATGGATTTCCTTTATTTTATAAGAAAATATCATATATTCTCCCATGCATCCACACTAGCCAAAAGTACCGAGGAGGACTTAGGCATTTCAGTAACACCCCAGACAAAAAGAAATATTTAAAAAATATCACGATACATCACATTTCCAAGAAAATAAGGAATGTTAGATTACATTTTGTTAAAGAGTACGTGTATAAGCCTCTTGAGTTCTATATGTATGTTATTTTCGCTGAGGAAAATATAACCTTTTTGGCTGTGATGGGAGGTTTTAGTATATCGGAAACCCAATACAGAGTTGAAAAAGGTAAATATTGTACCAACTGCAAAACACAGCCGAGATGGTGTTATGATCTTCGTGTGACTGCCGACATCGGATTATGGATTATCAAAAATGCATTGATCTGCTCAACCAAAATTTATGTCAGACCGCTGAAAAATTTGGTATTTCCGGCCAATTTCAGTTCTAAGATAATGATCTCAAGCATTTGCACATCAATATAAAACTTAGGCTTTAATTTTCTTGCCCAAAAATAATAAAAACCCCGCTAAAATTTCAAGACCTAAACCATATTAAATATTTGTGGCGCCATTTGGAGAAAAAACTTAGATCACATGGCTTTATAAATAAATATCGGTTGAAAGAAATCGTGCCAGAAGAATGGGCAGTAGTAATTTTGAATATAAAAAAATTGGTAAGATCTATGCCAGAAAGTTTAGGTGGGGTTATAAGACTTAAAGAAAATGCAACTCGTTTTTTAACCAACAACAAATGTTTTATATTTTAAAAAGATTGTCCATGTCGAAAACTTTTTTTTGTTAAAATTTTCTATTTCTGTTTCAAACAATAAATTTGTTGCACAAATTTTTTTTGTGATCAAAATTTTTTTTACTGAACATAAATTGTTCTTTGCTTCTCAATAAAGTTCTTGATTAATTAATTTAATAGTAATTTTTCTATAATTTCCCAAGGATTTTAAAAAGTAATTTCTGTCATAAGTAGACCGTGACTTCACAATTATTACGTCATCTTTTGAAGTTGCTGCGTTATTTTCATTTTGAGTTTGCAAGCGATAGATACTTTTGATGGTAGAGGTGTAAGTACGAATCATATTGCATATTATGCTGAAAAGATTTGGTAGATCTTCGTTATTAGTGAAAGCAATCTTATTTATTAAAAATTTTCCTGCTGTTTAATTTTCGTTTTTAATATTGTGGGAATGAAAGGATAAATTAAAAAATAAAATATTTAACTCAGATCGGGGATAAAATAAAACAAAAAGATAAATAGTTTTTTCTACATTTATTTGGGTAAGCTTTACAAACGTACTTTCGGGTTGGAGGTTGATAATACAATAATAACAAATATAATTTGTTTTTCTTGTTTAATACATTGTTGTTCTTATAGATAAATTTACTTAAAAACTAAACGGATTTTTATATACTTAATATAACATATATCTTTATTTCTTCCTGCATGTTTTTTATCTCATTAGAATTATCTCTAAGATAGTTACACCTTCCTTTGTAGTAGCTAAAGCAGTTTCAAGAATTTCATATTTTCTTCGCATGTCACCAAAAAGCTCCAATGTTGGCGGAAATTTTCGAAGAAAAATCTTTAGTAAAAAATCGTAATTTTAGAAAAAAATATTCATTTCTTAATATAGTAAAAAAAATATTTATTAACCAAAAAATACATGAAAATAAATAAATAAATAAATAACAACTCACACATACATAACGGAACACACGATGAAAGTTTTCTTGCAGACATTTTCTTCAATTCTCTTTTAAACTTGCATTCGCGTCTATTCTACGATATTTATTTCAACGGAATTTAAGATTTTCGAACAACATTGTTGTATGACATTACGAATTTCATTCGTTTCTCCTCTCTTATCGACAAACTCAGACTTTCTACAAGAAAACTTTCATCGTGTGTTCCGGGACGAAGTAAATAAAAATTAACAAAAATATTCACATTAAAAGAGTTTAATTCAAAAAATTTTTTAATATTAAAATTAATATTTGTAAAAATGGCTCTTGCAAATCTCAACGTTAACAAGTTTTCTGGGCCGGATGGACGGATGGCCGGATGGCATACCAGCATTAGCTCTGAAGCAGTGCTCTTCGACGCTTGCTCGTCCATTTGCCAAACTTTTCAGTGCTTCATATTGCGCCTGTATTTTTTCATCTTGCTGGAAAGTTGCTAATATAACGTCAATCCCTAAAAAGGGTGAGGCTTCCAACCCTCAAAACTACCGCCCAATATCAGTCTGTTCGGCACTTTTCGAGGTTATGGAGAGTATGGTGAATCATCACATTGTGAAATATTTAGTATCCAACACTTTGCTAAACGATCGTCAATACGGCTTCCGCAACTGGCGACCTGCTGGCGGTATCCGCCGAGAGGTGGAACAAATCCATTCTTGGTTTTTGTTGTGGCTCTAGATATTTCCAAGTCATTTGATAGAATTTGGCATGAGGCGCTAGTATCGAAACTTACTTCCGTTGGTGTTATAGTCATTTCTCTGGATTTATATCGAGCTTTCTCAGAGATCGCTCTATAAGAGTGGATTAGATGGGATCTGATCTGACGAGTTCAGGATAAATTCAGGGGTACCGCAAGACTCTGTTCTTTCTCCAACTCTATTTCTAATATTTCTTAACGACTTTTGCAGACGACAGAAACATTTGTCATTCATATTCTTTTGATCGTAGGCCGAGCCTTTTGGAGATTGGGGCGAAAAGGCGAAAACCTCCGCGTGGGGTCGTGCGAATCGGGTCGATTTTAATGCGCATAAGACCCAATGTTGTTTTTTGACGTAGTGGTGTCGTGTCGTTTGTAACTATGGGTAATGTAGATATTGAGGAGTGAGATGCTTTTAATGTGCTGGGCATGAAGATTCATTGAGATATACGTTGGAACGGTTACATTTTCAATGTGTTGAAAGAAGCATTCAAGTGCCTCGATTTTTTAAGACAGTGCAAGAAATACTTCACTCCATCTGATCTTCTCAATATTTACAAGACCAATGTCCGACCCAAAATAAAATACAACTTTCATGTATGGGGTGGTGTCTTAGAGTCTATTTTGGGGCTTTTCGACCGCGTACAGGAGAGGGCGAAGATGCTTATAAATGATGGTAGTGTAGCCAACTCTATCGATTCCTTACAGCATCGTCGCAATGTGGCGTGTGTTTCATTGTTCTATCGGTATTATAACGGAATTTGTTCTAACGAAATAAAGGATTTGATTCCGTATAATCATATATTTTCACGCAGTACTATTTTTCCCGTAGAGCAAATCCCTTTGTAGTTGATTGTCCGACGAATTGCGCAACGCATTATAGAGAGAAATCGTTTTTTAGCCGCACCGATCGTTTGTGGAACGCTCTTCCTGAGAAAGTTTTCCTGTCACTTGCGATATGGATCGGTTCAAATCAAACGTCCATAAACACTACTCGCTCTTTCCTCCTTCACACAATCTATTTTCCTAGTACCAGCACAATGCACTGCATAAGTAGGAGTCATCCCCTGAGTGCTGGCCTTAAGATAAAAAAATGATAATATTTGTGCAATATAGAGATCAAATCATGGTGAAATTATATAAGGTAGTTGTTCATATGCCGTTAAAAGTTTTTCTTGCACAGTAAGAACTTACTAAATAGAACAAGCCAAGGATATTGTAAAACTATATCTTATTGCAAAAAACCTGCTTCAAACCGCATTAAAAAATAATACATTTATAAATATGTCTAAATATTAAATATTTATAATTGAAAAATTTCAGAAAACGAAATGTTTCAAAATTAAAATTTTCAACAAAATAAAATATTTCTAATTTACAAGTATTAACTGTATGCAACTTTTATTAAGTCGAATCTTCATATTTTTGTAGCACGGAGATTGATCCTGCGTACTACCCTTAAAACAAATCAGGGAATTTTCTATATAATTTGATTTTAAAACAATGGATATACAACAATCTTTAAAGATTCGTCTTCCGTGAATGCATTCTTTTAAATATAGAGACACTTTATGCACGTTTTATCGCTAAACGCCATATGACGTCTTTTTGATACGATAACGTTCATAAAACACTCAAACGTTTTTCATAAAAAACCGAAATTCCAAGATATTTAAATAATTTTTTATTTTTGAAAACACTTATTTTACAGCTAAGAAATCAGGTAAAGATTTTTTGTCTCGAAGTCCTTAAGAGGTACAGTACTCGTATCAGAATGTGTCAAAAACTAAATAATAAACATATTAAAAATTTCTTGTTGGATTTCTCAAACGGAAATAAGATTTTAACTTTTTTCTACTTTGAAAAGAATTTTTTTACAAACTGTAGGTACATACTATATGCATATTTTGTGGCTTTAAACCAAAACAATAAAATTATTAAAATTCGATCACTTATTAAAACCAATATTTTTTAAATATTTAGTTTTAAATTAATAATAGTAATAAGTATATTAATAATATTTGTACAATATTGAGATCAAAAGTACATATATTATTCCGGTTTTAAGCCAACACTTTGAAATTATGGCATGACTTATTTTATGAAAGAATTCAAAATTCTATCACTCATTAAAAGAATTTTATGCATATTAAATTATAATACTGTGATGGTTTTATATTTTTTTAAATACTAGAATCTTTATGCACGTTTTATCGCTAAACGCCATATGACGTCTTTTTGATACGATAACGTTCATAAAACACTCAAACGTTTTTCATAAAAAACCGAAATTCCAAGATATTCAAATAATTTTTTATTTTTGAAAACACTTTTTTTACAGCTAAGAAATCAGGTAAAGATTTTTTGTCTCGAAGTCCTTAAGAGGTACAGTACTCGTATCAGAATGTGTCAAAAACTAAATAATAAACATATTAAAAATTTCTTGTTGGATTTCTCAAACGGAAATAAGATTTTAACTTTTTTCTACTTTGAAAAGAATTTTTTTACAAACTGTAGGTACATACTATATGCATATTTTGTGGCTTTAAACCAAAACAATAAAATTATTAAAATTCGATCACTTATTAAAACCAATATTTTTTAAATATTTAGTTTCAAATTAATAATAGTAATAAGTATATTAATAATATTTGTACAATATTGAGATCAAAAGTACATATATTATTCCGGTTTTAAGCCAACACTTTGAAATTATGGCATGACTTATTTTATGAAAGAATTCAAAATTCTATCACTCATTAAAAGAATTTTATGCATATTAAATTATAATACTGTGATGGTTTTATATTTTTTTAAATACTAGAATCTATTTTTAAGCTATAGGATAAACATATGTTTACTAACAAATATTCTAGAGTATATAAGGTACCCTCCAATATCATGTTTGTCTAATCTGTTCCTGTATTTTATTTATAAAGATTAAGTTTTGAAAATAGACAAAAAGACAAAAAGCGCGAAACTAGGATTGTTTTTTAAGGGATTTTTTTGCAATACAAAAGCGGTGCTGCATTTTTAAGTATGTATCCTTTTTAATTTTGTGAATGGCAATTTTCCGAATACGTTATTATTTAATTAAGTTTGAAAGAATAAAAGACATATGTATGTGAGTTAATAAGTACATTTAATAAATTTCAACAAGTCGTGTGACGAAATAATTATTAAAAAAATCGTAATTTGTGGGAAAAGATCTTCACGTCTTATTTCGGTTAAAAAATCTTGAAAAATAAAATACAATCTTCATTCTGACAACACTGTCTCTTTCAGTTCTTTAAATTGGGGATCTATTGTCTGCATAAACTTCTCAATATAAATAATCCGTATCAGAGCTTTGTCCAACATCCTTAAGTCGGTACGTAGGTGTGTTTGAATATGCACTGGTATTATAAGGAGCTTGCACTGCATTCTTAACATTAATTTTTTATATTATTGTTCATATGTCTTCATTTGTGTCAAGAGCCGTGACACAAACCAATCAATGCCATAATAAAGTTTATAGCTAAGACAGCTACTGTACTAATAAAGCGTATCTTTTCTTTAGGCTCTAATTATTTATGTAACAGTATTAAACGAATTGACGAATCGAATTTATTTGCTATAAAAGTCAGTTATCTATTTCATTCTTAATATCTCATTTAATTCAGGCTGCAACAAAACGAAATTTCTTAAACCATGGAATTTAATTTTTTTTTTTTTTTTGATAGTAAAACACTTAAGAATATATAAGAAAATAAAACCCACTATTACGAAATTATGGCCAAGAAATAAAGATTATTTATCTTATAAAATATAAAAATAGTATAAATACAAAAAATAAAAAAGGACCAATATTTTGGAACTTTATGGGCAAATTAAATAAACAAAAAGTAATAATATTCTTCCTAACTGACTCTTCAGCCCAATATATCAACGAAATATGTATGTGTGTTTGGTATGTGAGTATCCTTAGTTTTTTTTCTTTACATTTTTATAAACTTTATGCGATGACCTCAAATAATTTATGAAAATGCGCTATTCAATGCTTAACAAACAATAAACCAGGAAATGTTGTGGAAAAGCATTTTAGAAAAATAAAAAAGATTGAAGAAAAAAGGACTAAAAAGAGAAGAAAAAAGTTCAACATAAAATATAAGAAATAGAAAATAAAACCACACTGAAGTAAACTGTTTACGTTTTTAATATTATTTCATTTATTTCAAGGAGTCATAAGTTAAGGCAAACGTCAGCAGTTTATGATAAACATTTTCCTACTTTTCTCACTTATTTATCTTTTTTGTCTTTGGCTTTTTCTTGAAGAAAAATCTTTCAAGCATTGATTTTAATTTCGGCAAACACAACTCAAACATACCTCTCCATTAAGCTAATGTTGTAAATGTTTTCATTATAATGAAATATTTTTCCTATTTGATTACTTGTATATTGATAAACCAAAGGACTAACCAACCAAAGTTATCTACTCATTGTAGCATTTAAGCTTATGTATGTACAAAAAAAAATAAATAAAAAGGCGCGACTATCTCGAGGCAACATAAAGGCATTAAACTAAGCCAAATGACAGACAGAAGAAAGGATGATGGGTCGAGGTAAAGGAAACTGCATGGCGGACAGCAGCTTTCCTCACAATAATTTATAAAAAAATATTTAAGTCCAATAAAATAAAAATCCAAGAATATGAAGGGAAATGAAGATGAAAATTAATATACCTACAAACGAAAACAGATTTTTGTGCCACTCACGCAAGAGGCATAAAGAAAACGTACTCGAGGTCACAGAAATATTCGTCCATATTTATGTGAAGAAAACAACAACAGCAAAAGAAAAAAGTCTTTAATACGATATAAACGGTAGGGCTTTTTTGTACACGAGACTAATAAACTTTACGTGGACTTCGTTCATGCTAAAATATAAAACCATTGCTACCATCACTATCATCCTTATTGCCAAGCCCCAAACAAGAAGGGAGAAAAAGTAAAAAACTACAGCTCCAGTCAAAATGAATGCAATCAGAGATATTCCAAAGTTTAACTTTTGTTAAAAACTTTTCTTTGTATTTGTGTAAGTAGGTGGGAATGTCAGCATTGTAAGTATGTATCGATGTTCACATATAGAAAGGCCCCAACTCACATAATTGTAACTTCACAGGAGGAGGTAAAAACTAATTAGAAAGTGTAATTATAAAAAATTTATATTCTTTTTAATGCAACTTATAATGAAAATCGAACACAATTTTGGTGTTTAGTTAATTTTTTTAATTTTTATATATGCACTTGATGTAATAAAGCGAGATATGGCTTTTCATAGTCAAGTTTTAAACTAAAAATGTATGCTAGAGCTTTTTGCTTTTTTATAAAAAAGGAAACAAAGATAAATTATTGTTGAAAATAATATTAAGCGTATAAACATGAAGCCAGTCGTATAGCAAAGTATCATAAAAAGATGACAATCTGCAGGAAGCAACTTCTTCAAATCTTGCAAATGCTCTCATTTCTTTTTTAAAATCGGCAGTTTTTCTTTATAAAGGTTTCTCAGAATAATACGTTCAGTGTAAGCCTTAGCCATATGTGGAAAAAGCTCATTGACGGCGCTTATATTTGTTTTAAAATATATGAGTCCTGAAAGATCATATGATAAAGATCGCAGCCATCGGTGTCATCCCCAGCCTTTTTTCCTGAAATTAAAACTGTAATTGAATTTAAATTTTAGTAAAATGTGTGTAAAAACCGTATACAAAGTTTTATTATTAATTGCTTGCATAGGCGAATACGTACATATACGAGTATATCATTTCGAAACATTTTCAAAATCTAATCTAGTTGGTGTGCTTCTAGGCTTAATGGATATTTTTGCCTCTTTAGTAAGTTACACAAATTGCGAAGGTAAAGTTATCTGCCTGTTTTTATTTTTCTCTCAAGGAGAGAATGGGTTGCATCGCACTCCATTTGTGTATGTCCAACCTGTAATAAATGCTGCTGTGCTGTGGGATGAAGAGAGAAGAAGAGATCTCTGCTACTCTGGTTCTACTACATTGGCCGTCATTTCCGTAATGAAAGTCCCTGCTGGTCTACTCTAAATCTCAACATTTGCTATTGCCAAAAGGAGAACATTGTAGTGAACGCAAAAGATTTCACTCTAAAATAGACTCGTGAGGTACCCGGTTAAACTGTACGCACGTGCTTGCTAGCTAGCTCGCTTATAAAAAAATGGGCGGGGATCTTGTTTACCTGAGTTACCTTGCAGCAATTACAAAAAAAAAAATCACGTGCGCTTTAACAAGCCCCTTACAATCAACACATTTGTTTCCCAAATTTTTCTACACGCCAATGTTAGAGAACCCAGATGTCAAGGTTCTCGACCTCTATACTCTCCCTTCCTATGGTTTCTATTGGCCTAAGTATATGTTAGAAACCACAAACACCATTAACCTTTTCAGCCGATACCTAAGTTTTACTTAAAAGTCCAAATTATTTCATATTTCAAAGCATATACAAATATTTATTCAAATTATCCTCATACTTAATAATAATAATAATTCCTAAATTTTCTATAATATTTTAACTAACTCTATTTTCATGAGTGTAATATCGAGTGTAAAGATATAAAACATTTTCTTATCTAAAGATACACTCATAAATTAATTTGTCATCAAAGAGATCTTAAGTTTTAATTCTTTTTTTCGTATAAATTTCTCATAAGTTTAATTTCGATTTTATTTTTTGATCTTAAAATCTCTTTGATTACAAGTATATATAAAAAATAATGTTAAAAGAGTATTGTTAAGTATAACAATAAAAGAAATAAAAGAGAGTGTGATAAAAAGAAATCAATCACTTACAGTTTTTGATACTCTTGTTTTCAAATCCATCGCTGCTTGTTGAAGGCCTCCACCAAACCGATGACTGATCGTTGTTGTTGTAACTTTTTAAGCTTCTCTTCTGTTTAAAACTGTTATACTTGTACAATATTTATGTTCAACAAAATTTCTTTTGGTAATAATATGATATTTTAAGCACAATTTAAAAATAGATATGTAGGGTTTTCAGATTAGGTTTTATTTAAGGGTTAGTCGTATTTAGTATTAATTAGGAATACTTTCATAAGGAGAATAGGGATTTTAGACAAATTTAGGCTCATATCGATGATTAGGTTAGAATGATTATATAGGGTTAGGTTAAGTTTTAATGTAGTTTAATTATTAATAAAATTTTTACATGTAAGGCTAATAAGTTTAGGTTAGAGTAGATTGTAATCATATTTAGGGTATTTTCTTTTGATTTTAGAGGATATTTTAAGCATTTTTTGATATATTTAAAAAAAAATCATCATGTTAATATATAATAGAGATTTTAGGGCAATTGTAAGTAAGTAATGAGAATTTAGGAAAATTTTTAGCAATTTAGGGCATATTTTAATTAGGTTATAGATTTAATTAAAATATATATTTTAATTCGATTATATTAGTTTATAACTATTTTAATGTCTTCATAATGGTTTTTTTTTTTTTTGATATTTTATTTTATTAATGATATTTACTTTAAGTTGTAAGATTTAATTATATTTTAGTGTAATGTGGTTATTAGAGGTATGACAATAATTTGCTTAGTATGATCTCTTACTTAGGTTATTGGTTATGTGGAACCAATAATCCTTTACATACGACTGCTGGCTGATCCCCTTAAGGTAGGTATGATGCATCTTTTGACGAGAAGAGTAACTTAAAATGGAAGTCTTCATATAAATGGGACAAGATTTCAGTTTAGCCCAACGTCCTATTTCACTGTACGGCCAAATTTCACTCAAACTAAGCATATATGGTATGTAATGGTTTTCGGAATTGTTAGGATGATATTTTATGACGTTCCTGGAAAGATTTTTCCAATGAATAGCCCCGGAGAACTAGTTGCTCTCGCCGAAGTTGTGTAACCTGGGAGTAATTCAATTATTTTTTTATTAACACGCACTTATTTCCACTAAAATTATTTTCTATTACCTTTAAAATATGTTTTACTATGTAAAATTGTATTTTTATCCACAAAAGAAATTGATCAAATTAAAACTGTTCACTGTCTACTAGTTTATATGAATTTCACTTAATGATCTATTTTATTTATTCTTCTTTTAGCAATTACACCGATCTTTACTTTTCGAATTAAATGTTATAACTGAGCTTGTTATGATCTAATGGCATGCTTCCTTGAACTAGTCCCTTATATATTAATAAAAATGTTTTTTTTTCACTTTATTTTTCCCATTTTATCCTACTCAAACCTGTATTCCTGCCTATATCTTTATCATTTTCTCTAAGATGTTATGTTAATATCGTATGATAATACCGTTATCATGTATTTCTATATTGTTAAAACATAACATATGCTTAAATTATTACAAGCTTATAAAAGATACTATCATTCTATCTCTGTCTCACTAAAGGTTTAACAATGATCATATGGGTTAATATATTTTTATCACCATCATCATGTATGTGAGCATATATGATATTTCATACTCACATCCATGTGATAAAGATAGAAAAAAAAAAAAAATAAATAAATAAACAATACCCATACTGCTCATGATAATACGATATTAATAAGATAAACGAATAAATAAAAGATAACTCCGAAAAAATAACAATAAAAGATATTTAAAATTATGAATTCGTAAAAAAAATCAGATTTACGATATTAATAAAAAAATACGATATTACAAGCCACTAAGTAATTTTGTTGCACAGTTACTTTTCGTTCTTCACAAAAATTAAGTATGGATTTGGATAACGTTATATTACGATTCTGGTGAAAGCAGCCGTCTGTATATAGATGATGTGGTAAATCTCGGGAGATCACTCAAGAAAATTTGTCAAGTGCTTTATAAATTACGTTGTGAATTTTTTGATGTTTCACCTTATAAAGGGTCCGCCATCTAACGTTTTTCTTTCAACTAGTGCTTATTTCGTGAATGGTAACACTTAGCTCATGTCTGATTTGACAGACAATTAGTTTTATCCTTCCGCTGAACGAATATGGTTGTGTATACGCTTTTTTCACTTCGCTAAGTGAGCTTGTGATCGACTTACAGAAGATGCCGATTTTGCCAAAAAAATCTTCTCTTCAGATGAAGCTCATTTTGATCTTGGCGGGTATGTAAACAAGCAAAATTGTTTGGGCACAGAAAACCCGCACGTATACATTGAAAAGCCGATACACCCAAGACGAGTCACTGTTTGGTGCGGATTTTGGTCCAGAGGCATAATTGGGCCATTTTTCTTCGAAAATGAGCAAGGAGTGGCCGTTACAGTCAATGGCGATCGTTATCGGGCCATGTTGAACGAATTTTTGTTCACAAAAATTGAAGAGGAGGATATTAGCAACATTTGGTTTCAACAGGACGACGCTACGTGCCACACAGCCGAAGCTACACTCGATGTTTTGCGCCCTGTTTTTGAAGATCGCATTATTAGCCGCAGAGCTGATGTCGTTTGGCCACCTCGGAGCTGCGATTTGATACCGTTGGACTATTATCTATTGGGTGCAGTCAAAGATAAGTATTACGCCAACAAGCCAGAGACAATTGAAGCTTTAAAGAACAATATTCGTAAAGCCATTGGTGAAATACAGCTGCACACAATCGATAATGTGCTTAAAAATTGGACTGATCGTGTAGTCTACTGCATGGCCAGCCGAGGCAGCCATTTGAATAAAATTATTTTCCATTATTAACCGGAAGGATTGTACTTTTAAATAAAAAAAGAAATTTGAGAAAATATTCAGTTGTTTTTTTTATAGCATTTAAAAAAAATTTATTTGGCGGATCCTATACATACATATTTGTCTGATTGATTGGTAAGAAGATTGTAAATTGTAAAATTGTGAATTTGTAATTTCGTTTTGTTGGGGTACCAGTTTTAATGCTTGCAAGTCCATACATAATACTGCACATAATTCCATTTTACTATTCCTATATCTGTACGTTTTTCTTAGCGCATCCTTTCTATTTCTTCTCTATGTTGAAACGTGTACTTGTATGAAAAATGTACTTGCTTAACAAGCAAATCGTTTTCTGTAGAATTTTAGTATTTGTTACCATTTGTAGACACCTTGTATACTTACCCTGAATTTTATTAAATCAAAAACTAAAAAGATCAAATTCAGAGAAAAATAAGAAATTTTATAATAATTACTTCGATGACCGTATTTCAATTCGTTGTCCAAAAATTTGATAAGTTTTACACGTAAATTTGGCGACATTATAATTCTGGTAAGAAGAAGCATTTTAAATGAGTTGGGGCTTTTTGCACAATTGTTTTTAAATCCGTTTGTTTTGATACTATTGCAATAAATTTTTGTGCCAAGTGTATTTTTGTAAGACGTATTCGAATCAATAAAAAACTCAATATTCCAAAAATGTTGAGTTAGGGCATTTCTACATATGACTATCGGTATGTGCGTGTATGTATTACAAAAATTTCTTTGCTAATTAGATGCTGGAAAAGTCGTCGTTAAGTTTGTCAGTCAGTATGACTGAGAACAAGTACTGCCAGTGTTTTGTTCGAGGTATGCAAAGTTTTTTCACTTTTTCATCACCAACACAAACGCTATATGACCCACAAAAAGATGAATAAATAATAGTTGTACTAGTACTCTTGTTGAACTGAATGCAATGGAATACTTTGCTATGAGATGACGCTTTCATTCCGTTTACTTGCATTGTTTGTACGAATATACTCTTAACTGAACTAAAGTTTGTGTAGAAGTATCATATAAATTCATAGGAAGTGTATTTCATATTATTTATGTAAATTTTTATTTTTATTTTTAACTGTAGGTTTTAATGATTTAAACTCTTAATGAGCCGTGATAAATATAAATTTTGATATATTGGGTATACAAGTTTATAATGTCGATTTGGACAACATATGGCATAACTATCACAAATGGTTTGGAGGTTAAACATCTGTCATTAGTAATCAGTATTCGATAGACGCCAAAGTGCCAAAAAAAGATGTTTTGCGGAGAAGTCTGATACCTTCTTTCATTTCACGAAAACGGCTGCTTTAAGTTATCGATTGCTGGTCAAAGCTTATGATCAACATGTACCAACTCAGAAAACTTGTGAACGATGGTTTGAGCGATTCAAAAGTGGTGATTTCGACACAGAAAACAAAAAGAGGGCTGTCAAACGAAAAAATTTGATGATGAGGAATTGGAAGCATTACTCGGCGAAGTTTGTTGTCAAACGCAGAAGAACTTGCATTATCATTGGGAGACACACAACAAGCCATTTCCCTACGTTTAAAAGCATTGGGATTTAAGAGCAAGGAAATTGGATTACATATATGTTAATTAAAACCGAGAGACTATTAAAGGCGATTTTGCATGTCAGAAATGATACTTGAACGCTACAAAAAGAAAAAATTTACTGGTTACTGGTGATTGAAAATGGATACATTACGATAACCCTGCACAAAGAGTCATATGTAAATCCCGGCCAACAAGCCAAATCAAAGCCGAAGCCGAATATACATGACGCCAAGGTAATACTCTATATTTGGTGGGATCAGAAGGGTGTTTTGTATTATGAGCTGTTGAAATCGGGAATCAGAGAACCTGTACCGAACACAATTGATTCGTTCGAAGAGAGCAATCAACGTAAAACGACCAGAATATTCGACCAGACACGAGGCCATAATCTTCTATCATGACAACTATTTGGAAAACGTCCTTACTGGAATATGCTCCTCTTCAAAACAGAGTATCAGAAATTGGCTTCATTCATTCTTTACCTCGAAACCAGAGCAGTTCTTTTGGCGCGGAGTCCATATGCTACCAGAAAGATGGAAAAAAATGGTGGGTAACGGTGGACAATACTTTAAATTATTTATCAATTTATTTTGTTGTTATAATAAATACATTTTTCAAGCAAACATCGACATTATTAACTTGTATACCCAATATAATAATGAAACAAATAGTTAATGTATAAATTTTAAATACATAAAAACAGAAAAAAATATTTTCTTAAAAACTTTGTTAGTATAAGATAGGAAACAGCAAAAAGTACATAGTCATGGTCCTTGATTCCAGCTTAAGGTACAAACTATTTTAATGTAAATATATACAATGAATATATTTAACAAAGTTTATTAGTTTGCTCTTCTTGTTATAATAAAGAATTAAAACTTCCTTGTACATTTCTTTGGTGATTGCAATAAAAAGGTTCAAAATAATTGATCACAAGTGTCAAGGTATAATTATTATTATTATTGTCATTCAGATTAGGCACTCTAGCAGGACATTGTAATCCTTCTCCAACGCTTGTAAATACAGCCTACAAACATTCATTTCCGTGACCGCCATCTTTTTCAGTTCGGCTCTCAGTCCACAATGGTCCGTAAGAAAATCCGCCAGGATTTTCAAGTCCGGCCTGCAACACTTGAGAACCTCAAATTGCTGACTGGTAGCCGCCCTAGAGTGGCGAAGCTCCCTTTGAGCATTCCTGTGTTTTAAGCACAGTATTACCGCACAGTAAGTGTTACCGCATAGTAAAGTTCCGGATCAATATAGGGTGTCACAACTGGACCTTACTCCTCAGCGAAAGTCTTTGCAAAGTATCGTAGCTATATTTGCCAAATGTAGATGTCATACGATTCGAGCCAAATATCTTAAGACAGCTTGACTCTCAGATAATATATTAATGTTCTTACCCTTAAGCCCACTGTTCAGGTTGGTAATGGCAATGACCATGATCTCAGCCTGGAAGATACTATGCGATCTCCCCGGTAAGATCGACAAGGCTTGGTTGGGTTCATGAAAACCATGACTAACATAGTCATTCAAATTGGAGCCATCGGCATACAAGTTTAGATCAAACTCACCCCGAACTAAAGCCAAATTAAACAAACAATCGCGGTTCTGGAATTCAACCATAAAATTTCTACCAAAGCACATGACATCCAGTACCGAAAATGGTTCTCCGACCACCTTGTGTATTTCGGGCAGACTTCCCGACGCATTTCGGAACTCTGTGGAGAAAAACTTTGTCGCCGAATATACCGCCACTTGAGCTAGAATTACAAGAATTTTTACAGCTTGTCAAGAATCAAAATAAATATGGTTTGTCAAGGTTTTGTAAACACAAAGTTTTGTAAATTTCTATTAAACATTTTAGTGAATTAGAAACATAAAGCGTTTTAAGTGTATTTGATTAATCGATTAGTTTATCTAAAAATTTTATAATTAAGTTTACAAAATAAGTAGGTGTTTGAAAAAGTTAGTTTACAAATTTGATCAAAAATGAAACAGCTTTTTGTAATATTTATGCCGTTTTGATCGATAATTTTTGTAATTTCTGGGTAAAGCCACTATTCCATTAGTGTAGAACTTCTAAGCAAAAAACTGATTTTATTGTGTTTTGCAGGACTATACTGCATTTAAATATAAATCCGATGAGCTAGTTCCGAATAATTAATAGTAAAAGAAATATAGTCATACGATAACTTTTAAAAAAATACGGCAATTGTTTTTGAGTTATTCACCGAGAGCACTTTCTGATTGCACCTACAGTGGCGACAATTTAAACAGCCCATTTAAGCTGGGATCACACTAAAATTGCCTCAAATACACCATTCAGTACAATTTTTAATGCGACAAATTAGCGAACAATAATAAAATTGTCTTATTTTATACAAAATTTATTATCACAAGATGACGTGAAACGATGTATTGACAATAATTGTCCCAACACTGTCACACGATTGTTCTATTTTACGGCAACCCTGTTGTGGTAAATTAATTTGTTTTTTTTTTTTGTGTTCAAAATGTTCGTTGTTTAAGAAAGAAAATAGCGTCCTCTTTTTTATATTGAGCTCATTTAGTGAACAAATAAATAGATAAAAAAAAGCAAAAATGAAGAAGAAATGTGTGGATCAGAGATTGGCTAACAAGAAGTGCCATTGATGGTGCGCATAAGAAAACATTTCAATAAATTAAAAAAAATTAATTCACTAAAATATTTATTTATCTTAATTGGAATATAATTACAAATTATATGTATTTCATCCTCTTAAGTAAAAATGACTTATATTCGGAAAAATTAAAAATTGCATCGGCTTTGATTATCGTGTGTCCGCATGATAAAAAATAAAAATAATTAAAAAACTGGTAGAAGTTTGTAATGCAATTTAATTATGAACATATTAACAATAAAAAATTTATATTTTAAGGGATAGTAATTATAAATACCATGCACACATGTGTTTTTTCAGAAAGAAAACAAAAAATAAAAATTGGTTAGCATTTTCTTCTTCAGTTGCCTCACAAGAATACAATATTTAGGTGTATTTTTGGCATTTACATTAGTGCAAGATAGCCGTTAAAACTTTCACACGATTGTTGCACCAGGGTTGCATTTAATTGAGATAAATAAGCACAATAATATTGTGAGTTACCGTATGAGCCAATAAATTCTATAATCACACGACACGCCTTTAGGCGTTGAACAATTGTGCTTATAAATTACTTGATTTATGTTTATTGGACCAGGTTTCCTTACACTTTTATACTGTTTTCAATCGTTAGTCCTTATATAGTTTATAAAAACAACTAGCTAAAACATGGCGTGCTTCGCTACTCCTATCGATATGAAATGTGAATATTCAAAATATATTGATATACATTTTTCTTTTGTATATTTTATTTTTTCTTATGTATATTTTTAGTCAATAAACTTAACGTAATAAAATAAGAAGAAGTCTGGATCTTAAAATATTTATTTTCTTACTGATATTTACAATGGGATTTATATATTGTCATTGCAAAGGCATTTCCGATGTTATCAATGGGATCAGAGGTAGTAAAATATCCGTTCTTTTATATTTTCCAGTTATAAAAGTTGCTTCAATTAAGTTATTCATTAATTTCTTAACTGTTAATCGAGTACCATTACAAATACGTGGTTGATCAATATTTCGCAGTAAACTAATTGGACCGCCAATTTTTGAGTTCAATTCGATGGATTTATATGTTTTACAATTGCCATCGATTCTATTCAAAATTATGTTATTGATACAATTAACGTCAATGTTTTTTGGTGCCAATTAAGCACGCTCACATAACCACTGTCTATTTTTGAAACTTCATTGAAGATTTGGAAAAACGCAATCTATCAACTCTTCCTTTGACTGTGTGATCCTGCAAAAGTTAGAGAAAAACGTTGAACAATTTGTGGTTGGGTCAATTGGAATTTCTCCATTTCCTAAATCCAGCAGTTGTTTTGCAAAAATTGAAGTTTAATCATCATGTTGCAAGTGTACTCGCATGTTTGTTATCAATTTTAATGTGTGACCATGTTGCCAGAGATATGATGATTTTAGGCAAGCATTGAGTTCATCAGCCAATGTTGATCCAGGTATCACAGGAAGTGTCTGGCGAAAATCTCCCACTAAAAGAATCAATACACCTTCAAGTAAATTAGAATTGCCTCTCATATCCTGCAAACAACGATCAAGAGCTTCTAATGACCTTTTATGTGCCATGGTGCATTCATCCCATACAATGATCTTACATATTTGTAGGATTTTACCCATTACATGAGTAATCTTCAGTAAATTGTGTTTTCATGGGTAATTTGAGTGCGGAATGCGCAGTTCTGCCTCCATGCAAAAGAGTTGCTGCAATAACTGATGATGCAATCGCTAAAGCAATATTCTTTTGTGAACGAACTTTAGCTAAAATCAATGAGATGAGAAAAGTTTTCGCGGTGGCTCCTGTGCATTAATGAAATACAATCTTCCTCGTTGGTTTATAATTGCAGACATTATTGTATCAAAAGCCATCATCTGCTCTGGTTGTAGTTGAGGTAAATTCTCTGCCACTAAATTCTCCAAATCTTGCGGATTGTAACCCATTTCACGTTGCAGATCTTGATCACTTGCCTCACCTCCTTTTCGAATAGGTGCAAACCTTCCAACTTCAGATAACGTCATGTTTTTAATCTGCAAACATTTGTCCTCCACTAAAACCAGAGCATCATTATAAATTGCGTCGGAGAAATTGAGTGTTTCGTTATTGTTGACAATTCTCATTCGATGCAAAATGTCTTCAGCCATAAAGGATTTAAATTTGTTCCAAAGTTCTTTCGGCTTGGATGGTGAGCAGGATAGCAATATAATTACAAATAATGTTCTGATCTGCCCAGGATGTTTGGTAGTAGACGCATCTTCAAGTGTTTCCCAATGTAAGCCGTTTTCAAAACAACTGAAGTTTTGGCATGCTTCTCTATACGTTCCATAAATTTTGTCACCGACTGTACACAAGTCCTGAAATGAAGTTGGCCCACGAACATTTATAAGAAGCATTCGGAGATAAAAGCATTCTGCGTTCTGGGGATGAACAGTATACAATCTACCTTATGCATCAGTGGAATAAAAATTTTGCACATCCTTCAAAAGGTTTCCCTTGCTTACGTCGCTGGAACTTCTTTGCTGACACATTCCACGTATACTATTTTGGAATTTCGGAATATAGCAATGTTTCTGCAAATAAATCATTTCTTTATAAGTCGAAAATTGATGTCCACGTAGTAGCTGGCGGTGCTTCTGCCCTTTTCCGTGCGTTTCCTTCCGTAAAATAAACACGTTCTCCATTTTCAAGATGCACAGATAAATGGACAACTACAGGATGACGTTCGTGTATAGGAAATCCTAAAATTCGTCAAACTGCTTCATTGCTACTAATGTATCGGGCCATTTGGTAGTGTGCAATTTTGTCATTTGGATTTTGTAACGAAAATACAGCCATATCCGATCCATTAGTAACATATTATTTATTGATTTCACAGAATTGCAGTACTCCACATTTATATGTGCTTTGAAAGTTTTCGAAGGCAGTGGGCAGTACGGTACTATCTAGCGATTAGCAACTTGAATTTCATTTTCACGTATCTTTAACATTACAGATTGTCCATCATCTTCCACAGAACGACGACGATATAGTGGATATCCATCCATACCAGAAATTATGTCTTTAAGCAATTGTCGACAATATTTTTTGTGCATTTTCCGTCAGCCATACATACTGAATTTGGGTTTATGATTTCACACGGACCATGAATCATATTTTTGATGACAATTTCACGCAGATCGAGATCAGTGCTAGGATCTGGAATTTCCGCAGAAATTACATCATCAATTTGATCAGGCGTAATTTTTTGAGCCAACCAAATTAGGATATGTGCATGTGTCGTGGGATGCCTGTAAGCGTTGCTGGTAGTATAATGGCTTGTCCAAGTTCATTCGGGTTAAAGTCGTTTTGATCATTTAACGCATCTCGAAGGTGAATATAATTGTCGGCACGTTGTTTGGTCTGATTATGGCGTGTATATTGTAGGCGCTCCATTTCAATCTCGGCATACATGTCAAAAATGTACTGGTGTAATAAATCCCGACAGTTTAGAATATGGTTAATGGAATTCTGGCGTATTATTATGCGATATGTATAGAAATCCATCTGTAATCAAAAAGAAAAAATTAATTAAATTATGAATAGATTTGGTATATAATAAGATTTAAGAGAATTTCAACTTACTTGTTACTGGATTAATTTGCCGTAACTCAAAATTATATCCATCTTCCCCAAATGGAAAAATAAATGGATACTGAAGTGCATCATATGAGCAATAAGTTTCAGCTATCCTGTTTGTTCTCTCGTCACGGCGGCGAACAATTATGTCACGTGGCGCTACTGGATCACTAACCATCAGAAGTGCCACATTGTCCATTGTAGGGGCTTTGTAACGTCCTTGGTGCTCTCCAGCTGGTGTTTTATCAGCATGAATAGTAATGAAGTGATCATCTGAACATAAGCGCGGGTCATCTTTAATTTGCTTAAACGTTTTTACCAATTCATTATTTTCGTAAAGCATTACTTGTAAGTCGACAACAATTTATTGTTTAGTCCCATAGTTGTAACGCCGCCGTTGTTGCACCTGATCGTTGTCATCTGATTGGCCCATAAAATAAATATGTAGATACCTCGGTTCTTCATTTGGAACTGGTAAAATCGATCCCATTCGATTATAGATTTGCACTTGAACACGGAATGTTGGCATAAAGTTATCTCGTACAACTTTAGTAGCTCCAAACGACGTCATCTGAAAACATGAATTATATTTTCGTATTTTAGATAAAAAATGCTGTGAGATCACATTCGTTCCTGGAAAGAATAAGATAATTTTAAATAAATATTTGTAATATAGTCGTGTAATTTTCTTCGACTTTCCTGTCATAAGTGATTGCAATTATTATATATTATATATTATATATTATATATTATATATTATATATTATATATTATATATTATATATTATATATTATATATTATATATTATATATTATATATTATATATTATATATTATATATTATATATTATATATTATATATTATATATTATATATTATATATTATATATTATATATTATATATTATATATATTATATATTATATATTATATATTATATATTATATATTATATATTATATATTATATATTATATATTATATATTATATATTATATATTATATATTATATATTATATATTATATATTATATATTATATATTATATATTATATATTATATATTATATATTATATATTATATATTATATATTATATATTATATATTATATATTATATATTATATATTATATATTATATATTATATATTATATATTATATATTATATATTATATATTATATATTATATATTATATATTATATATTATATATTATATATTATATATTATATATTATATATTATATATTATATATTATATATTATATATTATATATTATATATTATATATTATATATTATATATTATAAATTATATATTATATATTATATATTATATATTATATATTATATATTATATATTATATATTATATATTATATATTATATATTATATATTATATATTATATATTATATATTATATATTATATATTATATATTATATATTATATATTATATATTATTATATATTATATATTATATATTATTATATATTATATATTATATATTATTATATATTATATATTATATATTATATATTATTATATATTATATATTATATATTATATATTATATATTATATATTATATATTATTATATATTATATATTATATATTATATATTATATATTATATATTATATATTATATATTATATATTATATATTATATATTATATATTATATATTATATATTATATATTATATATTATATATTATATATTATATATTATATATTATATATTATATATTATATATTATATATTATATATTATATATTATATATTATATATTATATATTATATATTATATATTATATATTATATATTATATATTATATATTATATATTATATATTATATATTATATATTATATATTATATATTATATATTATATATTATATATTATATATTATATATTATATATTATATATTATATATTATATATTATATATTATATATTATATATTATATATTATATATTATATATTATATATTATATATTATATATTATATATTATATATTATATATTATATATTATATATTATATATTATATATTATATATTATATATTATATATTATATATTATATATTATATATTATATATTATATATTATATATTATATATTATATATTATATATTATATATTATATATTATATATTATATATTATATATTATATATTATATATTATATATTATATATTATATATTATATATTATGTATTATATTATATATTATACACAGATAACAAGTAGTTCTGTAAAAAATTATGTATGCTGTAGGTAGTTAATAAATTAAGGCAGTATAGTGTCATCAATGGTCTTTGTCTACTGTTAATGGTACCTAAGTTACACAAATCCCTCTATGCGTATTTTTACAAACATATAATAAAACAGGTATTGGAATGAACAGTCAATACACATTACTTTAGCTGCAAAAGTTTATCAGATATACTTTCTGTCTAAGAATTCATATAAAAATAGTCAATTTATTTCCCTAACCCGAAATGTTCATATATGTGTCAAAGTGCTTCACGCTAGATTCTAGGTCTAATAGTTTTCCATGTACACGAACTTTTGTATCATATTTATATGGGAGGGTCTCGCTCTTATTTCTAGTCTCCGAATTTTTTTTACAAATTATTCATATGAATTTCAGTGTTGCCCGTGTACAATTTGATGATTTTATCTACAATGATTTCCCAGATATAAGAAGTTTTAAATTTAATTCATATGAGAAGTGCGACGCCGCCTTTTTCTAGTCAGCCCATTTTTGTCTAAAATATTCATATTGGTACTAAAGTGGATTCGACAAAATTTTGGGACTCTAACTGTTATATTTTCTTAGATATATTAATTTAATATTTTATAGGAGGTGACACGCTCATTACAGCAAGTCTGCCCATTTTGTTCATATAAATCTCAAAGTTGTCCGTACACAATTTGAGGAATCTAGATGTTGCAGTTTTTGAGATATACGACATTAAATACTTATTGGGCATGTGGGAGTGGCACCTTACCTACTGGAAATTTTAAAATAAAAAGTAGCCTATAGTTCCTCCAGACATAAAGAAAGGTACTGTTAAAATGTCAAGAAAAGTGGTCCGGCTGTTTTTTAATATATGGATTCATATATTCATATGGGAGATGCCACGCCCCCTATTGCTAGTCAGTCCATTTTTGCCTAAAATATTCATAGTGATACTAAAGTGTCTTTCAATAGAATTTTCCCGCTTTGAAAGAATTCTTTTTTATACCATCAAGACTTGTTTCTACGAACTTGCTAAGCTCTTTTCTTCTTAATAATACACATAAAGTATTAATTTTTTCTCCTTAATTGCTAGAGTTTTTAATTTGTCTATTGATCAGACTACAAGAATATTTTTGATTAAATGCCGATTAAAGCTCTAACATTATAGATAATAACCACTAATGATTTTTGTTTGTTTATAACACCTTATGGTTGGGATTTTTGTTTTTATAACCCAAATTTCAGTTTACTATTTCTTTTGCTTGTGTATTGAAGAGACGATATACATATATGCATATATATATATATATATATATATATATATATATATATATATATATATATATATATATAAAAATATTGTATATTTGTCTTAAAAATATATAATAATAAAAAGTGAAATAAAAATGCAAATATAAACAAAATATAATCCCAAAATGTTAATATAAGTTTATGCCTGTTCTTGACGGTGATGGTTCTATTTTCTAAAAATTGTGTAATGATGTCACGGCTGCAAAAGCAAAATTTACATTTTAGTAAGTACATAGTTTAACTATAATACGGTTTTTTTAAGCATTCGTAAATATAGAGAAATATAGTATATTATAGCCAAAAAATAAGTATAGATTTTTTATCGTTCCGTTTATTTGTTCATGGACTTAGAGCAACGAAAATATGCTTCGTTTCTTTTATTAATTCCCAAAGTCTCAACTCAATTTCTTCTTTTGTTTGCTGTAGAAAGTCTTAAGAAATCAGAAAATTTGTTCTGGTGGTAGAAGAAATTCTCCATTGTTATTATTTTTGCACGTGTGTTAGAAAAAAACAAAATCTAAAACTTTAAAAATAAAGAGTTATGATATCACTATTTTACAAACTATTTTTCTATCTTTAGTTGATGTTTTTAATAAAGTTTAGGGTCATATGGCAAATAAATTCATTATGACATTGTATGTATGACATAGTATTTTATTTCTTTTATTTTATTTATTTATTTATTTTTTTTGGTTATATGCAGGGAAGTTGATTTTCTCTTTATTTAATTATATACTTTTTGCAGAAGATTTGAAATAAGTTTAATTTGGCATTAAAAAGTGTTTCAATTGTATTAATTAATGATTCATTTTAAGAAGCAGTAAATATAAATACATAAAATAATTATTATAAATATTTTGCCTTTTTTAATAAATATTTTTAACGAATATATTTTAACGAATATATAACATCTTGAAACATACGTCCCATCAGTAACAAAGAACATGTTTTGGGCTCATATCATATCTCTCATCAGAGTTCTTACATTTTACTAAAATATGCTTGTTTTCTTAATTCCAATAGGAGAGAAGTCGTTATTTGCTTAAACAGATTAGTTACGCGGTTTAGTTTCAGTTGGAACCTACTTATATAAGTACATATATGAATACCATCCATATCATTTAGAAGTAAATTTTATAGGAGCTATGTTGATTCATAGTCGTTTATGTTAATCCTTAAAAAAATATGCTGAAATTGAGACTTGATTAAATTGGCTATGCAAACTTTATGCCCCGATTATTCTTTGTTAATCTTTAATTTATTTTAAGGTGCGTAGTATCAAGATATGGAAGCATAATTTCTTTAATTACATTTATATTGATTTCACATTTTGTGCTCTTGTTCTGACTATGACATTTTCGTAATTTTATATAATTAAAAATTACAGATATGTATCATAATTCTTGTTTTCATAGTAGGAACAGTGTACAATATGGTTTAATTAAGTATACTAAAGGATAATTTTGCACAATACCCCTCAAAGTTAATTTATTATTATAATTTTCTTTTTCCGGATAATAACCCAAAACAGTCTTCCCTTATAGTAAAATAATGACTTCTGTGTAATGCTAAAAAGTGCTGTCACATTTTCTACAGAGCTTTAACTTTACTTCTATAGAAAATTTGTGGGCGTATTTTAGGGTTGGCAAAAACCCGGTTTTTTTAACCCAACCCACCGGGCTTTTTTAGGTTTTTTTGAGGTTTTTTTTTGATTTATTAGGTTTTTTAAATACTTGCAAATTTAACTTTACTTCTATAGAAAATTTGTGGGCGTATATCAGGGTTGGCAAAAACCCGGTTTTTTTAACCCAACCCACCGGGCTTTTTTAGTTTTTTTTGAGATTTTTTTTTTGATTTATTAGGTTTTTTAAATACTTTACAAAATTTTTACAAATTTAGTTCAAGTCGACAATATTTTTTGTTTGTTTATACAATCACGTTGCTTTAGTATTTATTATGCAATTTTGTAATTATTTCGTTTTAATCGTGCGTTATGAGAAAACGGCCGGACATAATTAAGTTATTCTTTTGCATGACAACACTCGACTTCGTGTAGCTAAAGTTCAAAACAATTATTAGAAACGATTGAATGCTACATCCCCCGTATTCTCCGAACATTGCTCCGTCGGCTGCTGCGACGGATACAATACACTCACACCTCTTTACATGGCATTTCGCTATAACGACCTGTTTTTATTATGGAGCGATTAAAAAACGTTGATTTTCTGTTTTTAAAAAAAAATTTAAGGTAACTATCTAGGTCGTATAAAGAGGTTTGAGTTTGTCTTTTAACATGTCACCGAATCATTTCTCTTGAAGAAATACAAAATTGACTTCAAAGTTGGAGCGCCTTAAAAGACGAGAAGATTTTCTGAGACGGGAGGTGGAGCAAAGATGTAAATAGTGATTTGATAAATTTGTTATTTACTTATCTTATTGGGGTTAAAAATGGAACAAATAAGTTTGTAGTCCCAATACGTAAGTTACCTATTTTTCTTAAACTATGAAAACCTTTAAATTAAAAACTCACCTTGGTTTTTTAAATATAATACCCAATAAATCCCAGGTGGGTTTAATTGGGTTGCAAGCCCTGACGTATATAGCCTCCATGTTACGTAAGCGCCAAGTTAGGAGCACAAATGAACTCAAGACTGTTCCACTGGATATATGGGCAAATATACCACTAATCAATATCGCCTTGAATTTGGTTCATTCTATAAGAAGAAAATTTAAAGCACTTATGAACGCTAAATGTTACCAAAATAAGTACTAAATTTTGATCTAGGGCCTATTAAAAAAAAGATCTTTCAGATAATAAGTAAGTGCTTTTCAATTCGGGTTGTACTTATTTTTAATGTTAATATGAATTTATTAAATTAAAAAAAAATTATAGAAAACTAATTAATTTGCCTTAAAATTCATTTTGGTTTTAGCTTATTGTCTTTAATGGTTAGAGAGATATCTGAATTGAAAACCGAAACTCTAACTGTTCAAGTTTTTTTTTATTTATTTATTTTTTTTTTTTGCTCACTGTATATGTATGTACATAAACTGTTTGTGTCAATTGAATAACTTGAAAATAATTGTGATTCCCTAACGATTTTAAATGTAAAAAAGTGGAAGTAGTATTTAAAATCCTACATGTCAGTGATGTAATTAATTTTTGTAGAATGCATGTAAATATTTAGATCGTTGCTTTAATACTTACTTAATTAACCAAAGAAAATAAAGCAGAAACTCAAGTTTATGTATATTATACTCAATATACTCTAAAATTTATCAATAATGACACAATTTTATAATCTTTTGCTCTTGGGATTTTAAGTGGTGGCATTAAATCAAATGAAATAAATAATTTTAACCTCGATATGATTTCGTATTCTTTTTATATTAAATTTCACTATAACCGCATATTTTATTACAAACATTCAAGTTGATTCTCGTTATTTTCTTTCGCAATACTTTTAATTAAACGTTACAATAAATCAAATGCCTAAGTAGTTGTCTTCACAACATCTAAGCTAGTCGAATACATTTCAATTTTAAAGTATTTTTTATACGAAATGATTTTATTAAAATTTTAGTCGTAGCACTCATGTAGAAAGGCACTAACAACAAACACATCTTGTCACAAATATCTTTTGTAATAGTATCAAAAATAACGGTAAATACTAGTAGGCGTACAAAAACCCCTAACTCATTTAAAGAATTTCTTGCAAAAAGCAATAAGTCAGCAATTGTATGATAAGAGGTTGTAATCTGAACACCAAATTTGTGTTTGAGTTTCATTTAAAAAAAGTTACATTTAAATAATTACTAGGGTAACCAAAAATATGATCTTCTAAAAAGTGTTATATGCGCATAAAATATGCAGTACAAATCTGAAAATTTGATTCACAAATTAGAAATATGCTCTAAAAGAAAATTGTTCTTTGTTACTAAAAACAAAGGTTTATTCAATAATTTAATAATAATAATTTATTGTAAGATATAACAAAACTAACAATACAAAAAACAAAACAACAGAATAAAAAATAAATAGTGTAAAATTTTCGGATGAAAGGCATTGTCTATGCAAAACATGCAAAAGTATGCACCAACAAATCGAAAAATTTAAAAATTTATGAAACGGATAAATGTCTTAAATACGAATAGAAAGGTTGCATGATAGAAATCATTTAATTGCATATTTCTGGTTTCCCTGATAATTACAGTTTATATTACGTTTTTAGTTATTTCAGTTAGGACGCTTCTACATGACAGCAACGAAATGTGGGTTGTTTTCGAAGACAATCCCACAACAAACAAAACCCTTAGTTAATATTATTAATTTGGCTATCATCTCATCGTAATATTTAAACGGAAATAGAACTTGACATAGTACACTTAAGAGCAATTTATAGCCGTACTAGCTTTTTCAGCACTATTTTGGTTATAGCGGTAAATTTAATGGTAACCAATTTAAGGTAGTGTTAAAACAATAATAAAGTGATAAGTTTCACAAAAATATATCATTCATATATAGAGATGGCATTCTACCCGGTATTTAATCATATAAATAAGATAAGATAAATACCGGCTAAATTCCCTATTTGGGAATTTATTTGGGTATTTATAAAATCATTTAAAATACAGTAACTGGGCAATCTCTGTAATTCAACTGAAACATCATTTCAAATGAGACATTTGTTATACAATTTTTAACAGCATATGTATTGCTAAAAATCAAAACGCTAAACTATATCAAATTGAGTTAACTTTGTTATTAGTGAAGCTAATATTGATAAAATACAACAGTATATTAAAATCGTTATTAAGTATAGCCATGAGAAGACCTAAACATAAAAAGATATGGAAGCATTTTGAAAAAGTGCAAGCAACACAAAATCAATTCTTTGCAGATATTGTGACACGATTTATAAATGCAAATGTTAATAAAATGACAAAACATTTAATTATTTGTGTCAACTGTACAGTTATGTTGAAACGAAAAATTAGTGAATCGAATTCAGGTGAACTGAAAACAATTTTATTGTAATAAATTTTCTAATTTCTAAACCAGAAATTGTTTTTGTTCTCAATTTGGCAACGGAAAGTAGCAATCACACTTCTGCTTATCTCGCTGAAAAAACTATAAGCATTATGAAGAAATACGGCGAAAATAACTCCGTAGTTTTGACTGGTGATAATGCAAGAAATATGCAAGGCGCCGTTAAGGAAGTTCAGAGTGTATATCCCCACGTTGTACCTCTAAATTGTGTAGCACATTGCCTCAACTTAATAAACGACAATTTTTTAAATGGTCTACGTTAAAAAACTGTTTTTTTTATTAGTTATTGAGATAATAAAAGCAAAAAAATACAATAAAGTTTTTTGTCGATATTTTCTAAGATCTGCAAAGAGAAAGGATCAGGAGAGCAACTAAAGCTTCCTGTTAAGACAAGATGTGGCAGCTACGTAACATCTTTAAATAACTTGGTAAACAGTAAAGTTCCGCTTCAGGCTTTGGCTGTTCACGAAAATGTGAATCTAAATCCTACAACAAAATCATCATTACTGAGTGAAGACTTTTGGAATATATTGATCTTGAATTTGAAACTATTTCAACCGAAACTATTTTAACCAATATAGTATTCATCGTGTATATTTTGCTTTTAAAGACATTCAAAATAAGCTATTAGATGCACTTATAACAATAACTGAAATTGATGATAATGACAAAAAAGAATCATAGTCTTCCCTTGATAAAAGGATGAAAATGTCTATTAAGCCAATACATCTGGCCGCTAGTTTCCTCGACCCCAATAGTCAAGGGCACGACTTAACTTCAACTGATTATTCAATTGCGATGCAGTTTATTTATGATATAGGTACCAATTTCAATATAAATGTGATGGTAGACCTAGCTAGAGATGATTTGTGGGCTAACAATTTTGTGTGGAGCTGCATACAAGAAATATATCCTTCTACATAGTGGAAAAGTGTTTGCGTGTCCACAGAATTGAGAAGCATAGCGGTTCGTATATTGACTGCTCCATGCACTTCAGCAGCCACCGAGCGCTCATTCAGAGTTTTATCCACTCAAAAAACTTATTAAATTAAATGCAGATAATGCAGGAAAAGCATGTTTTATATCACATAAATGGGTTCTCTGCAATAAAGACTTACGCCAAAAAGATACTTTCCAAAAAATTTTACTGGATTAGGATGAAATTAATAAGTCTGCTAATTCATTTGAAGAAGCACCTTCCACTTCCACAGGTATCACCCATTCTACACCTCAATATTGTAATATTGTAGAAATAAATTTTTCTGTATTATATAGTTTTCTATATAATATAGCTGTTGATTTTCTACTGTTCTGTATGTGTTTTTATTTCTTCACCAAATTTTTTACAATAATTTGTACCAACCTATTGGGTAAATACCTGGATATTTACCGATTTTTACCCAATTTACCCATTTTACCGAGTATTTCCCAATTGGGTATTTACCCTTTTCCCATCTCTATTCATATTCCAGTTTATCACAAAAAATTAATTTTTTACAACGTACAAAATTATAGCCGCACTTTAACAAATTCGCTTCAAAATTTAAGGAAATTAATTTATAATTAAATTTTTTTGCTGTAATAATTAGTTGAACCTCCATTATTACAAATAAGAGGAAAAATTCGTCATGGCATACTGCGCCCAAGATTTAAGTGGAGTTGTTCTGTGATCGACTCCCAAATAGTAAATTTTCATAAATATAAACATTGTAGTTCTTCTGTATAGGCTATAGAAGATAGGTATTCCATTTTGGTTTTGTATAAAACCTTTGCTATCAAGATATAGAATGCTTCAGGTGGTATGTAACCAGTTAATAATGTTTTGCGTATATATTCGTCGTTTACATAATATGGTGCCATAATAAAATTGTTACAACTACAATCAAAACATCTAAGGAAATGATTCTTTATACTGTTAATTATGAAATCATCAATTCTGTTTATTTTCGAAGAGTTTTATGGCAATTCATTCTTGACATATTTTGTGAAGTTGCTATATGAAGATCGGTACAAACGGGTACATACTCTTAAACACATTCTTTCAAATCTTCTCAGCCTTTCCATGTACAATGGTGAGACATTAAATTATGTAGAGCCACTGCATATCAATATAGGGCGTATTAAGGATTGATATCTGATTATTTTTACCTTTGAATTAATATCTTTGAATTTTTTTTTTAATATGTATATATGTGGGATGTTTGTCAAAATAGAACAGTATAGAATATAGAACATAGAAATTTCTAGATGACAATGGTCTAATCTGTTGAGATAGACGTTTGTCCGTTTTTATATTTACTGTCATATTATGGGTTAGAGCAGGGCTACTGTATTTTTACTGACGAGTAAAGGACCTACAACCTTCAAAAAACGGACGAGTAACGAGTGAACCGTGGAGTACAAATAGACGGATCTTTCGTCTAACGAGTTAAGTAGAGTAATTTGAGTTGTTAAATGGCAAGTTATTTCGAAAAGCTTAGAGACATCCGGCAGCAATCCAAAGTATTAAAATAATTACATATACACTGCGCGTCATCAGGATAGCGCCCCCCTTTTACTGACGGTTAATGTTAAATATTATCTGAGAGATAATTAGCAATGCGTAGACCGCATTTGTTTGGAATATGCTCGAAAATTCGATTAGAAATTGAAGTCGAAAGTTTTTCAATATAAATCAACTAAATGCTGGACCAAATGCGTATGACTCCTTCCATTATTTCCACTTTTGTGTTGTATTGTCTTCCGGACTCGTACACTTTCATAGCCACCCATCTCCATGCATTTTTGATTATATTTAGGCTGGGCAAATAAGATGGCCATACAAGAGAGTCAGGTTTTTGGCTCTGAATCCACGATTTAACGGATCGGATTGTATGGATTGGAACATTTTCATTTCTAAATAGGTTTTGATGGTTCCCAAATAAATAGAAAAGCCGTATTCGAAACGCTATTATATTTGCTTCCCATACTATCGTAGCCCCCATATCATCTATTGCAATATAATTTGTTATGGGAAACAGTGTGTCATCGCTCCTACAAGACTTAATTCGCAATAAAAGATGGAAAACTGCGGTAGTGTGGAAAGCTAAGTATATGCTACTATGGCACCTGCGATTTATAGTTTTTAACATAGCGTATGAATGCAGAGAACTACAATCAAATTTTCGAGGATTATTAAAACAAATGCGTCCCACGCATTACTAAATGTCTTTAATACTGTTTAAAATATTGTATTTAAGAATTAAAATGCTATATAGTTGCTTAAAATACTAATTAATTTGAAATTTTAGATGGTGGCGCCATCCTGATGACAATTTTTTTCAATACGTTTTTAGTATAATTAAAAAAAATGACTAAAATATCTTAAATGGTACAGCATCGTTCTTGTTTTATTTTAAAGGGAACTGATAGGAGTCTACTACTTTGAAATTTTAAGGTTATATCTCAGTTGGTTCATATAATATTTAATGACGCTCAGAGTATAATTAGAGATATTAAAATTGAAATAACCTCTAGACTGTTGCATGATTGTAACAACAAGAGAAGAAGGGAATTATGTGGCTTAAATCATTTTAATAATTCATGTAAAAAATATATTCAAACAATGGGTAAATTTACGAATTCAATAAACTAGACGTTTATTTTGATAGTGACACCGAAGTTCAAATATGAGGCCGCTACCGCGAAGCCGTTTCTAGACGAGGATGAAGCATAGCCAGTATATGAACAGATCTTGACCAGAGCTTGTCTGTAGTTAGCATTTTTTTGTTTCCTACGAACGTTCCCACCACTCTGTAGTGTTTCATTTTCATATATTATATATTTTTCATATATTTAATTTTCATATCATATTATTATTCGTATAATGTTTTTAAACATGTAAATATTATGTTTGGGATTCTTTCCTTTACTTTACAAATTTCAACTTTTGAAAACTATTTAAAATTTTAATATTAATATTATTCGTTTTATTTTTGGGGTTACTATGGATATTGAGAGTGTTTAAAATTTTAGCTAGTTATGGTGTGGGGTAGAGGTTGCCGATTATTTCTCTATTTTATACATATATTAGTGGCACTTATATAGCAAGTACATAATTTGCAACAGAAATTAAGATGCAAAATAAGGTTCGATTGTGGCCTATCGACAATCTTAAGATCTCTTTAATATCATCAGTGAAGCTGTGAAGACCAAAATTGTTAATATTATAAAAATCAAAGTGTAATAAAAAAATATAGCTACCGATTTAAAACAATTGTGAACAAAATTTAAAAAATTTATAACAAAGAAAAAAGATATATACTAAGTGTAGAATTTTTGAGGCAATTTGGAAAAAAAATAGAAACCGAACAGAGAGAAAAAAGAAGGCAAATTTGTGTTTTGTTCTTGAACCAAAAATGTAAGTGCAATTTTTAGTTATTTATTTATTTTGTTTGTTAATGTTATAGTTCCTCGAGGCAGTATTGTCAGTTTGATCGTGGAGACTTAACGCATCACAATTTCTATTCAGCGATTCATTCTACAGGATACTGATTCTAAAGTTTGGCCATTTTACGAGAACATAAACATGAAGTATTTCAACAACCATTTCAACTATAATAAGCCTGTGAACTATAATCAAGAAAATAAACAAAAAATTTACTAATAAGCTAATACTTGGGGGGCTATAAGTTCATGAAGAAACATGTTAAGTTTGTTTTTTTTTTGCAAATTTAAGCTACATATTATAGTAAAAACAAAACAAACGAAACAAAATGAATTTTGCATCAAATTATTATTATTCTAAAAACATATTATTATTATAAAAACAAACCAACATACTTATGTACGTATATAAATGCAATTCTTTCACCTAATGTTACTACTTTATCAATACATATGTAACTATTAGAATATACCCATACACTACCCATAACTATACAAAAGCAACAATAAATAACCTAACTTATCTATATAACTAATTAAATTATATGTCAAATGTTTTAAACACAACTTTAACATTTAAAAAAATAAATCAAAAATTACATACTTATACACTAACATGTAATAATAAAAAAATTTACAGTCATCTCCATTCACGACAAGCAGAATGTCTTCGGTATCGTGGAATTGAGACCTTACTGTAAGTCAGTATATTTTTTTCTTTCTTGTTCCATATTTATATATGGATGAGTTGGTAATTAAAATTTGCTCCACCTTTATTAGAGAAGTTCGTTTTAATTGTTTAATTGTTAAAGAAAGCAAGTAATAAAATAAGTACCTCTAAATTTAAGTACCATCCCTGATATAGCAGTACCAAATTTATACCCAAACACATTTATTTCATTTTTATTTTTACTAAAATGTCTTAAACAATAGAACAATTTTTAATATGAGGATTATCACACTGTATTCTGAGCTGTATTCCTTTGTTATTGTAAAACTTGCTATTGATGTACAAATTTCTATTTTGTTTATGTTATGATAAGTTATTTACATATTTAAATTGTAGTTTTAATTTTAAACTTTGGGGTAAAAGAAAAAAAATAATTTAAGAGATAATGTTACCATTTGAAGAGAGTTTTTTTTATTACTATGTTTGGGGAATGTTAATGAAAAATAGAATAGATATATTCAATATAATACTGATTTATTTAACTTTAATAAATACTATATGTGCTTGCTCAGGAGGCGGGGGCGGTTGCGGAGGCAAAGAATACGCGAAGGTTGTACGAAATAACCTGTAAATTTGCAGGCCACAAATTCAGTCAAAACAGACCTACTAGAAACATCTTCTGACCTCGACTGAATAACAACTCGCCAGGTGAAAAGTACATTTTGAAATAACAGTCAGTTGTGTAACACCTTCTGACATCCTACAGAGCACGTTTTTACAACCGAGTTCATCGATTGACGGTAGGCTTGTCACGGCCACCGACACCTCAAGGGATAACAGAGGCTGTAAAGGAACTCAAGACTGGGAAATCACCTGGAGTCGACGGAATTGTGGCCGAATTGCTTAAAGTGAAACCGGCGCAAACAGCAGATATGTTATGTCCTTTGATTGCGCAAATATGGAAGGAGGAGAAAATTCCAAATAAATGGCTCATGGGTACGATCGTCAAGCTTCCGAAGAAGGGCGACCTATCGGTGTGCTCCCACTATCGTGGCATAATGCTTCCTTTTTATACTATCAAAGGTTCCCACAAAGCTATTGTTAACCAGGATTAATCAAAAGGTGGAATCGGTAATAAGCAAACAACAAGCTGGTTTTCGGCCAAATAGGTCCTGTATTATCAAATAAATGCACTTCGCATTATTGTCGAGCAGGTCAACGAGTGGCAAACATCCCTTTTTGTGTCCTTTATTGATTATAAGTGGCCCGCGGGTGTGTTTGAACGGCGTTGCAACGTCGTGGTGTGGCCTTTAAATATCTTATAATAGTACAATATGAAAATTTGTAATGTAGAGCTTTTTGTCACCAATATTATATTTGATCTCCTTGAGGAAGTTCTATCTCAGGCATTGGATGGTCATAAACGTGGTATTTAATGGAACTTCAGGGAACATCTTGAAGACCTCAATAATGTTCACGACATCTGTTTGATATCATCTCGTTATACTGATGTACAGAGCAAGATAGACGACCTGAGTCGTGCACCTAAGGGAGTGGATCTGACGATCAACCGTACTAAGACAAAAACTATATCTATTCCACTGACCAGATTAAATAAACAATTCTGTATCAAGAACAAGAGAATAGAACGCTCGAAAAGTTTCTGCTATTTGGGCAGCCTAATAACTCCCGAAGATGGAGCTACTGAAGATGTGAACAACCGTATTAAGAAGGCTAAAGCGGCTTTTTGTCAGTTGAGAAAAGTGTGAAAATCAATAGCTTTATCCTCGACCACAAAATTACGAATATTCAGATCAAATATGAAGTCCATCTTATTGTATGGTTGCGAAACCTGGATGGCGAATGGAAGATTGGCAAATAATTGCCAGTGTTTATAAACCGCTGTCTGAGCCATATATTGAGAATATGGTGGCCAAGAACTATCTCGAACTCAGAACTTTTGCGCAGGTGCGATGAGGTGTTAGTGACAATCCAAATTAGACATCGAAAATGGAGCTGGATTGGTCACACGCTACGCAAACCAGCAGACGAACTCCCCAAAGAGGCGTTGGACCGGAAGTCGTAAGGTACCAGAAGGCGTGGTCGGCCAAACACAACATAATGTTAAACGATAAATGAGAAGATTGAAACTTCTGGCAAAAGCTGGAAGGAGATAAAACAATATATATATATATATATATATATATATATATATATATATATATATATGTATATGTATATGTATATATATATATATATATATATATATATATATATATATATATATATGTATATAGCCGCTGAAAGTTAATTCGCTGAACAACGTTCATTTTATATGGCTCATACAACTCATGGTTAGTCCGAATACGGAGTTCATCGCCAAACCGCAAAGGACCAAAGATCTTCTGTAGAACTTTTCTTTTCGTAACAATGTCCATGTTTCTGACCCATAATAATTGGACAGAGCATAAGGTAAGCATTTAATTAAAAACTAGGGAAAGAGTACGCGTAGTTTTAAAATTGTTTCGTATTATTTAATGTAGGCTATAACAAGCTCATCCTTTACTCTGTTCTACTTCATTGGGAAGTGCCTTGCTTTCTATATTTGCCATATATTTTGAGGTTACAACAGGAACATAAAATACCGCTTACCCGCCCACGTTTCCTTTCAAGAGAATGAACCCAAAGGAGTTGCACCACGTATTATTTTGTTAGAAAAAAAGCTGAGAAAGATTTTGTGTTACGCGTTGGTTCGGTAACTAGTACCTCTGATTTTTGACAGACTTATTTTCATCACTATTCATCATTTTTTATAATTTTTAATCGGAAATGTCCTATATATGGCTAATTAAACTGCATACTCTTATTATATATGAATGTCTAATTAAACTATCACTAATTTTGGTTTTAAATAAGCTACGAAGACAGATAAGATATCATTAATCGAGTATGCAAGTTCTTTTTAGATAATTTTCTAAATTTTCATAGCATCATAAATATAATTGTGTAATCAATCCCTCGTAACATCGATCACGAAGAGGCCTCATCGCACATCGACATTAACAGGGTGAGTAAATAAGAAAAGGAAAATGTAATAAAGTATTTTGTTTCATTAATTACTTGCATACTTTAGAATAAAATACTTTTATATTTAGTTTATAATCATCCAAGTTTATGAACCTTTGTGTTGCTTTAATAGGACAGTTGCAGCTCAGACGAATTAATGTATTTTTTAATTAAGCAATTCCATCTTGGAATGTATATTCTAAAGATATGACATAATTATAGGATATTTTGGCAAGATTGGATGCTATTAGTTCATAATACGCTTAGATTTAGGAAATTTAGGTAAAATAGTAGCAAACAAAAGTCAAAAGTTCATAGAAACCAGTATTTAGTATGAGCAGGAATGTAAGATATAGTAGGAAAAAGAGGAACATATTATTATGGTTGTTTGTAAGTTTTAGTTCAGATTCAATTTATTAGTAAGAAAAAGAAAACTTAATTTTATTTTATGTATTTTGTTCAATTTGGAATCACTATTATAAATTTTTTGTATTGTTTTTATTTTACACCAAAATTTACTGTTTAGAAGAAAAAGAACTTAAAATAGGAAAAAAAATAAACAGGCCAGCAGTGACAGAAAAATAATTGCTTTTGTTTTGATTTTTGTTTCGTGGTTTTACTTTCACTATACTTTTTTTTAGTACAAGCAGTACTGTAATTAAAAGTACTTAAATCGAATTATTCGATGTTATTTTAAATTGTATTTTAGATGGAGAAAAATAGGAATTTAATATTTACTGTACTATATATCCTTGATTATTACGCTTTTTAATTATTTATTTTCCTTATTTTAAAATATTGTACTTCTTTTCATTATGCACTATTTTTCTTTATACTGGGTTCCCTTGAGGTGAATAATATGTTAGGGTAGGCACTATGTTAGCTCTAGGGATCTTCGAGTAAAATTCCCAACCGAGATAATGGATGGGAGGGTTGTGCGGCAGGGTCTTCAACAACATCTGAAGAATCCATTTATTTTGTTTTCATAACAGTATCACTAGGTTTAATCAGGTTATTAATACAGCATAATTTGGGTTTACATATATCTATTTCCAACTATGTTTTCTTGGTCCATTACCACACTTTTGTAATAGTAAACAAATAGGAAACTGAGGAATAGTAATATAGACACAAAAATAGAGAGTCTGATAATAAGGCGTGTAATAAAACTGAGTCAAGGCAAAAAGGTCACGAACCCCGAAGCGACTGATGGCTAATGTATAGATGGCTCCCATAGACCTTTAACTGTATGTGGCTTTGTATCATTCATTCATTTGGGTCATTCATCTGATTATAAAAACAGCTATTTTTTTAAATTGTTCGCAATTATAAGAAGAATAGCATTCATGATCATTACACTTTTTGAGTACGAAAAGAAAGGTAAGAATCCATCTAACGAAGAAACCTATCAGGAACATCAATCAATGCCAATTTATGAATCAATTCGATATATTTGATCATCTATCGGATTTATGCAAAGGCATAATAAGCAATCCTTTTCAAATAAGAGGAAAGTGTCATATCTCCAAAGATATCTCAAGACACAGGCAGGAACTCCATCAGGTCCTGGCAAGTGCCCAGACAGAGACACAAGAACAGGCTTAACATCAAATTCACAAATATTAGAAATTGGCACACTTTCCACAGAATAGGGATGCGAAAAAATTCCTCCCGGATCTAAGACAGAGTCCAATTGCCCATACGTAGACTGAAAGAAGTCGGCAAACATATATGAAATGTTAAGATAAAATGATTTACTCTTGTAGAACATTTCAGTAGGTAACACAGATGATCAAGGTTTCACACGAAAAAATCAAAATAGAACCTCGTTAGTAGCTTAGTTTGACCGTACACTGTTCAAATACTCCGTACAGCAACAACGATTAAACCTAGCAAAAACAGCGCATGCCCTGGAGTAGACAAAATAATCAAAACAAGACCACGATTTCACAAACCTCCTAGACAACCAAGATTTTTTTATTTCTCAATCGACTAAATTAAAATGACGACTAAAATTAATTAAAATTATCCAATGAGCGCCTACCCGTAGTTAAACAAGAATCAAATTCAATATGCAGCAGCAAAGTAGGATGATAAATATCCTCGGGAACAAATATAGAATCTATACAAAATAAAGAAGAATAATACTCGGGTCCTCAAAAAATATAAAATTCTAAATACTACCAATGGAATTCAATACATTATTCACCTGGAAAAGTCCTAGATCAGATATAGCGGAAAGGATTTCCCCATAAAGGGGGCTGAAGAAGACGGAATTAACGAGCACATTATAGTTGAAAAATTCCAAGAGACATGCGGATGATTAAAACCAACAGGGACTACTATTAACGTATCACGCGCCATTAAATCCCTAACTCTAGAAATCAGGTTAAAATTATTCTCATAGATACGGAAATCAGAAGAGGGAGGAATATAAGAACACGTGATATATATATATATATACTTTCTGTGAATACGCATCCTAGCACAAATAAATTCAATATCCTCAGAAAAAGCAAAATTAACCAATTCAGACTTATACTTATTTAGCACAAACTGTAGTCAAAACTCCACCTCCATTCCAAGTTATCCTATTTCGCCTAAAAATATAAAATCACTAGGCATAATCTCTGAATCAAAAATATTACAATTAAACCAAGTCTCGGTAAACACAATCACACAAATATAAATTAGTTTTTTTGAGATTTAGAGGTAAGAAGAAAAGCTTCACTTCTCCGACTGCTTCACTTGTCCTGTGGAAATTCTTCGCCAGGAACATGTTATTTAAAAGAACATATTCTACGATTAGGAGATGCTTTCGTTTTAAAGCAATTTAGCTCAAACGATTTATGAATTTTAGATTTAACAAAATACGCAACATCTTCAGTAGATGTCTCGCAAGACAGAAGATAAACAAAAACCTATTCTTCCTTTTCGATTGGCAGGCTTTCTGGTGCTGGCAGCTTTTCCCTTGATAGTGACCTTGACTTTCAGCGATGACATTTTTCTGTTGGTATTGTGGCCGTCAGCTCTGTGGTGGAAATGCAACATCGTATGATGCTCTTGCAAGCACTCCATGCAACGGTCTCTGCTCCGGCAATCCTTCAATAAATGAGAATGTGCCAACAGTTTATACAATAATTGTATCTTTTGAAGACGCTCAGCTGTTTAAGGACTCTCATTTGCAGGGCGTTCGATAGCCAGCCTATGGGGTGTGAGTTTATCCATCTGTAAAGAAAACGACAAGCAGATAAAAGAAAAAAAATCGTATTAGTTTTGCGTTGTGTTTGAAAGTAGCACGAACTTCACAATTGGCGTTGTTCGAATGTCATTGGACGTTCAAATATCAGCCGCTTGCACTTTCGAATCAGGTCCGAGATGTACCCTTTAGATTCGACCCAGCTCTCATTAATTTGGGGGCAAGTGATTGTGACGAATGACAACGAAATCGTCAATTTCAAGATCCCTTTGAGGGCCCCTCCATTCGTTATATTTATGCAGTTCAACCAAATACTCGTCCTTTTAATGGAGACCAAACAAATGGTGCAACATTTTCAACTTACGCTATCGATTATCGTAGCTGAAACTCTTTTGAAGAATCGGGTTCAGGCAAACATAATATGGCAATTCCTATAAATAAATGTCCCGGGGTCAACGAGCTGACTTCTGATGGATTGTCAGTTGTCGGACTAATGGTTTCGAGTTCAAACAAACCTCTGTTCTTGCCAACATGGTCGAAGATTTTGCGAAAGTAAATCTTTGGGCATGCGAAATCTTCGTAAAGAGGAAAAAATAACCGCTATTTCAATCAAAAATTTTCAGAGCCGACACATTACTAAATTCGATGCAATAGATCGATTTATAAAATTAAAAGAAATTCTTAGCCCTTTAGATTTAATTACAAAATTAAAAACTTTCAATCGAAAAAGTTTGAATTAAATATTAAAGAATTGCTTCCTAATATTCTGCTTTTTAATACATATATCTTTCAGATAATGATGTTTAATTTTATTCGAAACTATTAAGTTATAAAATATATTCAGATGGATTTTCAAAACGAAGGTTTTCCATCAAATTAAATTATATTAAATTTCTTCTGAAAACATCTTTTTTTATGCACACACGGCAAGATAGCAAAAAATTTGTGTACTTTAAAAATCTCATACATTTTTACTGTATATCCACAAAAGTGTCGCGTACGTCCTTGTAACCTAATAATTTTGTAGCAATTTCATAGCTCTTTTATATCTCAGTAACTTCAATAAATAGAGTCCTGTGGATTGAACAAATCAATAGATCTAAGAACTTAACCAGAAACTTTGGTGCCCATTTATTTGATTTTGTGATATACGTCAAGATAACTTCGGAGTGAAGATATGTGTACCAAAACAGTACTTTACATAATCAATAATTGTGAATGGGTTTTAATGAACGTAAACTACCATTTTTCTTTTTCTATTGTGTTTTTTTTTTTTTTGTCAATAATTCATATAAAATTGATCAATTAAATCAATTCCTGTAGAGTGACATTGACAAATAACTGTGACAATTCAATTGCGTTTAAACACACTTACTGGCGGCTAAGAAGGTGTGCCATAGTAAATACTAACAATACTCGTAACAACAAATACTTTGTAAAAAAAATGAGAAAAATTTTGATTAAGTTTGAATGCAAGATTCAAAAGAAGATATAAAAATCGCCAAAACCACCTCGTTAAAAAATTAATTTTTGTTTTTGAATCTTCACTCATATATAGTGAAAAATAATACGGAGACATATCAAAATAGTTAAAAGTCCAACTCTGTTATTATATTCAACCAAAGGTCTTATAAATTTTCTACTGGATTTTCGACGTCGTATAGAATCGTTATTTGACAAACAAATTTTGTATCGTTTCTCAATTGAAGCTCATTTTTCTCTAAAATTTTTAAGGAAAACCTCAATGTGTCTCTATTTTTTTTTTCACATGGCTATATGTATATGTATGTATATTATATTGCTATGAAAATAACAATGCCTTAAAAAAGATACATCGAATTAGTATAGTAGTAGTATTAAATGTAAACTTTGTTATGGCATTTATTATACTGGTTTGCGTCAATGCTTTCCATGTATCTGTCACTGGCATAATTATCTGTGCTATTAACAGTGTTGCCAATTGCATGTTTAACCGTGTTTCCAGTTCGATTTCTTTTTGTGTATTATGATCTTACATATTCTGAATATAACGTATAGAAATGGAAATTTGTAGCAACTACAAGAACATTCGAAATTCATGAATATTTTCTACAAAAGGTGGCACATTGCACTTATTTATAGACAGTTATAGTTTGGCAGTCAATGTGTAATAATTGTGATTTAGAAGTCATAAAGTAATGTCGTGTAGGGCGCTCGTAAATGTTTAACTGTGCATTAAATGAAAATTAAATATGTTGTATTAAGATAAAGTTTAGAATTAAAAACAAGACTGTAAAGCAAAAAATACGTGTCATTTATTTTATTTAACGCAATTAAAAAGAACTCAAACGTTTTAAAAAGTTTGAAACGTAGCAATGTATTATATATTTTTTGTAAGTTTGTATTTGTTTGTTCGTTTATCTATCAATCACTCGTATTCGATTAAGCCGATTTTGATGAAATTTGGAACGCAGATATATGCAGCTAATAAAAGTGTAATAAGGTATTTTTCCTTTCTTATAAAATAGAATTGCATGAGGAAAGTTTGAAGATCTTTTATAGTTCTCGTAATAACTACTTGTTTAGTATGAATGGACTTTATTTATTTATTTTTATTTGCTTTATATGTCCCATACACAAGACTTTAGTCTCATATTGCAGAAGGGAACTCAGTATGAATACAAAAATACATTAAAATATTCAATAGGTTCTTTCTGTAGGTTAAAAACTCTCAGAGATTGTGTGTAAATATAAAAAGTTACTATGACGGTCAATAAAATCGAAAATAGCAAAAAATAGAAACATAAAAATATAATTATCGAAATAAATTTTTCTTACAGTTGCGGATGTTTAACTTAAAATTTGACAGATATTTCTTTTAAATCGATGAGCGTTACTTATACCTTGAGAGCTGTGGGGAATATCAGACTTATCGCATTAATAAAGAATTGGTATTTGGATATCTGACTGCAAAGAAATTTCCTACCTCTATTAAGCGTTGAAAAGTTCAATCTCGCAGAAAGATTATGTGGTTTACACGTGTATATTATCCTTTACATTAGTATTAAAATCTTTACCTTAAAATAGTCATCTAGACTCATACAATATAGTTTTTCACATACAACGACATATTATCATATCTTCTCAAACCATAAACGTCATTAAAAGTTACACGTTATTAAATGTCATAAGTTTTCTTCTGCTAATGCTATTACAACTGGCAAAAAGTATACACCCCTACAGTAGAGTTGGCATTAAATATGTCTTAGGAAAAAGTATTCGAATATTTTGATGTGAATAATAATGACTCTGTCACAGATTACTTAACATAGAAAACACTCATCTACTGGCGATTTTAATAAGGTTGGACCATGTAAAAGTGCTGTTAAAGTAAATTCCCAGATTCTTAGTGTTATCCCCAATTTCAATAGGTTGTTTTTTAAGACAAAGTTATAACCGAGTTTCAATAAATTCTTGTTAATAATTAAACATTTGTATATAGTGAGATTAATCCCCAGGCTATTCGTGGTTGCCCATACGAAGATACCATGCAAATCTTCGTTCTATACTCTCAAACATTTATCGACCGATGTAATTTCACAACATATATAAAGCTGCACGTCCTCAGCGTACATTCTAACTTTGCAATGTTCGAGCTCGTTGTCAGATCATCATTAGACAGCGAAAGCAATATTAGCCCTGAGAAGCACCTCGACTTAGAGGCAATAAACCTGATTAAACAAATTGATGTATGTGAGTTAGATAAGAAAATATTAGAATGGTAGAAGTGGATGACAACTCATAATAACTTTGTGATTTATTACACAAGATGCTATGATCGACGATGACGAACACCTTCGAATGATCAAGAAGTACTAATAACATTACTTTTTCATAATTAGCTTGTTGTCATCTTCCGAAACATCAACAATATCGGTTCACTCGTTTATGCGTGATTGACTCATATACATATAAATTGAATAAATAGAATTATTTCTGTTTTCTTCCATACTTTAAGGGAGTCAACTTAATAGATACATTAAATTTGCAACTTGACCTAGTTTGACTTGTTTTTCGTTGAATTTATTCTGTCCCAGGTCTAATTTCGAAAAAAAGCCTACTGAACTTTTATTATCGTGATCCATTTGTGTTCCTAATTTTAACAATATCGGTTCATTTGTTTTCACGTGATTGACGGATAAACAAACTTATACTTATACTTACAGCTTCAAAATAAAGTGTATACCCCCATTTTTAACAATTAAGTTTTTTGCGGTCATAAAATACAGTAAATTTAAAACTTGTATGTTATTTAAAATTCTATTTAAGGCTTAACAAAATTGTATAGCATCCGCCGGCATTTGCTGTGATGGCGTCGTCGCTTAAAGATATCAAACACTGTTTCAAATATTATTTATGTTGTTTACTTGTTGTTTTTTACAATTATTTGAGAACAATGTGTAAGAAGGATTAGAGGGTTACAGAGTAGTATTGTTGGCAACTCTAATAATGTTTACATTGATTGCTTTGGTTGTGTTGATGACTGGTTGTAACAACCTATCAAAAATAGAAAAACAAACAACAAAATCAGCAATAAAAACGAAATAATAATGTTGGTTGTAGTTGATAAATGTAAAAGTACGTGGCTGGCTCTAAATAAAAATATATAAAAATTATAGCAATAAATTGTACGTTTTATAAAAACAGTATGTGTTGACTAACACACGTTCGAGTCAATTATGCTAATAAATGAGTCCAACAGTCTATTATTTCCAATGTTTTTTACCATATATTTGAAAGCAAGCGAATAAAGGTGTTGGTGTATTTAATGGCATTGAAAAAGGCGTTTATGAATAGCTGGGTCATTTTTGAAGTAATTTTTGTTAAAAAATTAATAGTGTGCTGAACTAAAGAAATATTTCGAATGTTTACATTCACATTTGGAAATATTTACAATTTCACACTAAAATAGAATAAACGAATTTAAAAAAGGAAATAAATATGCAAATATGTATGTATGAATCTAAAGAAAAATATATAAGAAACATGCAAAACAACGTATGAATATATGTAATTTGAAAAACTTGAGAACAAATTCTTATAGTGCATATCCACTTACGTGTATTGCGCTACAAAACTAGATTTTTGCAAAAAAGTTGTTTTGCTGCTTATTTTGCCATACATTTTTCCTGTTCGAAAAACTCAAACAAAAACTAGTTTTGATAAAAAGACAAGTCGAAAATTGTAAAATTCAAAAAAACTACATATTTGCTTGCCATTTTTTAAATAGTATATAAATATTGCTACAAATATCAGGTTGGGCACCCCTGCGTCTATTATATCGCTTAAATAAAGAAACAAAAGCTACAAGAACAACTATACGTGCTTATAAATAAACAGAATCGACAACAACAAATATTAGCAGAGATAAAGTAAATAAAAAAAAAACACACAGCAACAACAAAAAGTAAGAGCAAAGAAAACAAGTAACAGACAATAACAAGCAACAACAAATTTGTTGTTTTGCTGCTTATTTTGCCATACATTTTACAATTTTCGACTTGTCTTTTTATCAAAACTAGTTTTTGTTTGAGTTTTTCGAACAGGAAAAATGTATGGCAGGAAAATGTATTTGCTTGCCATTTTTTAAATAGTATATAAATATTGCTACAAATATCAGGTTGGGCACCCCTGCGTCTATTATATCGCTTAAATAAAGAAACAAAAGCTACAAGAACAACTATACGTGCTTATAAATAAACAGAATCGACAACAACAAATATTAGCAGAGATAAAGTAAATAAAAAAAAACACACAGCAACAACAAAAAGTATGCTAATAAATGAGTCCAACAGTCTATTATTTCCAATGTTTTTTACCATATATTTGAAAGCAAGCGAATAAAGGTGTTGGTGTATTTAATGGCATTGAAAAAGGCGTTTATGAATAGCTGGGTCATTTTTGAAGTAATTTTTGTTAAAAAATTAATAGTGTGCTGAACTAAAGAAATATTTCGAATGTTTACATTCACATTTGGAAATATTTACAATTTCACACTAAAATAGAATAAACGAATTTAAAAAAGGAAATAAATATGCAAATATGTATGTATGAATCTAAAGAAAAATATATAAGAAACATGCAAAACAACGTATGAATATATGTAATTTGAAAAACTTGAGAACAAATTCTTATAGTGCATATCCACTTACGTGTATTGCGCTACAAAACTAGATTTTTGCAAAAAAGTTGTTTTGCTGCTTATTTTGCCATACATTTTTCCTGTTCGAAAAACTCAAACAAAAACTAGTTTTGATAAAAAGACAAGTCGAAAATTGTAAAATTCAAAAAAACTACATATTTGCTTGCCATTTTTAAATAGTATATAAATATTGCTACAAATATCAGGTTGGGCACCCCTGCGTCTATTATATCGCTTAAATAAAGAAACAAAAGCTACAAGAACAACTATACGTGCTTATAAATAAACAGAATCGACAACAACAAATATTAGCAGAGATAAAGTAAATAAAAAAAAACACACAGCAACAACAAAAAGTAAGAGCAAAGAAAACAAGTAACAGACAATAACAAGCAACAACAAATACTAAGAGCTGAAAGAAGTAGATGTTTACATTCGCACGGAAAAAAAGAAATTAAATCTACCTGAATAATCGAGAGATTCGAGAGCTTTCGAAGTGTTGCTTACTCAGCCATATAAAAAGCACATCCACGCGAACAACAATTGGTTTATTTGGTGTAAACACAGCGAACGTATTATGTATTGTCACCTTATTCAAAAAAATTTTAGGTTCAAATAAGGGAATAAAAAGCCGGTTTTGCTTTTAGAGATGTACCTTTATACTATGTTTATTTAAATTTATGTAAATAAGTGCAAAACTCACTGTGTCAGTTAATCTCAGTTGTTATTTTTTTAAAAATAATTTATAAAAAAATTTCAATTTAAATAATATCTGCGCGGTATGGGCCGCGTGAAACCTTTGTCACCTTACGAACAAGGACATTTTGTGAACAGGGATTGAGTATGCGTGGAATGGCGAAAAAACTTGGACGATCTTTGTGTGTTGTGCAAAATATTCTCAAAAACAGAGAAAATTATGGAAAATTAAAAAGTACGGAGCTAAAGAGCTATCAACGCCCAGCCAAACCTTATTCGAGCAAAATTAAAAAAACTTCCCTGTCTGACTAAGCAGCATAAGATGAAGCGTAAGGAGTTTGCGAAAAACAACATGGCAACTAACTGGCATCAAGTAAACATTTTTCTAAAAAGGTTACAAGATATTCCATACATTTTTGGGTTTGTAGATAATTTTTTCTGATGAGAAAAAATTTAACCTGGATGGACCAAATGGTTTCAATTGCTATTGGTGATATTTAAGGAAGAAACCCTTTTTTCCAAACGGAATTTCGGCGGTGGCAGTTTGATGGTTCGGGCTGGCTTTAGCTCACATGGTACCCTGGAACTGTACTTTCCTTTCACTCGAATGTATAGCTTAGAGTACCAGGACATTTTGTCTGAACGTTTACTGCCTTATTTGGCCCAAAATGCTGACAAAACTTTCACCTTTCAGCAAGATAACGCAGCAATCCATGTCAGCAAGTCGACCTAACAATGGTTTGAAGAGCACAAATTAACTTGATTGACCAGCACGTTCCCCCAACTTAAACCACATGGAAAATATGTGGGGACTGCTTTTGCGTAATATTTATGCCATTACCGGACAAAAGATGAATTAAAAGTGGCAATCTGCAACAACTGGCGCGAAATCCGCTTTAACGTTCTGGACAATTTTGAAATTGCGATCCCGTATTTTTAAGACAATAGAAGGAAATGGGAACTGCATAAATTAAAAATAATTGATTAATGCTTAGTTTAAATAAAAGTTTGGATAAATGAATCACTGTCCCTATCATTTTGAGGCATTGAATTTTGCACTTATTTACATAAATTTAAATAAACATAACATAACTGTACATCTCTAAGAGCGAAACCGGCTCATTATTCACTCATTTGAACGTAAAAAAATTACGAAAAAAAATCTAAAAAATGTGTTACTTTTTTAAAACTCATGTACGTAATTTTTTGGAGTATACATTCTATGGATACATTTTATGAAAGCTTAATTCAATAATGATGCACAAGTTCATTCGGTGCTTTATAGCAAACTGACTCGACGCCAGGCATGCGTTATTTATTTAATCAAAAATAACGGCACGTGCTGACTAAGTTAATATGTATACTTGTATATAATAAGAAATAAAAAATAAGGAATTAAGGGAAAATATATTTACATAAATCTATTATTAGTAAATAAAATGAAGAATAAAAATAACAAATAGAATTTAAGAATAAGGGGTAACCTAACGGTAATATCGTACGATACTAGTAAATAATAATAATATATTATACGAGTATATATATATATATATATATATATATATATATAAGATATATAAAATATATATATATATATATATATATAAGATATATAATATATATATATATATATATATATATATATATATATATATATATATATATATATATATATAAGATATATAAAATATATATATATATATATATATATATATATATATATATATATATATATATATATATATATATATATATATAATAATGGGTGATGCAATTTAATAACAATATTGCACTACACCTCCCATCTTAATAAAAAAAAATATAATAATAATAATAATGAATCAAATCAGTTAACCGGGCTGTTTGATTCAATATTTTTTTAAATAACTACGTACTGGGGCATATTTAAAAAGGTGGCTGACTGTTTTTTTTATGTAATGCACTGATTCTTCATTGCCAATACCATTATTTAGTTTACACCAAATCCTGATTTTGCATGATTTGTTGCACGATATTATTTGGAACGTAAGTAAAATGTACAAACAAGTTCAGGTGTATTTTATTATAAATGTCAAAAGGTTATTCATTTACACCTATGTATTTCTGTATTTACGCAATTTTTGCACGATATCGTTTGAAATGTATCTATCCTTACTACGTACAATATTGTTTTTTTTTCAAAATTTGATATGGAGTTTTTAATTTTTTTGTTTTTTTTTATAATTGGAATAATTTCGTACAATTTGTGTGTGTTTGTGTGTTTTTTTATTGATAACATTTCCACATAGTTTTCTTTCGTTTTGATTCAAATAATTCTTGTTTTCTTTGGCTTTGATAATTTCATATAAATTTTGAGTTTCTTTTATTTTTGTATAATTTCATGCAAATCTTGAGTCTCTTTTTTCATATATGTACATATCTATATCTGATTTTCTTTAATTTTTATCATTTTCAAATGATATAGTTTTTTGTGTAGTAAATAATTTTGTTAATAAAAAGCAGGGTTGACAAGAACCTCGGTTTTTTAAAAAAGCCCAACCCACTGCGTTTTATTGTGGTTTTTTATGGGTTTTTTTTGGGTTTTATTGGGTTTTATAACTGCTTCCGAATTCCGTTTAGGTCGACAATATTTTTTATTTATTAGTACAATTACGTTGCTTTAGTATTTCTAATGTAACTTTACACTCTCGGTCGGATCAAGGCGGCATTGTGTACTATGACCTGATAAAATTAGATGATAGGAGCCTATGAGACTGCAATTACTTAATATAAGCCATGCAGTTTCTTATAATGCATGGCCGGAATATAAAGACAAACATGATTAAGTTATTCTTTTACATGAAAACGACCGGTCTTACGTCGCAGAAGTTTTTAAACAATTATAAACGATCAAATGCCGCACCTACAGTATTTTCCGAACATTGCTCCTTCTGAATATTGGCTGTTTCAATGGATACAATATCTTTTAGCATGCCACCAAATCACTTTTTTTGAAAAAATATAATCGGCTTTAAAGTTGGAGTGTCCGGGGAGGCAAGAAGTTTTTCTGAAACGGGATTTGGGAATTGGCTAATAGGTGGGGAAAATTTTGTGGGCTTAATTGGGTTAACCAGTGGGTTGCCAACCCTGATAACAAGTGAGTGAATTAAATAAGTATGTTAAGTTCAAAATTAGAAAAATAATTCAGAGTTGCAGGAAAAAATAAATAAATATGTTTACTTACATTTCCTGATTGTCAGTTTCGACTTTAGCAAAAAAAAATAAATATTTTATGACATGTAATATACGTTTATTAGGAAACACTAATTTGCTCAATATTTATAGCATTAATTAAGCAATTATTACTCTATTTTTATGCAAAGTTATATCCTTCTGCAATACTTTGTCATAAAAAGTTAAATTTCCTCCTTCTAACTTGGTCACTGTATACGGGCAATCATAAATTCCTTTAAATTTATCGTAAGATTCTCTCTTTATGTATATATGTATTATCATTTATATTTAAATTAAATGGGCCAGCACTCCCGTCATATAATCTTCTGTTCTTAAATTTAACATTTGAAATTATTTATTTATTTATTTAAATTTATTATAATTAAAATTACAATAAACTACAGAAGAAAAGAAAGCACTAGCATCGAATGGCTATCGGCTAACATATACATTTAAACTAAGCTATATTCTATTTGCTATTTTTATATTTATAAGGAATTTTATAAGGAATATATTATTAGTATTCATCACTGATGAGTTTTTGAGTAGAGAAATCAAAATCACAAAGCGTTATACGTGCGTGGTCTAGGGATCGACATTCTTGAAAGTTTAGCTTTATTGCAGAAGCAGTTCCTGTTCCTGTTTGGTTCCTGTTCTTTTGAGATTAGGTGGTGGTGTGTTATTTTTGTGTGGGTTAGTCTCAGTCTCAAAAAGCATCTATTCTTAGTTCTCCAGTTAGTTGATGTAGGAAGACGGGTTGGAGTTTTGTCAGGGTTGATTTGTTTATACAGGTGATTGTAGGATATTCAAGGTCTTTGGAGTGATTTATTTAGAGCTGATATTGATGTACGGTAAAAGTAATTTCTACTTTGAAGAATAAATAGTAACGAAGGGTAGGTGTGGGCGGGTACCTACATCAGTTTAATTTTCACACATAAAAGTATAAGAAGTTGTCGGATATGACAAATTGTTTCATCTTTATTTCTAGGGTTACGTGCTGCATCAAAAACTGAACGGCTATCAGTACAATTTATGTATTTATTTGAGGATACCTTGCAGAATTTAAGAGCAGATAAAATTGCTTCAGCCTCAGACTCAAACACTGATGTATTTAAGGCATAATTCCACTGATCTGTTTTCCCCGAACTTCCGTGAACAGAAGGAGCCAATTATCGTTTTCGAATTTCGTGAGTAATAGTTCGAAGTGATGTTTGAATAATGCAGAAAACATCTTGATTCAAAAGCCATGAAGGGTTATTTTCTTTCAGTGGACAAGTTTTCTGCAAGTAAAACTTTTGTGATAATTTAAAAATTGTACACAGATTAAAAGGATATAAATTAGTTTAGTTTTCCTTTTATGTTATTTTGGATATAAGTGGCTTTAATAAAAGAGAAGTAGGGAATAACATTTTGTATATTAGGCGAAGGAGGAGTTTTTCGGCATGAAGAAGCAGGGGGTCAAAACCACTTTCGGCTACTAAGATTTTTATTGGGGTTGTTCTATAAGCTCGAAGGCTCGATCTGATAGCAGCGTTAAGAATCTATTCTAAGGGTATTAATCCGGATTTTTATCCTTTGCTTTATATTAAAAGACCATAGTCAATTTTAGACAGTGTCAGTCTCAGAAGGCTGTTAGTATGTACATACGAATTTGGTGATGCTAAATACTTAATAGTATATAATCTTTTTCACAAATCTTTCTTTAAAAAATTACGGTGGAATTTGAAGTTGTACTTGTGGTCGAAATATATTCTAAGGGTTTTGCAGTAATCAGCATTTTTTATTTTGCTATTATTATAGATTGCGTCGATATCTTAACAATTTTTCTCTCTGCATACATGGATATGACTGGATTTTTCAAATGATATTCTTGGTGCTGCATGGTTCGACCAAGTGTCTATATCCGGCAAAATATTAATGAAGTCCCGTTTGATTTTATTTGTTTCTCGACTTTTCGATATAATATATAAATCGTCAGCATACAAACAGTGATCCAAAGACTTATTGTTTTTTTTTATTATTCGGAATAGATCGTCAAATGCGATTATAAAAAATGTCACCGATAATGGGGACCCCTGCGGTATTCCATTGTGTAGAGGAAAGATTTCGGACTGAGTGTCATTAACTTTGACAGTAATCTTTCTGTGTGATAAGAATGATTTTATGAAGTTAAATAATTTGGGACCTGGGAACAATTGACGAATCTGCAATCTGAAGTATAACGTGTGCCCCCATCCTATCGAAAGCTTTATTGAAGTCAATTGAGAGGTGTGGTTTCTGGTTGAGCAGTTTTTAATTATTATATGATCCAAATATAACAAGGCGTCTATTGTACTTAGATTCGTTTGAAAACCAACTTGTTTTGTGGACAAAAGGCCGTGTTTCTTTATGAACCACATGAGTCGTCTAGATATCATCTTTTCCAATGTTTTTGCTAAACATGGTAACAATGAAATAGGGCAAAAGGAATCAAGGCTGTCGATTCGCTTACCAGATTTTATAATTAGAATAATAGCTGCAATTTTGAAGTATTGTGGAATGATCCCCGTGTCGAATATATTATTGAATAAATTCAGGATTCGGGCTTTAAGAAGATGAGGAGAATGCATTAAGATTGGATAATATATTGTATCTATACCCGGTGATTTACCTTTGAATGTCCTGAGACTGTAGAGCAGTTCCTGTAGTTTAAAAGGTTCTTCAAGTGCTTTCGGTTTATTATAAATTGAGTTAACTGCCATGAATGAAGAGGCTTGGTGATTTGACTGTTGAAAAAGTACGGGAAATTATGAGTTTTTTGAGTTGTTCGATCAGTAGTTAGCAAAAGATTGGGCTATATCGAATGAATCCGTGATTTTGGTGCTGTTGTGTGAAATTTACGTTATTGATGAAGGAACATAGTTGCCAATTAATTTGCGTTTATTAGGTAAAAGATTTTAGATGAGGTCAGAGAGTTGTTATTATTGTTTTCTTTTAATGTTACAATAGCTGAGTACGAAGTATTATTATTAGAGAAGCTGTTTTTGGTTTTATATTTAAATGATCTTATTGCTTTACGCATTGAACATTTTTGTTTTGTTTTAATTTTTAAAAATTTCTTTTTGTTGGATGAATGAATTAAATTGCAATTAACACAAGTCGGGGGATTTTTACAATATCTACGTTCAATCCAAAGGGCTAAACTTTCCAACTAAATGATGTTAAATCCCTTGAATTTTAAATCTGATGGAATCTAGAAAACAAATTAAGAACAAAGAAATATTTCGCTCTACCTAAATTATCAATCCTCCACAACGGAAATTTATCAGCAATCAGTTTCCTGTTAATGGTCTACACCCATACGATACAACTTTGTGTCATCTGAAGTTTTGATTGGTTGTAGTCTGATGCACTCGGCTCAATTAGATCATGTTTTAGTAGCTTCTTAACTTGATGTTTAATTTCATGACTCCATGTATATGGTAGACTATAATTCGTATTGTAAACTGACTCTCTATCTTTTAATCTTAATTTTTGTTCATAAAAGTCGTTCTTGGTCATTTTGTCATCTTCCGACGTGAAAATATCCGCGACCTTATCATTTTGACGCATTGAATTTTGCATTTATTTACATAAATTTAAATAAACATAATATAATGGTACATCTCTGAATGCAAAACCGGCTTATTATTCACTTATTCGAACGTTGATTTTTTTTAATAAGATGACCTTACGTAACATTTTATAGTTTGGATGAATTGAGCAAATATTAAGGTGACCTTATCATTGTAAGGCATACCTTATATTTACTGATAAAGACTCATTTACAAATTTCCTGACAATCGATGAAAACTGGTTCGGTTACACAATTCAAATGGAGCTTTCTTGGGGCTGAATATTCTCGATGCCAGTAGAATTATATTTGGTAGACAAGCAACTAAGAAATCCTTCATGTTTATTGACACATTCAAAATTAAACCAATTCGATCGAATTTGATTTAAATGTACATACTCGTACATATGAGTATACGAAACAGTAAGTAAGTTTTTTTTCTATACACAGATTTTATTTTTTAAGAAAATTATATTTTTTGTGATTTTTGTTATTATTATTTTTACTTGATTAAAAAAAGAAAAATATGAACACATTATATATTGGCGGTTTATACATACACATACAGTATCAGTATAGCTTGCACTTACTGTCATATATCTTCATAACATAGAAAAGCTAATTCGAATTTTAATTTTATTTATAAATTTATAATGAAAGGAAAAACAATGAGAAAAACTAAGAAAAACAAATTTGTAACACTAAAAATGTATGTTAAAGTTACCAAACCGCTATTTTGCATACGTCAAAACAATAGCAGGAAATAGCTAGATAGTTAAATTAACAACGTCAAAAATCGTTCAATAACAAAAACTATAATTTCAACATTAGAGAACATTTGAACGCCTTTATAGCCGTTTGGATGTATCAAACTCTGTCCCTAGCTAACAATATTTAGAAATGTTTTACAAAAATGGATAACAGTAATTAGCTACTAGAAGAAAAAATAATTCATGATGATTATAACAGAGATGAATCAGTGACATCAATCGGAAACAAATTCGGAATGCATCACAGTATTATTTACCCTCTCATAAGCCGTTTGCGTTCATCAGACGCATTGACAACCAAACACAGAGGTAGTACTCCCATGAAAACCAGCAAACAGAATGACCAGGCGATTTTCCGCCTGTGGGCGGTGTACTATATAGTATCATGTCGAAGTGCAAAAAGACCATTTACTAGTGCCAAAAATAGATTGAACGGAATTGAAATTTGCAAAGGAGCAAGTAAACTTAGATATACTTTTAATAGAAGATCGTACTCTTTTCTGATGAATCTAAGTTTGATATGAGACGCTGTTACGGATTTAGCATGTTAAGCTGAATAAAAAGAACAACGTTATAATCCTCGGTATAACAAAGCCAAATCAATGAAATGAAATGTCTAGCGCAGTCGCCAGATTTTAATTCCACAGAAAATCTGTGGGATATTTTAGATCTCAAAATAAACCGAGATATATCAGAAATAAGAACGAATTTTATTGACTAGTGGAAATAGCATTGAATGAAATTTCTGGTGATACATTATCGAATCTAATCGAGTCAATAACATAAATATGTAAAGGACTTATTAATAAATACTTAACTAAACACACGCACACACATTTGTAGACACTTATGTAGTTTTGTTGTTGTATTTGGTTTTCTTTGTAAATTTTCATTTCTTTATTTAGATGTATTCAAATGATATCTTAAATAAGTAGAGTAAATTTTTTTAATATTTTTTTAATTCAATTATTTATATGTTTATTAATATATATTTTTATTAATAAATACTTAACTAAACACACGCACACACAACAAATTCATTGCTTTAAATTTGTATTTGTATATGTATGTATTTTGTGAACTTGAATTTGAATCTGTTTTTTTTTTACTACTTTTTGTTGGTTTTTTGTTAGGCTTTGTATAGTTTTCTCTTTATGCGGAGTTTTGGGGAAAACTAATTTTTAAGAGTTTTATTTTCGCTTCAATTATTTATTTTTTAACATTAAATGTTCTTTTTTATCTTTTCAATTCCGATGAACACGAAGAAGTAATCATGTTGTCATTTTTTTGTTTTCTTTTAAGTTTTTCTACATTTTTTAAACCACTTTAAAAAAGAAAACTTTTAAACTTTTCTTTTATTTAAATGTATTACTTAAACTTTGATTTGATTTTTTTTTCATCTTTCAATTCGTTTGTCCACAATTTATAATATTTTTTTTGTTTTCAATAATATAATTTAGTTCATTAATTAAATTATTTTTTTCATTGACTGTCTTCTTGTACAAAAATGTTTACAGAAGAACAAAACTCATTTGACTCGGTTTAGACAAATTTGAAACGATAAACAGAATTGTTGCCAATAAAATGGAATAAAACTTCAATTAAAGAAACTAATGGTTGCTTTAATGAGAACGAATTATTTATTTCGAGCTATGCCCTGGAGGCAAAGCCATTGTCGGATCTATTAAGAAAAATGCTATCTTCAAGATGGGTGATGAAGAAGTTTTGGCCGTACAGCAGTTGAAAGCTGCATTAGTCGAAGCCGGTATGCTACGCTTATTTAACCTGAGAGCTGAAACAGAAATACATACCGATGCCAATAAGTACGGTTATGGGGCCGTATTGCTTCAAAAAGACTCCGACTCTACACCTTATGAAGAAAACTACCACACGTACGACTTAAAGGTATTAGCCAAAGTAGAAGCTCTAAATAAGTAGCGCATATACGTATTAGGAATCAAAGTGAAGATAGTTGCAATAGTTTAAAAATGCGACACGTAGGTGCACTGAGTTAGGCTTCCTCCTTAATGATGGAAGAGTCATTGCGTCATCATATTAGAGAATCTCAGCAACAAGACCCAAGAGGCTTGTTGTCATTCACTCTACCATAGAACGTGAAATAATCGAGTTGGCTCACGAGCAAGAACACTTTGCTTCATAGAAGACTGCAGAATTTGTAGCAAGAGACTTATATATTCGGAATCTATGTTCGAAGGCTGAAAGTGTTGTAAAGAACCGCGTCAAGTGAATCATGGCGAAAGCGAAAAGAGGAAAGAAAGAGAGGTTGTTAACCCTAATCGATAAAGCTGAAAGGCCATTAATGACTTACCACTTAGACCACGTAGGCCCAGTGGAAACAACTAAGAAGCAATATAACCACATTTTGGTCATAGTAGACGCATTCTCGAAATTTGTTTGGCTTTATCAGTTAAAGAGTACAGACACCAGCAAAGTGATTGATCGGTTAAGAAGGCAAGCTGCGCTTTTTGCAACCCCATCATGGTGATAACTGATAGAGGCACCGCCTTTACTTCCCATGAACTTGGTGATTATTCTAAGGTAGAAAGTATACAACGTTTAATGATAACTATAGGAGTACCACGAGGAAATGGTCAAGTCGAACAAATTCACCAGATCATCATACACATGTTGACAAAATTATGCCTTCAGAAACCATCGCAAAATTGGTATTGCTACGTAGAAACAGTACAGAAAACTAACACGCCATAAATAACACACCTACTCGTAGTACAGGAAGTATTCTGTTCGAGATTTTAACCGATCTGAAAATGAGGATGAAAAAGATTCAAAGATACAGAGCTTACTAGAGTCAGAAGCAATTCAGGAATTTCAACAAGACCGTGATGCTATCAGAGAATGAGCACGGGAGAGTATCCTGAAAATTCAAGAGGAAAATAAGAAAACGTTCGATAAATATCGTAAGGCAGAAAATGAATATAAACTTAATGATCTAGTCGCCGTCAAGCGCACACAGTTCGATCCTGGCCTGAAGCATAACCCAAAATTTTTTGGATCTTATAAGATAATCAGAAAATTGAATCATGGCTGCGAATGTAGGTGAAGTAGGACAAGACAGAAGTTCGAGAGAAGAGGCGAAGAGGAATTAATATAGAGAATAGAGAGAGAGCAAAGTGTAATATGGTGGTAAAATTTAGTTGGGAGAATGCAGTTTAATAGAGTAGGTTAGAGAGAGGGAAGTAATCTGATATTGAATATGACATTTGTAGTTTATGAAGAGGAATGACAGTTTCTAATTTTTGAAAGTGAGTCAAGTGAAGTTAAAAATAGCAGCCAAGCTACGCAGTCGGACACAGATGGATTAAAAAGGAATTAAAGCTAAATGTTACTGTAGTGTATGTAATTTAGGAATTAGACGGTAACACTAATGTTATTAAATCATTCTATAAGCAATATGGTAACTCGAATAAATAACATAGAATAAGAGCATAAACATAGAATAAAAATGAAATTAATAAAAAAGTCTAGCTGTCTTATTTAGTAAACGAACACGTGCGGATGTTGCTTTTATTTAAAAACACATATATAATATTGGCGACGAGCAAAAAGAAAAAAAGGAAAAATAATGAGTGTGTGCAGAAATAGTTTAATACTAATCAGTGAAAGTCATTTATATAATTTTCTAAAAACTTATGCTAGTTGAGAATAATATTTCAATGATGGCAGAGACGTCGGTGTTTGTTGGCGGCATAGAATAATTGTAGTAGGCGAGGATTTTGAATTATGTGTCCCTAGAATGAACCACTTACTAACATTAAATAGATAAATGATGATAAAGCAAAAATATCAATCTTCATTAGGTTTGGTGGTCCAGAACTTTATAAAATATTGACATCTCATATTGCTCCTAAGGCTGAAGCAGACGCTGGCATAAAATATGATGATATAGTTAATAAGTTAAAAACGCATTTTCAGCCAAAGGAAAACATCATAGCGGAATATTTTTTTAAACGTGCACAAATGATGATGAGCCAATTGGGGTGTACATAATTGAGTTAAAACATATGGCACTGTATTGTGAATTCGGATCATTTGAAGACAGAGCACTGTTAATTCAATTTGTACATATGTAGTTCCAAAACAGACGTAATCCAAAACAGATTGTTAAATGATTCCGATTTGAACGTATTTGATACTGTCATTAATAGAGCAACAGCCATGGAATTAACTTGTAAGGGATTAGATTCCATGAAGAATAAAGAAATGAACGTGAGAGCACTCGGCAACAACAGCAACAGAATAATGGATTTAATTACAGAAAAAAAATTAACGGACAAAGCAGAGGACGTAGTAGAAGCAGACAGAGGTATAGCAAAAAGGATGATGAAAGAACGAAAAGTCAACAGCGGTATGGTGAGATTGTATGTAATTTTTGTGGGAAAAAAGGGCATATAAAAAAGTATTGTAGATTATATAAAAGAAATAGCGGGAATTTAAATAAGGTCGAATGTTAAAAAGTACAAAATATTGATAGTGGGTATACAAATAATTGTAAAGAAGTAAAACAAAACGCACTTAATATAAAATTAATTATAAATGTCAATGAAGTTGAATTTGAAGTAGATTCAGGTGCGTGTGAAACTATTATAAATAGGAAACTTTATGATTTATATTTTAATAATTACAAAAGTTAACCATACAATAAAATAAGAACATTAGGGAAAATTTGTGTTCAAATTCACCATAACAATAAACGTATTAATTCGTATGTGACAATTATTAACGCATCGTATGATTTTACTCCATTATTGGGACGGAATTGGTTGGATATTTTATTTCCAGAATGGCGTAATTTTTTAAATTACTAAAACTATATTTTGCAAATCAATGTTAAAAGTTAAAGGTATTGAACAGTTTGAGGGAGTGTTTCAAAATTCAAATAATGAAGTGACAAAAGAGTATAATGCCGAAATTGTACGGTAACAAAACGCTTATCCTATATTTTGTAAGGCAAATACAATACTGTATGGAACAAAAGTAAAAGTGGAAAATGAATTGAAAAGATTGTGTGATGAGGGTACTGGTACCGGTGACTCGGAGCAAATGGGCAAGCCCCATAGTGGTGGTTAATAAAGGGGACGGTTCAATAAGAATGTGTGTGAACTGTAAACGCCCGATTAATAAATTAGTTGAGGGCGAACATATTCCCATTCCAAAGGTGGATGCCATCTTCGCTAATATAGCGGGTTAGAAAAAGTTTTGTAAGCTAGATTTGATGGGTGCATATTAACAAATAGAAGTCAGTGAAAGGTCTAGACAATTATTAACCATTAATACTCATGTTAGTTTGTTTCAGTGTACCCGGCTTGTATTCGGTCTTAAGACAGTATCACAGATTTTTAACGGAATAATGTGTGAAATTTTAAAAGGGTAAATAAAGTACAAATATATTTTGATGAAATTATAGTCGGTTGGTCTACGGTACAGGAATGTGAACAAAATTTATTGAACGTTTTAGATAGGCTACAGGATTATAATGTTTTTGTTAATAGTGATAAATGTATATTTGCTGCTGACGGATTGAACTAGTTAGGATATTTGGTTACGTCCGAGGGAGTAAAACCTAGTCCAGAGAAAATCGAAACGATTCTGAGGGCACCAGAACCAGAAAATAAGGCACAGCTGTCATCATATTTGGGAATGATTAATTTTTGTCATAAATGTGTACCAAATTTTTCATCGGTACTAGCTTGTTTATATCAACTGAACAGTAAGAATAGCAAATGGGAATGAACAAAGAACCACAAAGATCAAAGTAAGCGGTTGGTGACTAATATTGAGTTGCTTACGCATTTCGATGCTACGAAGCCGATTGTTATTTCGTGTGATGCTACCCCATATGGTGTCGGTGGCATTTTAACGCATATTATTGAGGGTAAAAAAAACACCAATCTTTATGGATTTCAGTAGATGAAACAACTGGTGAAATAGAATGATATCTTCTAAAGCCATAACGATGTTTTATCGCAAACTAATACATTTTACATGGATTACCCATGGACTCCATCGTTTATGCGAAAGCATTAGGTGCTTTCAATTATGATCTTTGTAGGTCTTATCGTAATAAATAAATAGTAGATTTAGTTTCATTAAAAACTTATTTAAAAAACTGCAAAAAATGCAGTGAAATTTATTTGCCAGCATTTTACAAAAGATCTTAAAGCATCTCCTTCAAATTAAGTTTTAAAATATAATCTTAAGAAATTGTTGTCCTTTATTTAATAGGGGCATACATAAGAAGTGGTTGAAAGGACGTTCTTAAAGTATAATAGTCAAGTAACTGAGGGTTATTTGGATTTCACATGACGATGTTGGATTGATGAATAAAAAGTTTTTCTATTAACAAACATGAAATTTTGAGTTTTTCAAGAGCATCTTTTTAAAATTTTCAATCATATTTTCGAATTTTTTATACATTATTTACCTTTTAGAGGTAAAGTACATAATTATAGTAAAGAAGTTATTACAGAGGTCGCAAGATTGTATTGAATAAGCAGTTTGAAAGAAAATGTAACAAAAATTGTATGTCTATACATACATAGTTGCATTATCTGGAGCTTTGAAGCGAATAAGTACGAGGGGAATATCTGTATCGGTAAGGGAAAGTTAATTAGCAGTGCGTTTTATATACTTAATACAAAATGATAGGAAAAAACTGAGATTTAGATATAAATAAACGTGCAATACAATTAAGCGAGGGGTAATTATTATTGTTTAATAGTTTAATCGATTCGTTTTGCGAGAGCAGTAAATAAATTTTCGGTAAATAATCAAAACCTGGAAAATGTCAAAAAATTAAAAATTAAATTAAAATTTTTTATAACTTTAGATTGAAATTTACAGCCTGGGCTACGATATCGACCGTTATTGGTTCGAATTACAAACAGCTTATTTGCGGCACATTAATAATTTCTAGTCGAAAGAAAATGAATGCAAACGATAACGTAAGCAGTTTGATAAAAAAAAGCGACTTATATCGTCATATAACAAAATATCTCATTTTTTTTATTGTCGTTTGCATTATGAATGCTTTGTGCTCTGAAATGCTTTTTCTTGTACCTGGGTTCAGTGCCAGGTATTTGGTTCCTGTAAAGGCTTCAATTTGTGGCCATCATCGCATAAAAAAGGTAAAAATTATTTTCATAAATTTATTTTTTTTTTTTTTTTTGTTCATTTGCTTATTAATTAATTTACAGTATAAAAAATCAATATTCGTGCACATTTTCAAAAACGATTTTTAGATAAAATAAATAATTAAAAACAGTACGCCATTTAAAAAGCAATAGGCGTTATTAATTAAAACAAATAAAAGAGGCGCTTTAATTACAATTTTTTAAATAATAACGAAATTCAAGAAAATACATTTTTAAAGTTGTACGAATATGAATTTTTGATAAGGTATTTTAGTTTGTCTACATTTTTACTGTTAAGTTCAAGTATTATCACAGTTAAATTTAAGTGCTTTTTGTATATTAGCGAATTATTTGTGGGACCTTTTAACTGCAAGGATATGAAGAAGTCAATGCTGCGAGCGACCATTGTTTTGTTTGTTGTCTTTATTTCGTTTATTTTATTTTTTGTACTTCCGCATACTTTAGGAAGTTCAATTTAATAAAGTTGCAATGTTAAATCTGTAATAAAACGTTTAAATTAAAAGCTTACAAGTAGGCTAAACTCATATGACCTAATTTTTATAAAAATTAAGGATGGCACTCATTTTAAAGTAACACACAGTACACAGGGTAATAGAAATAGAATTACTTACAATTTCAGTGATGCTCTCTCAAAATTGGGTATAGAATTAAGCTCGTTGGTTGTATTATGAATGAGAGAGCGAATGACGAAAAAACGTTATGTGCAAATATTGGATTATTGTGAATACGAATTCTTCAAATTTAAAAAAAGAAAAACACACATATGTTGGTAAGGTAAATTATGTATAAAACAAAAACAAAGAAAAATGTTAATATGAGTTTATACTTTTATAAATTATTTAAAACGTTGTATTGAAAATAGGATGAACTAATAAATTTTTATTGTATATTTGTTGTATTCATAGGCATAGGAAGACACTTTTTTATGATTTATGTTTATATTTATTTTACTTATCCAAAAAATTTAGTATTAATTAATTGTATTTAAAATTAAAAACAAATAAAACATTCATAATAAAACATATTTTGTTTGTTTACCATACCTATTTTACTATCGAATACTCGATTGTAGGCTCGATATGGAAATCCGTAATCCCAAAATAAATTTATTCAATCAAAACGACTCGATATCGAATGCGGTAATTCGGCTCCAGTTATTTATTTTGACTACGTTTGAAACGTAAGGTCAAGCGAACGATAAATAGTAAGGCAGTGGGCTGCTGTTACGAAAAAAAGTGAGTGACTGCCTTTCGTTAGGATACATTTTCTTTCGGCGCCGCGGGCCAGACTGTTATTTGTGAATTTTTGTACAGAAGACTTTTTTTCCTGTTATTTAAAAATTATAATTTTTTCATATTTATTATGTTGACAAATGCATCCGAAATACGACTTTAAATGCGAGCAATATTTTTATGTTTCCAATTTATATTTTTTTTATAATATTTTATGTTGGAAGTTTCATTTTTGTTACTTAATTTATTCTTTATTTAAAAAAATCTAAAAAAGTTGACTTTTATTTCTTTAACGTGAAACTAACGTTATTGTAATGAGTTGCCCTACTTTCAATGTAATCACTGAACTTGGTATGGGTATTAATTTTTTATTGACGTGTTATAATGATTTTCATTGAATTCATTTCTTTTTTTGAATAACGTTCACTTTACAGTTATGGTTGTTATTACCACAAAAATCCTACGGGAGTTAAGAACAACTTTGACCTAAAAAAAATAATAAAAATATAAAAAATTGTTTCAATTTTAACAAAAAATTGTTTTAATATGTTTTTTAGACTTGTAACAGTTCAAAAGGTATTTTTTAACTTTTGATTGTGCTGCCAACAAAGGAACAACTTTGATGAAAGCAATTTCAGTAAGAAATATGAAGTCAATCTATTCACAAGTAATTGCTGTTTTATCGATTATTTCGTTTAAAGATTTTATATGTAATATTTGAAGTTTTGTAAAAATTTACTTTCAATCCTTGACAGGCTGTATTCATGTTACATGGTTACATTAGTCTCTTACATATTTTACAAAGTATGATTATAAAAACCTTTAGTAGAATGAATGCTGATAAGAATTTGAAATTTGTGTATTAAAGGCTCTCAGTATAATGCCATGTTCACACAAGACTTCGAATTACTTTGTACGCTGTTTACTGTGTTCACGTGACATCTTTTTAATTGATTTTGACAGACCTCATTCTTTTTTTTTTTTTTTTTTGTTAAATATGCAAAATTCGTGTAAACAGTGGAATGAGAAAAAAGGAAGTATATTATTTCAACGACATATGTATGTATGTATATAAAATAATAACTTTTCCATGCAAATGAATGGCATACGATGAAGCGAGCTACCATTGTTTTGTTTGTTTACTTTCCTTTGGTAAAGTTATTTTTTTTTTTTTTTGTAATTTTTATGATTTTTATGATGACAAAAACCAAAAAAATTTAGTAATTCATAGGGTAATTGAAACTGAATTACTCACAATTTGAGTAATTCGCCTTAAATATTTTGTATGGAGAGCTATGTAATTGGATTTATAATAGTTGTTTGAATTATGAATGAGAGAGTTATTAGGGAAAAACGTTGTAATTAACTAAAAAATTAGTTTAATATTATTCGAATAATGAATAAAATATATACAGTATGTCAGAAATGGGTTTACACATATAAAAATAATAAGTTTATTTTTTTTACATTTAATTGGCAATAAAGTGTGTGTTACCACATACATATTTTTTGTTATAAGTAATTTATTCAATATCTTCAAAGGATTATGACCAAAAATATTCCAGTTTATTGCAAAGAGGAACACAACAAAAACATATATACTTAATTTTTTTAGTGTAAAACAACTATTTGCACACCTATTATTATTTGCTCAGTTTAGCATTTATTTGAAGGTCATATGTGCTTTGCCGTCACGTTTAAAGTAAGTTATTGTTTTTTGTAATTTTGTACATAAGTTGATGATAATATATTGTACTGCAAATCTCAGTTAGTTCAATAGTACACAATTTCAAATATCACACGCAAAAGGTTATCTTAAAAAGTCATTCAGTCGATTTACTATAATGATCATATGTCAAAGCGTATAACCGAGCTATCAGAAATGCTTCCAGTGGCAAGAAAAATAATTTACAATGTGTAAAATGAAGCTAAATTAAGGGGAAGATTGAAGTTAAAGAAGAGAATTGGCCCTAAGATCATAATAAGTAAACATGCATAGCGTATTATTATTACAACAATAGCTCAAAACTCTCAAATTTCAAGATCAGAACATAAGCAATCACTACTATCTACAACAACCATAGAAAAGCGTTTTCTCGTCGCAACGTTATATTTTGTGCTGAATCTCTAATGGTGTAGTATTACAAAGATGTAAAAGAACATAATCATACCAAATGTTAAATTTCAAAAAATGCCAGTATTGGTTTATGGGTGTGTCTCAAGGAAAAGCGTAGAAGGCATTGATTTTATAAAATCAACAATGGATACACTGCAATACTAAGATATTTTAAAGACCCATTTTATAAGCAGCACTAGGAATTTTGGGTTCTTCGTGGACAACAGACTACAATTTAAATTTTATCAGAACAACGATTCTAAGTTATAGACACTTTTGTACATAGCCCCCAACTTGAACTTTATGAAAAATATGTGGGTATTTTGCAAAAAAAAAACCGATCAAAAAGCATTATAGCATTTAAATTGCAATAATAGAATGGCGACGATAATTCCGGCAGGGTTTGGCATAAAAAAGTTGATTAATTGGTTGAAAAGCTATAACAAAATGTAATAAATGCAAAAGAAAGTCATTCCAAGTATTAAGGGTCTGAAAAATGTTTTTTTATCCGCTAAATATAATGTAAACACATATTCTAATTTTTGTGTAAAGAGTTAGTTGACAATACCAAATGTGAACAGAATTTGTTTTGGTAAATTTTGTAAGTGTTTTGAACTTAATTTGTCTTATTTTTTACTTAAGATTTTAGAAGATATGTATATTATCGTAACAAATGAAAAAAGTAGTTTTAGTGTGCAGACACATTCTTGGCACACTGTAATTTGAGTAACTAAAAAGTCTGCAAATAAAATGCAAATTTACGTTGCCTCAAATAAATAATATTGCAAAAAGATGCTAAATATTAATTTGTGTTTAGTGGCTACAAGACACATTTGACATTTTTAAGAAACATATATTATTTTATACATATTCGCTATCATTTTGTGTTTCATCAATATCTTCGTCACTGCTTGCTTCACCTTATCAAATGATGAAAGGAAAAGACATTTTGCTTCCTTATGCTATAAACACATTCAAGGCTACCGACCATCGACCGCACGGCTACTAAAGACGCTGGCTACAAAAGTAGCCAAGTTACCAGCTACCAAATTATTTTTACAGACACAAAAGAAGAATCTGATTTCACATATTGAACATAACCTAAACAAAATATTTCAGTTGTTCCACGTACATTTTATTCGCGTTTTTAATGTATGTACATATTTCATGTATTGCGTTTTTAAAACGCATATTTCATACACCTTATTGTATTGAAAGCATTAAACTGTTCGTTGTCTCCAAGAAAAACAGAAATCAGCCTAAGTTGGCTACGAACTACAAAGGTAGTCCTGTAGTCGGTAGCCATGTTGCCACTAAAATAATTATTCTCATATGCTTACATGTAATCTATTTTTGACAGTTTGTAGTCGATGGTCAGTGGTCTTCAATGTGTTTATAGCATTAGGTACAACCATTTGTTTTGCAAGCAGTCGCGACCACTGGGTCTGAATTTATTAAACGGAAATATAAATTAATAATTCTACAATATATCCTTGTGTTATACCTTCTAACTTTCTGAAATACTTTTAATATATTGTTGCATTTCTTCCAGGGTTGGTAAAAACCCGTCTTAAAAAGAACTCAACCCACCTGGTTTTATTGGGTTTTTTAATGTTTTTTTTTGGGTTTTATAATTGTATATACATATTTATAATTGTATATACGCTTGGTCTTACGTCGCAAAAGTTGCCAAACAGTTGTTAGGAACGATCAAGTACCACACAAGCTTTGTTCTCCAAACATTGATCTTTCTAACTGTTAGCTGTTTGGATTGATACAATATCGGTAAAATCGGCTTCAAAGTGGATCGTTTCAAAAGACGAGAAGTTTTTCTGAGACGGGATTCGGACATTGGCTCAGAGGTGGGGAGAAGATGAACGCAGTGATTTGGTAAATTTTTATTTTGAGAAATTTGTTCAATCATTATCTTTTTTTGATCTAAAAAGAACGAACCGAATTAATTTGTACTCACAATTCGTAGATTTTAATAAAGGTCTGGTTACTCTTACGTAAATGTTACGGACACGAAAACATTGCGGTCGATTTCAATTGTTGATGGTTACTAAAAATACGTAAACGTGTCATATGATTTTGAAAAGTGTTTAATTTATTGTTTATTTTTTAAATAAAACAAAAAATCGTTTAACAATGATTTAAAAATACCCTTTTATTTATACATTCAAGCTTTTTTCAAAACAAAACTAAAATTTGTTGACAGGTGTTACGCAAAAACGGAAAGAAAATTAATTTTTTTAAATTTGTCTACAACGCAACGTTACGTTTACGTAAAAATATCTATTTACACATAAGCTAGGTAAGGAAAATGAAATGAAATTTCGTACAGACAATTATTAGGCAAAAATACAGATATATGAATTACCTAAAATACAATTTTTTCCATTGTATTTTTTACTATAAATTAGTTGAGTTAAACGAGAATACAGAGATGTAACTGAAAAAAATCATTCAGTATTATATTCAGCCGATAATTACCTTTCAAAACATGTATCAATATTCGCGATGATTGTTTTTTGCCTATGTGACAGCGCACTGTGCGTCCTTCATCAACTGCAAAATAATTAAAAATTTAAATGGAGTTCAACTAAGAAGTGTAAGCTATTTAACAACTCAAAAATGTTTTCTCGATTTTAGTTTTAAAAAATCAACTTTTCTTCTAAAAATTTTTTCGGGTGTCAAATGCTAATTATAAGTTTAATTGCGCTTTTAAAGTTAATGGTTTCAAATAAAACTGTGTTTTTCGTTATGAAACAAGCACACTTTAGATCCTTCTTTTGTTTGTTTTATTTTGCAATACACTCTGCTTTTGTGCTGTATTTTTGTATGGCTTAATAAAGCTTTCTTATGTCTATTTGTTATCAATATTGTAGTTTCAAAAAATAGTCTTACATCCTAAAAATTCTAACATATTTGTAATATATCGGTCACTTACTTCAATAGTGTCATAACTCAAAAAACAAAATTTTTCAGCAAAATGTTTTAATTTTCAATTTCCTACTTTTTAGCATTGATACAGGAATAAACACTTTGTTCTTGTGCTCATAATTTTATAATAACCACGGAGAATTTTGCACACAATATAGATCGCAATGTGCCGCATATTTTAGATTACTTAAACTAAAAAATTACGGACAAGAATGATGTTGTTTCCTTACCGAGTTGTTTCAATATTTTTCGATATTTTAGCAACATATGAACACATATCCTATACAACTTTAATTCACACTTTCAACCTGCGGCAGTGCTTTGTCACCTTGCTTTGCTTTGTGTATCAATGGGAATGGAAAAACTTTGGAAGTTTATTAAGTACTCGTGCGTATAATAAGTACTCTTATGACATGCGTGTATGGATGAATAAAATAAACGGTATGCTATTACATCAATGTTTCTGCCTTGTTTTTTTGTGACAGACCCGAGAAACAATCCAAGACAGAAAAAATTTTGTTTTAAACATTAAGCAAATTCATAGAATTTTTTATATAGGAATTATAAAAAATACCTGGTACTCAGCACAGAAAAAAAATCAAAGGGTAATTGCGTTTGATATTGTATTTTTTAACTCAAACTGAATGTTTTTTTTTTTTTTTTTTTTTTTTTTTTTTGAGAAAATATCAAATATGGGGCAATAAAAATGTGGAATATCTCCAAAATTAGACGAAGAAGATTTTTAAAGTTGTAAAGAAGCAAACATCAAATTTAAATAAGCATAAGTGCGTTCATTCACAGCCTCATGACGGTAAGCCAATTCAAATAAATACCGGAGAGAAAAGTGATTGCGCTGAAGCATTCATCGATTTTGTTATAGAAGACTGTCGTCCTTTCAGGAGCGTTGAAGACTCCGGTTTTCATAAATTAATTCAAGTGTCTACAACTTGGTAGAAAGTGTGGTAAAAATGTTGACTTAGACTGCTTTATACCCAGCGCAAGGAAAACGGACAATCGATGGCCACAGAGAAAAGGCAAGAAATAAAACCACACTTACAGAATCTTATTACCAATAATGAGGCTGAAATTACAATTGATATGTGTAGCGACGATTTCATTAAGAGACATTTTTCGTATGCCACTCTTTACACTTCCAAGCGAATTTCATATATCTAACACAGTAGTTAACATAAAAGAAAAATAAGGAACCTTTTTGAAGAATTCGATGTTACCGATATATCAAATGTGGTGTTCGTAATAGTTCGCGAAAGTAATATTTTAAGTGCAACAAGATATTTCACAAACTGTTCGGTCCATAAGCAGCATAAGCAGCAGATCAATGGAATTCTAGCGAAAAATGTTTGAGGGCGAAGTATGTTAAATTTTAATTATTCTGTCCTCCAAGGTTTAGTAAAGATTGGCAAGGACTTCTAAATAATTTTAAAAGAACTTTAAGCGAGTGCGTCTTCTTCATTATGTTTCATTATTCCATCCATTAACAAAATAAACATGATTTGCCATTTTCAAACTAATAAAAAAGCAAAAATCGAAACTCTAAAGATTATTATAATGTCGCACTTAGGGAAATAGAGTTCAAATTTAACTATTTTACATAAAGCAATAATTTTATTTAAATTTTTTAATCAGATATTATTTTTTTATACAAAACCAACAATTTAACTTTGTAAATAAAACCCTTTCTGTAGGAAAACAATTTTTATTATAAAATAAATTTAGGAGATGGAAGCTTTGTTCTTAGTTGTGAAAGTGAGGCTACGCAATGTTGTTAAAAAGAAACTTATTTTTTAGTCAGCACTGCAAACATTATTGAATTTATATCCTCGAAGACCACAAAATAGTGAAAATATAATTACGAATTGTTTAAAAATTTATAAAATCCAAACTTTTAAATATTTTGAAATAAAGAGAGAATTTATAGCTTCCGAAACAAATCATTCGCTTAGTTGCGTTAGAAAAAATGTTTTTTTTTTCAAAAAAGATTATCTGGCAAGACGGTTTCTAAACTTAAATTTTTTATTGATTGATTTTTACGAAGTGGTGAAGATCCTTGCTAATTGGTGGTGATGTTTACTTTTGTATTGTATTGTATTTTGCTTTGTAGTTTTTTTTCCCAGCAGGTGGCGAGTTTTCATGATCATACGTCTGAAGTTTGTCATCATCGCCAGGAGTATGTGGGAAGGTCAGGGAGACTTCTTCCTTTCTTTTTTAGATGGAGTTTTCTGGAAAAAAAGTTGAAACATTTTTATTAAACATTCGAAACCCCAATTAAATTTTTCTTCGTCATATCCTTTGCTGAGGCTCAAACCTGGGTCGTTTGTGTTGTTTTGCGTGCGCTCTAACAACTTCACCACGGTCTTTAAATGAACTTAGATAAAACAAAACTAGTACTGTTCACTACAGACACCAAGACTCTGATCATCAGATTACCAAGTTTGAAGAACTGCGAAATTCCCTTATCGAATAACACGTAATATCCAGGTATTATCCTGAACTGTAAATTATCATGGAAACTAAGTATCCAAAACAGGTGTGACCTTTCCTAAAATTTTTGGTATAAAATGAAGCATAAAGCTATTATACGTATTGTATTTGATACATAAGGGTCTCTGATGCGGTGGACTGCAAATAAAAAAAACCTTGACTTAGACGAACTATATTAAGTTAAGAGTTCAGCACGCATTAATATAGCAGGAACACTAAGAACTACTCCTTCAGAGGCTGAATGCTTGTTACTTCTTCATACAAATGGACATTTCTGCCTGCGGCGAAGCTTAACTTAATGCATTTGGATGTCGGAGATAAATAATATAATGACATTCTGAGATATATTTTGTTAAAACTGAGTTATTTCGACTCTACATGACTGCTTGCGCGGAATTAACTGTCACGATAAACCAACTAAAACACCAACTGTACAAATTGTTGCCAAATTAAAAAAAACAAATTCTCAGTTGACATTTGAAATAATTTCTAAAATCTGTTGCTGTAAAAGAATTTAATGAAATAAAACGAAGAGTTGAAATTATTTTGGTTTGTTACATTTATTTATTAGATTTTTAAAGTTTTTCCTCTTGAATTTTTAGAATTTAAGAAATCAAATTTTATTTTTGTTAAATTTTATCTTTATTTAATTTATTTTTCTTCTTTATAATATTATTTAATTTTATAACTATTTACTTATGCTCCTTTTTGAATTGGTATCCGTAAAGTTTTACCTTACAATTATTAACCTTAAAGATAAATAGTATTATTATAATTAATGGTTTTGTTTTTTACTTTGTATGTAGGTATGCATGTATGTATGTATATTGTTGTAAGTGTTTTCTAGTTTTAATATTTACAATAAATAATTTCAGATGACGTGGATCAACACAGTGAAAATAGCATATACATATATTATGATTGTGATCCTTAGTAAATTCTATAAATTTAGACACAACTTTATTTTCGAATTATGTATTTGTCTTCTATTGTTGAATAATTTATTAATATCTTTCTGTTTTCATTTTAGTAATTGGTTAACATTAACGTTAAAGTCTATGGGGAATTCAGTGGTGTTCCCAATTAAATTAGTTTATTTATCTTTTATTTGTTACAATCACAAGCTTTATGAGTACATATTATTATGTATATTCATATAGAAAACAAATAATAAAAAAACAAAACATTTTTATTGCTATAAACATCTACTTGACATATTATAATCTAATAAGGATTTACATTTGTCATGTTGCAAAAATTTTTGTTCGTATTTTTACTTTTTTACTGGGAAATTTCTTGACTTTTTATTTAAAAGATATGTCAGTAGCTAATGACACATTAAAACAATTTAAGAATAGGCCAAAAATTTTAAATTTTGAGTTTATTTTAAACTGATGGTTTTTTATTTTAATAATTTTTTTTATAAATCGTAATAAAAATTAAAATACCAATAATGAATGTCTCAAATGGCAAATCGACTAACTTCACTTTTTAATTTTTTCAGATAATATTGCCAAAACACTGTATTGACCCTAAACTATATTATGTTAAAAAAATTCCTATAATCGTAAGTATTAACACTAATAACTGGCAAAAATACTTATTATTTTTTTAATAGCTTCATATAAATTTTCAAATTGTTTTTTCAGTTTTCTAAATTTTAATTTTATGGAGTTAATCGATTTGGTGTTTAAGGCATTCAAATAATGAAAAGAATCCCTTAAGCAGCAATGACAGCCCTTGTCATAAATATTTACACTACGAAGTTTTTTTTTTGCATATTCCATAAAATGAGGGCTTAGTTGTTGTTGTTTGGAGTAAGTGTTAGAAATAATGCTACTCTTACTGTTATATGATACATTGGTAATAGCGTTCTTTTTTGAAAAATAAGGCTACATTTAATAAAGATTTTTTTTCTAAAAATGTAGCCTTTAAAAAGCTAAAATAACATATTTTGCACTTCTCGCCCTACATTTAATAAAGATTTTTTTTCTAAAAATGTAGCCTTTAAAAAGCTAAAATAACATATTTTGCACTTCTCGCCCTCAATAAAATCACAGGGTAAGAATGTTGCACTTTATATGACTCCACCTGTGTTGTTTTTGTTTTTGCAGTCATCTGTTTTTGCTTGCTTGTTGTTGAAAAAATATATATATTTGTAAAACGAATTTTTAACGTAAAAAGTGTATGTAAATATATAAAAATATTAAAATGGGAACCAAATCATTAAAAACTATGAAATCTTACAGAACAAGTGGCAAGAGTAAAATAGAACCGATGTAAGTTTACGTTTACTATATTTTACTTAATTGTAAATAAAAATTGTGTCTTAGTCGGAAAAGTGCCATGTATCTAATTGAATGATACCCGCTTTCACATGTAGCATGATCTTGATAAAAATCAATGGCGAAGAAAAAAAATCAACGAAGGAAACACAGGTCCTCTCCTTTTTCTGGTAAGCCTATTAAGACATACTTATATATGTATGCAAAAAATAAGCACAGAAAATGTCGGCTGGCTAACATCTTTTAAAAAGGGTATTTTACGTTAATCTATTTTGAAGATAAAAAGGTAATATTTTAGAAATGTGAAGTTGACATTTTAAAAATATTGCTATTTAAAAATTTTTTTTTTTTCAGAAAAGAAAAAGCTATGAAAAGCACATTCTTCATTTTAATGAATGATATTCAGTAGTCAATTTGAACCAAATTTACTTATTTCCAATTTGGCGGCCACGGAAGAACAGCCTGATTTAAGGATTTTAAAAAGTTGAGAGCAGCCTCCAGGCTGGGCCTCGGTACCACTGTATCGGTATCTGTCTATCGCATGGTTGGCTACCCGCAGTATAAACCAATTAAATCTACCCGGGGTTTATTGGGTGTTATAAGTATTTAAAGCAAATATAGGTGGGTAGTTTGTTTTTTTCGAGTATTCCCAGTTTATTTACAAAACAAATAAGTATAATTTATTATAAACATAATTTATCACTGCTTACAATTTTTTCCCAACTCTTAGGCAATTTCCAAAACCTGCTTCGTAAAACTTCTTGTCTTTTAAGGCGACTCAATTTCGAAGACAATTTTCGATTTCTGCGAAAGAAGTGCAGCGGTGACCCGCCAAATCATGTAGTATCTGTCTAAAAAGCCCCTAGTCAAAAAGAGCAATGCTCGGAGAATTCGGTGGGTTCGGTAAGATATCGCGTTTGACCGTTTCTAACCTGGCTTTTGCCAGCCCTAGCCTATTACCAATTCTCCATTTCCATAATACGATAGACATCTAGATAACAACACCATGCCACTCTCCAGAGCAAATGAGAGACGTTTTACTTGGTTTCCTGGGGTAATATCGATTGTATTACTTGCAACGAATGTAGGTTTTGATATTAATTTGCTTTCTAATTCTTTTTTTGACTCTGAATGAATCTATGTTACAGTAAATTTTTTTTCTAAACTTTCATTTGATGTAAATGTAAAAAAAACTACGTTGAGTACATACTTAAAGCAGGGTTGTTTACGCAAATTAAAAAATAAAATAAATTGTCAATTGTTTTTCACACAATATCAAAACAAAAATTTTATGGTCATTCATAATCATACTCATAATGTTGTTGCGGATTAATAATAAATAATTAATAATTCCGTAGATTATATAAACAATTGTTTATGTTAATTCGTCGATAAATATCCATAAAAAACATGTGTTACCTGCCAATACGGTTGAACTTTTTCCATTATTTTTATATACAAGTAGAATTGTTGTATTTCATAAATTATTGTGTTATTAACAATATATATTTTTCCATTAATGGACGAAATATTTACAAAATATTAATGTAAAATTCATACTGATTACAACAAAATAACAGTTTATGGACATTTTAAATAACATATGAGTGTGTAAAATCCGACATGTCATAATACTTAAAATATATTAAAAATAGAGATCGAAATCTTAAATTCAATACCTATTTCATTGCAATGATATAGTAATATTGTAAATTAAATTCGACAGGTATTAAATGCAGAAAATTTTTATTATTTATTCGTATTTTAATTGAAAAAAAAATTTAAGCAAATTAATAAAAAATGATAAATGTTAACATGTACTTTTAAATGATAATGATAAATTAAACGAACACATTTGACTTACGTACCCTGCTAGATATTTTATTTTTAATTCCTCACAAATAAATAATAAAATGTAAGAACATTAAATGATGACTTATTATTTGCTGAAACTAAAATTACTCACGCCGTTAGTACATTTAAAGTAAATATGTATGTATGTAATACTAGCTTTAGCTGGGTAAAACTATATATAGGTTTTTATTCTCAAATTAATGATTTTTCGATACAAATTTAATTTTTTACAAGTCAAACGCAATTTGATTTTAACACAAATTGAATTTTGTTAGGAATCAATTAAGCTTTTTTCACTTTGAATTAAATCATTGTCATTGTTATGAGAACAGTACGTCTGGATACAATAGGATTAACAGAAATACAAGTGGACTTCCATACGTACTCTTTTAGAGAGTATACGTCTTTTTTTACAAATTAAATTTATTTAAATTAAATAAAAACCAAAACAAATGGACATAAAAAACATTTTACATATTAATTTACATATAATACTTATTGAAATTAATTAATATTCATAGCAAAGTTCCCACAATCTTATTGATTAATTTGTGCGATACTTTCCTCAATTACACTTACTATGTTACGCTCAGTGTTAATATCACTTAATATTGATCGGGTATGCGATTCTAGCTTAGAAAATGTTAGTAAAAATGTATGTGTACATTCTTTATTGTCCACCATATTTCGTATTGCTTGTGAATTATGGATTCTGGCATTATTAAAATTAAAAATTAATTTTTTATCTCTGGGCTGTTTTTAATTCTATTTAAGAAAAAATTCACTATCGTAGTGCTAATTGCACACTAAATTGTTTTAATATTAATTAATTACTCCTGATTGACTTACTTTGACCACGTTAATTTAACTTCAAAAAAACTTAACATACGTAACACTAATTGTTTATGCCGTTTTGATCCTAGTCGGTATTTCAAAGTTAGCATCAGAGTTTAAGAATAGTATTCCGCTGTTGTTACTTCACTTTGTACTTTGTGATTAATATCAAAAAAGTAATATAGTAATTAACGTTTGAGGTTTTTTATCGTAAGGTAGTATGTAATACAATATTTTTTACTGGGTGTGAGATTAAATTTAAGCTATTTTTTCAAATGTCCACAATGCAAGATGAGACTATTTGTGAAGCTTTGTTGGATTCTGACATAGCAGAAATAGTTAATAACTCATATATATATAGTACTCTGGAAAACATGGAAGACGCCGAACAAATAAATTTGATATAAATTTAAAAATCTCTCTAGTTGAGTACTTAAATCTAAGGATGAAAGAATGAGCTCTTTTTTAACACTTAGATACATATCTTAATTCCACTAACACTAGCGTTTAGAATAAGTTAATGTAACGAATAACAAAGTATCGTGCGAATATCATAATATTAAACTAAGAAACTCGACCTTACTTCAATTGTTATATTAAAAAATAATAATTAGACACATCCGACAATTTTTATAAGGTAAAAATACACATATGAAAAGCTGCTAATAAATATTTTATCAATATACCAATAACTGGGACAAATACTTTTCTGCTAGTAAGGAGACTCTTTTTTAAATAAAGATACAGTCAATAGAGCAAGGTCCAGTGCAATGATTGCGGACTTTTTTTGCTCAAAATTGAAGAATTGGACTTGGTTGTCATGTGGTTTCGACAAGACGACGCTAGTTACCACACGGCACACGACACCGTGAACCTATTGAGAAGGTAGTTTGGCAATCAATTAATCTCACGTTTTGGTGCAGTTCATTAACCCCCAAAATCATGTGATTTGGCCCCATTTGAAAATTTATTTTTAGGGATACGTGAACTTTCTCGTCTACAGGGCCCACGAATAAATCATTTACGGCATAGCTGCGGCCAACATTTATGTGAAATAATTTTTAAAAAATAAATGGTGGGCATAAATAAATAGCCAAAAATAAATACTACCTTGATCAAAAAGCTTCCGGAATAACCCCCGTGTGGCGGTCCCATCGTTCCTATTTGAGTTTTTTTTGTTAAGTTGGTACATCTGTTGTGAATATTCTCTGTAAGTTTTAGCGTCATAGCTTGACATTTGCATTTTTTATATTTGGTTTTCGGAATATCCATTAGTGCTTCCTGTGATTTTTCCATTATTTCCTCTCGGCTGCTGAAACGCGTTTTCACGCAAGAAGGCACAGGGAGCCAGATCAGGAGAAATCGGTGGCTGTTGGATGATGTTTGATGCATTTTTCGTCAACAAATTTTGAATAATGATAGCACTGTGCGACGGTTATCATGGTGCAAGATCCATGAGTTTTCTGCTCATAATTCTGATCTCTTTTTTAGCGAATTGCTTCACGCAAACGTCTCATAACGCCCAAATAATACTCTTTGTTTACTGTCTGGCCTTCTGGCAAAATTAGTGATGCACTACACCGTTGCATTGTCTTCTTTTTTGACTTAAAATGGTCTCGGCTCTTTTAGTGAACGTCATTCACTTGCCTGATGTCTGGATTGCGTGTCGTACTCTTAAACTCTCGCCTCGTCCCTAGTAATCCTTTTGATGAATGTGAAATCGGATTCAGCATCGCAAATCATCATGTCTTTTGCGACCTCAACACGGTCAAAATTATAAAATCTCGTACTCTTGGCTACGTAGCTGTTGGAAATATCAACCTATGACGGAATATTAACAACAGATGTACCAACTTAACAAAAAAAAAAAAACTTAAATCGGAACGATGGGACTACCACACGAGGGTAATTAGGGAAACTTTTTGATCAAGGTAGTGTTTCATTCACTTTTACAATTTATTTCAATTTCCAGAACCCAAACGATTAAAAAGCCACCCGTTATTTACATCTCATACAAATAAGACTAAAAAATTTTTTTTCTTGCACATATGTATGTAAGTTTAAAATGTGTTGTAAGTATTCTCTTTCGCATCCGCAAAAAATTTACTATTCGCTGTAGCATTCTCTATTGCTAAACTGGAATTCGCAACAATTGCTAGTTTTTAGTAAATAATCAAAAAAATTTAAAGATATTATTTAAAATAAACCAAACCTGCTCTGTAACGATTCAGTAACTTTTAACGATACGACATTCGTAAAAAAGTCGACAATTTTTGTTGTTTACAGTAACGATTATGTCGACAAATCCCTTTTTCAACTGGCAACTCTGTTAAAAAAAACTATTCAATCTTGAGGCAAAGAATTATGTCTTAGCAATTGTTCACAAGGTGAATTAAATAAAATTTGTATTTATAAATTTTATTTTTGTCTACAACTTCTTTTGCTCATTACGACTTCAAAAACAAGCCGCACTAAAGAAAAAAAAAAAACAACAATTTTACGATTTTTCGTTTAAGTACCCAATACCAAATTTGTTCTTGTTAGCTTACGGCAATAGTTGACATTACCTATATTGAATATCGTAAATAAAAGCTACTGAATAGCAAAATCGACAATTCGTTTATTGTCGTTTACTGTTAGAAATAATGCGATTGTCGTAAAAAAAGTTACTGAATCTCTCTACTGGTTTTATATGCTTTGAAAGAAAAAACAAAATATATTTTTTAACTTGTTACTAATGATCGGGTGTGTCCCTCTTTTTATTTATTTTTTCGCTTTTAGTTAAGTTAGTCGATAGTTTAGCGCATAACTCGTATACACACCTACGAGTATTATAGGCTGGCAAAGCTAATAAAGGTAAAAGAATTTAAAGTCTTTCAAATAATAATCACCCTGTACAAAATATCCAATATGTCTGCAAAGATTTACATAATTTTAGAGTGTCACTAAAGTAGCATAAGCAGGGAAAAACTATTGTTAAATTTATAAAATTTTTTTATAATAACAGAAGTTTCTATAAGATAGTTTGATATATGCAATAAGTGAAAAATGTTAGAGTCAAGTTGTAAATTGAACTTTTTATGTGTAACTATCATTGCAATACAACTACAAAAAAAGAAAAGAAAAAGATTGAATTTTATCTTAAGTTTTTATTTATTCCTTGAACTAAAATATAGAATGAATATATAATACGGATGTACAATTTTGTATTCATTTTAAATTACTGAGACAAATCGTATTTTTTGAAGTATTGTAGAATATAAAATTATTTTATTTAAATTAATATGTACATATATGTTTATGTATGTATGTATGTATGTATCATATAAAAACAAAAAGGAACTTAACCAATTATAATGTACAAATTCTTTTCAAATAGATTTATTGACAAAATAATCATTGTGTAGATATTTTATAAGACTTTTCGTCAATTGTGTCTTTCTTAATAAATTTACTATAATAATATATATGAATTTATAATTATTCTATTTATATGTTTTCTTTTCCAATAATTTATTTATTTTTAAATGAAGGTAATTAGAATCAACTATTCAACAATTCATTGTATTGAAAAATTGGTTTACAATTTTTGTTATTTTGTATCCTTATCTCACAATACGTTATTGATGTTGATTACTGTAGTTTTATAATGAAATTTCTTAAAGTATATACAACTAAAATACATACATAAAAAATGATTCATTTACAACAATAAAATCAATAATGGTTGAAAACTTAACAATCAATTTCTGTACAATAAATACATATTTATGTTCAATAGAAAAATGTCTACAACAAAAATTTTGTTTTGTATTTAATTTTTATTCAATTTTTATTTTATTTTTTGTTTTTTACTTTTTTTAATTTTTATTACTGTATAAATTTATATTTATGAAATGCACGTAAAACACACACAAGCTTGAACACACAAGCTACTATAAATTTAATTGGACACTTTTATGATTAAAAATAAAAAATTAAGTTTTAAATGTTTTTGTAAATTTTAAACGAAATTTGTAATTGGATTTGTACTCAACTACAATGAAGTTATTGGTCTTTAAAAAAAAGTTTTTACAAATTTGTGTTTACAGACTTTTTAGAATGACATTAGATTGACATTAAGAATGCGTACGTATGTAGTGAAGAAAAAGTTTGAGATTCCGATATGAAAGAGGTTAAATGAAATTTATAATTCTTCATTCTTAAACCTTAAGTGACTAACAAAGTAACTGAGTACCTATCAAGATATGAAACTGAATTTATTTGTAGAAGTTGATTAAAGCTCCTAACGTTTAATATTTTATTAGTTTTCATAGCTTAAAAAATAATTAATAAATTCAGATAGTCACAGTATCCAACAAGCTTAATTGTACGGCCCGGGTAACCTGGGCATTTCTATAAAAGAAATAATGGTGTCAGAAATTGTTTTTCTGTTTTGTTATAATTATTTTGGTAAAAGGTAAAAAAATGAATTTACACATGTGAATAATCAAAATCATATGGGATGATTGCTCCAAATTTTTAAGGTATTTGGTTTTCAACTTCAACTTAGAATTTTTAACACTTTGTTTTTGTATGCTGTGGAAGTGAATTGTGCATTGTATTTCATAAAAGTTTCTGGCTTAGCCGTCAAAGTGTTTTCTGCAGACAGTGTAGAATGCATGGTATACTTATATCATTACAATGTTTTTTTTTGGCACATACGAACATAACGTCAATATTTCTAGAAAATAATTTCTTGCAATATATGCTTCTTTTTCCTACTGTTCCACGAACGCTAGATTCCACTGACCCATTTTTTTTTCTACAGCTTAAAAATACAAAAATTATCGGTTATAATATTTCATCCTGAGTTTCTATTATTATTTGTGTGATGATCGCTTTCTTCTTTTACAGTATACTGACAATATATACTGTGTAAAATTAGTAAGTCCACGATATCCATACAATTGCTCATTTGTAGTAGACATTTTCGCGATCGTAATTTTGACGTAAATTAGCATTTAATATAACCCAAATATTACGAATTGATGTGGTTTTATCGGATTTGGTACGTGATGAATAAGTTTTACACTTTCGACCGATAACAACGATGAATGTGGCAAATTCCGAACATTTCACAACTCAAATAAATGTTCCATATTTGACCTAAAGACCCCAGCTTATTTATATCAAAATACCAAAAACTGAACTTATTTCATTAGCGCTCAAAGTCTTAAAAATATTGTTTTTTCTAATTTTTAACTGTAATTATTCTAAATTTACTAATATCTTTTAGTATAAAATATGTATTTTTTGTCAGTCACATAAATTCTTTTATTTTCAATATTTAAAAGAACGAACAAAATTAAAAATTAAAATTTATTTTTTAGTGTTATTTATTATTTTTGATCAAAAAATTAGACATTTAAAGCAGGATTTGCTTTGAGGTCTTGTTCCTAAAACGTTATTTTGTTTACGAAATACTCAATGTAAGATTCGAATTTAAAATTTCACTATATTTTGTTGGAAGGCTGTTAAAATTGTGTGTTCATTAATATATTTTTTTTGTTCTTTTCCGGCAATGTTTATTTCTGAATTATTTAAATTGAATAAGTTTTTTTTAATAATATTTAAAAACATTTATTAGTATGTTTTTTACTTATTTATATAATAAATATTATTCCTCTTATTTTATATCATTGATTCAATATTTATAAGTTTTAGTAATATTAGGTTATAGTACATACATTAATATTTTAATAAAAAACATGCATTTTGGTTGGTTGTTCGGTTGATCGGTTGATTTGTATTCTTTTTATCATATGTACTTATTAGGGACTAATTACAGTATTTGTAAGTATTTATTATTTTCTATATTTTTAACAAAATAATACATATACACATACATGTACAGAGTGCATATACAGACACATTTACATACGAGTATAAATGTATATGAATACACATTTTGTACATGGTTTATAAATGATTAATTTTAATATCCTAACATTTGTAAATTTTATAACTTAAATAGGATTTAATTTAGTTCTAAACCATTTTCATTCACTAAATATTAGATTAAGAAGTCTTAAGTTAGAAATATGCGTCTGTAAAGAAAGATATAAAATAACAAGCAATTACAAAGAATTGTTTATATAAAATGTATGAAAATAAGTACATATTATACATAAGTATGATGAATGTAAATACAAATTTCTCCATTAAGAGTATTTAATTTAAGTTCGAATTTACACAAGAAAAAATAATAGACACACACTCTGTTACCCATTCCGAGTTGTTAGATGGCCTTGATTTCGCTTGATTTACAAGAAATTTTACAACTTGTCAAGAATCAAGAAAAAATATGGTTTGTCAAGAGTTTTTTAAGAACATTTTTTAAAGTTTATCAAAAGCTATTAAACATTTTAGCGAACTTATAACGTAAAGTGCTTTCAGTGTATTTATTTCCTAGTTTAGCTTATCTAAAGAATTTATAATTAAATTTTTATAAAGGGTGTTAGAAAAAGTTCGCCTACAAATTTTTACCAAAAATTAAACAGTTTTTTCTTACATCTGAAACGATCTTAATCGGATTGTAGAAGCTCATAATGAACAATTCCCTTCCAATCCCACCTACACACAGCATTATCTTTCTTGATCTCAGTCTAGGCTTGACACAACCTACGAAGCTTCACTTTGCTTCGTCCATGATCACCTTCGCTCTTTATAGTTGTATCATTGTTTAACGCCCGTACTGCCATTCCTAAATAAGAGCGCCAAGCGGAATGTTTTTTGCCGCTTAGCTTTTACGCTCTGCGGCCATACCTAAATAAAAGCGGCAAACTTACGTCAGAACGATAAAAACAGGATTCTTAAAAATTTTTACAACCCTGCTTATTTTGACAAGTACATTATATCTTTGTTGTGTGACTTACAGTTTGTGAAAGTAATAAAAGAAAAATTGTGTAAAAACAAAATATTAAAATTCATTGTCTTTTACAAATTTATTTTTGAAAGAAGGTGGGTGATTTAATGTTTATTCATATTTAATTTTAAATTCATATATAATTTTAAATATTTACTTACCTCAATTTTCTAATAACATATAACCTTTTTGCAAATGTTTACTTTTTCCCTCTTTTTTCTTTGTTTACATTTGTTGTCTTTTGCAACCAACTTAACTATTTAACGCTCTGTCAAAATTGAATTTTCCAATTGCAAATATTTGCCGCCGCGTTGCAGCCGCGTTATTTCGGGATGCTCCATACAAGTTGTATGGACATGAGAAACTTTGACAGATAAAAAATGCTTGCCGCTCTTATTTAGGGATGACAGGTAGTCACTAAGTGTTGTAGTGTTGCCTGATGAGATTAATATTACCAGAAATATTACATTTCAGACAATTTGTAACCCAAGTGTTTCAAAAAAAAATATTTTTGATTGCCAAGATTTTGTAGAATTCAAGAATTTTTCAATAGATTTAAGAATTTTGCAATGTTGAATCTGGCAACCCTATGTCTATTAGAGTAGAGTAACAAAAATTTTGATGTCTTAATATCTGCAAAAGTAAAGTACGAGCTTTATAATATTAGCAAAACATATAATGACATAGAAATTGATGATGATGATGATTTATATTTGTACTATTTTTATTTTTTTAAAGAGAGCTATCTACGGTAAATGATTGGTTTCACGCATTAGAGCCCAAGTGTAGTGGCCCATCATGCCCTTCTCCCAGAATCCTTGATGTCATCTCTTGGTTATCGCCAAATCTAGGAGTAATCGCTTTTCTTGCTTGTCGCTTGTATCATCTAAGTTTCAAGGAAAAAAAAATTAGATGGAAATGAAGAAAATGTGTTCTGAGAAACTTTCGAGCTCCAATCTTGCTATAATTTTGCCGATTATTTGCTCGAAATCTGAGGTAAGAAAGATAATGGACATCACAAAATGACGAGGTGTCAAATTGGTGCACTCAGAAGCGCTATCGGTGAATTTTTCAATAGATGTTTTTGTACCTTTTATAAGGAGATATATGTTATCATATGACTGTTTCGTATCCATCATCATCAAATTTTCTAGTTTTAGTTGGAACTCACACATCGGTGTCCTTTGGGCAAGTCACTCCTTCTACGGTAACACATGTGGTATTTCGCCAAGAATGATGTGGGTCTTGGCAGAATGTGCTTACGTGCATCAGGGGGTTCTTGATAGATTTAGATAGAAATCATTTTGGAGATAAATGGTCTCATGAGGGAGCTTTTTCACCATTATGGTTTAAGACCTGCTGGTGTTCATTAAGAGGGTAGCAGATCTGCTGGGCAAACTGAAAGCCGGAAGGGGCACAATTGATCTCAAGGGTTGCAGTGCCTTGCAATAGTGCCTGGTCAGGATGATGACAATAATGATAACAATGATTCTTCATTGGACGTTAGAGATTTTATAAGATTTGCGTCCCCGATTATCTTTGGAAATATTTCATCTTTGAGTTTGACTTCCATGTTAAAATTTTTGATGATGAACTGAAAGTTCTAATGGAATTTGCATTTAGAAATGGACAAATTAGCAAAGGGTCATTGCTCGTACGGCGAACTCGCTTGGGCAATGATGACATGTTAGGGTATTTATACTTTGCTAGTTTTTTTTTTTTTTTTCATTTATACCAACTACATTTATCAAACAAAAAGCCAATCTACGTTAATTTTTTGCTCTCTCCATATAGTATATTTCTTGATTAAGTGACCATTTTTACAGTTTTGTGAAATTTAATTTCGGTACCTATGGCTCGTGAATGTTTATTACAGAATAAGCAAAATAATGAAAATGTGCATCTCTCATCACATGTTATACATATTTGAAGTATAAATAAGATTCAAAAAAGTCGATACACATACATACTCGTAGTTATTATATATTTTACGTTTAGAGGTTTATCTATTGGAAAAAAACTTGTCCGATTATGCATTACAGTCACTGTATATTCAAAATAGCCAAAGATTTTTCACCTTTAAAGTTGTTAGTTATTTTTTTAGGTAATTACTATCAGTTTCTAAACTGGCATCTGATTTGTTGGCTTTTTTTGTTATTTTCTAAAATAAAAATATGCAACACTAAGGAACATAAAATAACAAAGTGAAAATGTTGGCCAGAAAATACCTGATTTTAAAAATTATTCTTTAATTGCTACTGCCAGCCGACGCACTTTTATGTGTAGACCAAAAATTTTGCTAAATTGTTGAAATCATCATCATAATCTGATGATCAAAAAGTGTTGACGACTTTTTTATGGTCTACTCTGACATAGATCACTTTTATTTCAGAAAAGAAAACACTAAATGATAAGATATTTTAAAATATTGAATTTGTTTCTAAACACACTGACAAACTAAGTCATTTGTATAGTAAAGGCCAAGGCACATACACTCTGTCATATTTTATACGTCGCCTTCTTTAACTGCCAGCTAAATCTTCGTCCACGTAATATACTAAAGCTGAGCAACTCTTAACCCTAACAGTTGTCAGCTGGTTTATATTGTTTTTGTGTTGCGTGACGGTAAAAATAAAATACAATAATAAATAAACAAATTCTAAAATTAATTAATTATAGATAAATAAATAGGATGGGGAAGTCCGAAATATCCTCGAATTCCATTTTAAATCTGTTCTTTCATTAAATTTTGTTGCAAAAAATATGCGATGAAAAACAAACAACCGATTAAATATTCGTCAAAAAGTACTCCGTATACTAAGTACTTATTTCAAGACTCTCCGTCGTTTAAGTCAGTTAAAAAAGGTCACGTATGACGTATGACGGACTGTATGTGCCTTGGCCTTAAGCTCTTTCAACTTCATAGGTGAATATATGGTATTATTAAAGAGATATTTGATAAACTAATAAATTTACTAGATAGAATGATAAATTTCTGCACAATCAAGACAAATCTTACGTTGAGATTGGAGAAATATTAGGTAGATCGGATTACCATGCGAAGCATTGTGCAATGTTTTTAGGGATCCTAAGCCTTTGATAGCTGTAATTGCACCCAGATAGTCAAAAAAAAAGTGATTCTGAAAATTATCTTAATACAGATCGCTGTTGAGATTATATAATAATTTAGAAAAGAAAAAAAAGCAAAATATTATTGTAGTGTAGATACACAAAAACCCATTATATCATTAGTCAACCAAAAAGAGCGTTTATCATACGTCAAGCCGTATTTAAGTAAGCCAAATGATATATGTACAAAATAAAATATTTTACTATACTGAAAGAAAACCTCAAGAAGTGCAATTTTACAGCTTCATTCACTTTCTAACACGATAATGAGTTAAAGCATTTTGCTCATATTATGTGTATGTGGCTGCATACAACATTTTGCCTGTATTATCACATCGACCACAATCGACATATTTCAATCCGATAGGGAATTTGGAGGAAGATTTGAATAGGCGAGTGTAAATGCGAGCAGTAACTAGAAGATATGAGATGAAGCAGGTATTCGTCTAAAACTGCAAAATATGAAGAGAGAGGTAACTATAAAATTCATGAATTTTGTTCCAAAACGGCTGTTCAAACAGGATTAAATTTGTTGAGCGAAATTTGATAGTTTTTTTCTTTTTTCTTTATTAATAAATATTATAAAAAATTTTTAAATAAAACAAAGTGACTTTTGTGAGAAATTTATCAAAAATATTAGTTTAACAAAAATCTCTCTATTAAGACCATTTAATCAATCATTAATTCGAAAGAGCTTACTGTGCTAATAATTTGGTTTACTGCTGCATTAGAAACGTTTGATATACGACTGTATATTATATTTTGTAAATTTTGTCTTTTTTATTTAATTTTTCAAATCAGTACAGAAATTTTTTGTGAAGTGAAAAGAATTAAAAACTAAAAATAAAAACAATTGATGGAATAAAAACTTACCGTATTACCAAAGTATTCACTAATGCACAGGGTGCCATAACATACATAAATATAGCAGCTATTCGATCGGCAGATGATGTTTTTCTTCTTGATATTGCCGCCATATTATCACCTAGAAACAAACAAATTTAATAAAAGGTTTTGTTTTAAATAATAATAATAATCAAATAAGAGAAAAATAAGTTTCTTAAAATAAATAAATACCAAATAAAAAAATATAATTCTTGATACATTTATTATATAGGAAATATCGCGAAAAAATAAGTTAACTTACCTTTTGATACAAACACGTATATGCTCGCTGGTTCTGTGTTACTGGCAGAACATGTATAATTTCCTGAATCGGAAATTTGTGGTTCTCTTATTATTAGACGACTTTGTGTTCGTGGACCCGGTGTTGTTTCTATTGTAATGTCTCTTCTCGAATCGTAATAATTTATTAATCTATCATTCTTTTGCCAATAAACATATTGCGGTGGCGTAGGACTCTGAAAAAAAAAAAAAAAAAATTAAGGAAAATTACATTTTTTTCCAATAAATTTCTGTTTTAGGAATTCTTTTAATTATTTTATTGACATTAAATATATATACATACTCGTACTTATGTATTAAACTTAAGACGTCTTACTTGGTCTGTCCAGATCAAATCTGAATTTAATGCTCAATATATTCTTTCTAGTTAATTTAGAAAAAAAGACGATCCTGAATTCTACGACTGAAGTGCTCTGAACCTAAAAATGGTTTCAGGACACATTAAAGGGTGAAATCTCCTTTTTTAAAATAGTGCGCTAAATGAAACCTTGTGGTCTGGCTGGACCACAAGTTATATTTCTACGGTTTATTCGTTTACCTCCAGATTTTGAGGTGTTTGATAAATTTAAAAAATAAGCCTACAGCAACGGCTTCAATCTCACCTACCAGAAACCCTGTTCACATAGCATCTTTCTTATTTGAGGTGTTTGATAAATTTAAAAAATAAGCCTACAGCAACGGCTTCAATCTCACCTACCAGAAAACCCTGTTCACATAGCATCTTTCTTATTAGATTTAACAGTTCTTCTTCTTCTTTATCGGTTTTAAATTGTGTGTTGTCTAGTACAACTAGCTGAACGTTAGTAACGTATTTTAATATAAGCACGCTTGTTAAAAATGTTCGTAATCATTTTACCGAGAATGAAAAAAATGAATTAATTACAAAAAGTACATATATATATTTCGTACTAATATATACAAAAAAAAAAAAAAATAAATAAAATAATAATAAAAAATTCTTTATAAGGATTTATCGAGAATTGAATAAAAACTTAGTTAACATAAAATATGTTTCTATAGACGCAAAAAATTACACGAAAACAAAATTAAAATTCAAGCTAAAACTACAAAATGTTATATCGCCCTCCTCCAGCCATGCTTTATTTGACGTTAGAAAATATTCCCGAGATTTTTTGGAATTCTCCTACATTTTGGAAAATTTTGCAGAAAATCTGGATACAACCACCTTGACCTTCTTCACCGACTGCTCGTCTATGCTGCCAAGATCATGTTTTGAGGCAAAAAAATTAAAAAACAAAGTATTTTTATCATTACTGGAAGTTTAGACCTATTATTTTATATGTTCATTTTAGATACAGTAAAACTGCCTTCTACTAAAATGAACATATATGATAGATGGGCAGATTCAGGCACACAATTTAGGTTTATTTTTAACTACAGTAGTGTATCTTACGCGTGATAAAAAAAAATAAGCACAGGGAAATGGGGGGACTTTTATTTATCATTTTTTTAATACCAAGTGTAATAACTTTTTGTATTTTTTTTTTTTTAACTGGTCTATAGCAAAAAAAAAGCCTTTAAATAAAACTATATCGAATATAATGATTTTGATGCGCCTAATTCGGATTCGTTTTCAGTATTTTTCCATCGGGCTCAAATTTTGTTTTTATGGGCTTGACAAATTTTCTTACTCTTTTAAATATTTTGACACATTATTTCAGACAAAAGAGTAGCTTCCATTATAATTAGCTAAGTGTACTCTGATTAATTGTATTAGCAATTTTCAGACCAATTTTCAGAATTGTTAATGTTGTTTTTGTCCAGCTAGCTGGTTCTAGACGACACACTATGTAATGGGAGGAAAAAATAAAATATGTTCATATCGCTCATTTAACTCTATAGTGTCATAACTCAAAAAACATGATTTTTTAGTTAAGTATTCAAAAATATGCGGAATATTTTGAACTATATTATGTACGAATTTCTTTGTAATCCATACAAAATCTAGAACACAGGAACAGAAAGTTTATTCCCATATTAATATTAAGTAAGATGTGTCGCTGTGGTATGGTAGGTAAGACAATGCTAGGCCTGATCCTCTTAAAAAAGAAAAAAGTTTTTCGACAGCGGTATCACCTCATAACATTAGCTAGTAACTGATTATGAGTATAAAATACTATTGAAAACTTCTCTTAATGCATTTGGCGTTCGAAGCCGGCGTTAAACTGTAGGTCCTTTTTAATGAGATAATTGAAAATTTAAAACAGCTTTCCTGAAAAATTTGTTCTTGTGTTATGGCGCTATTAAAGTAAATGAACGATATGTTATTTCAAAGAAATAAATGTATAAAATAATTATTTTTTCAGCAAATAAAAAAAAGCAAAAAGAGGAAAGAAAAAAGATTAAGTTCAGCAGGCGGGAGTTGTGTTGTTTGATTACTTTCCTTTGTTTATGCTAACAGGCTAATTGAAACTTAATTACTTAAAATTTAGGTGATTCGTTCTACAAATTTTGTAGAGGGAATTATATAGTTCGGCTCATAGTTATTGGTTGAATTATGAATGAGTGAGTGAATTGCGAAAAAACCTTGTTATGAGAAACACTTAAAATGATAAATGCACTGAAATCGAAATGCTGTAAATAAATAGGCATTCGTACAAAGTATATACATGCATAAATTTATGTAGCTTATTATTAACTCTTCTTGGTGTAGCAAGCCCAAATTTAGCTCTCTTCAAAATTAAAGTAACACAAAAACATGCGCTACATCCTAACTTTTTTGACAGCTAACAAGCTACTGAATAAAATTTATGTCTCACACACATGTTTTTTCTTGTAATTATGGTTGCTGTTTTGAATGATTAAAACAAAGCATATAATTTTTTTTTAAGAATTTTTAATTTCTCACAATTTCTTTTTATAGAAAACTAAAACAAAAACAATTTTCAAGGAATTAGAAAAGCAATATCAATAAATACTGTATGATATTTAAATTGAAAGACAATAGAATAAGGGTTAGCATTACAGTTGATTTTGGTACATTTCAGGAAAATTTTTGGTAGGATTTTTTTCTTTTCTGGGTTGCTGGCTTTAATATTTACGAAGAAAATAAACAAACAGCCGAAAAACTTGTAATTTCAACAATATGAACGAGCATCGCTTCATTATACTATAAAGACATTCAAGGCTACCGATCATCCTCCATTCGACTACGAAAGACGCTAATACAAAAGCAGCCAAGTAACCAGCTACTTAATTATTTTGACGATGTATGTAAATAAATGTACATATGATTATTCTATTTCATGTATTGCGTTTTTAGAACGCTTATTCAATAATCATATTATGTTGAATGCACTAAACTGTTTGTTGTCGCCAAGAAGGAAAGAAATTAGCCTAAGTTGGCTAAGAGCTACAACCGTAGTTGTGTAGTCGGTAGTCTTCTTGCGGCTAAAATAACGATTTCCATATGCACAAATGTACTCTGTTTTTTAAGGCTTGCCTTGAATGTGATTATGGCATTAAGCATTTATAACAGTGTTGCCAGATTATAAAATAATATTAAGCTAAGTCGCGTTCAAAAAAAAAAAACTTAAAAAAATTATTCTCAGTTAAACAAAGCAAAATATTTCAAGTGTTTTTAAACATATATTTTGGATAATGGACACACCTATGGGTTATAGAGCACTTTATCTGTACATAAGTTGTTTAGTTTAAATCGAACGAAATAAGTGTTTCGGTAATAAGCTAAATTTTATTTTAAACTTATTTGATCAGTGTCAAAGTCGAACTATTAATTGAACAAAAATTTAAATAATAATTCAAATGCAATACATAACACATGTATGTACATAAGTTTCAGTTCTGTGCATTTTTCAAATTCATACCTATCAGAGTTGGGTTTATTATTTATTAATGCATTATCGTTTCCATTAGTGGCAGATGGAAATAATTAACCACTAACTCAAACAATTTTGGTGGGAGTGGAAATTTAGTGCACTAAATGAAACGACTTTAGTGGTAGCGGAAATTTAGTGCACTAAATGAAATGACTTTAGTGGTAGCGGAAATTTAGTGCACCAAAAAATAAAAATCGCAAAATAACAATTATATTTAGATTTTTTTAATATTAGTTATAACTGTTACGGTTTCTGATAATGACAGATGATATCTTTAAGATATTCTTTTTCTATTGTATTGGAATTTGGATTTGTTTCTTTTTTCAGAGATGAATAAAGTTGTAAATATATTTTCTCAAACTTAAATAATGCGGTTCGAAATTTGTGATCAGTAATGGGCATTTTCACTAATCAGCAAAAATCTTACTGGTAATGTAAATAAAATTTCATTATCAATACAAATTTATTTTAACCTCAATTTAACTGGTAATGCAGTATCCATTAATGATTGACTTAAACTATGTATATATGTAATACAATCATGTCTACATATGTATGAAAGTATATGTCAGTTCATTCCTTTATTAAAACGATAGTGAATCTGAGACAGTGGAACTGAATTTGCATTCCACTATAGTGCCAATCCATCTAGTCCATTAGATGGGGAAAAACAGGCCAAATTTGTCGCATGAGTTTTCACTTAATATTGAAAATTTATTAAATTAACCAACATAAAATATGCGAAATAAATTGAGGAATATTTTGTTTATTCAGTTTGCTTATGAGCCCAATTACGCTGAACCGATTTTGTTTAGATTTAAAGTACAAATATACACTTAGATCCAACTAGCGAAAGTGTAGTTGACACTGAAGTAGACATCGGAGTGTTAATAGTTTTAAATAAAGTTGTAGTATACATTTCTAAAAACTTTAATTGGCACTGTTAATTAGTCATCTTCTTACTTTTATTAAAATCCTACAGGACTTAAAAAAAAATGAGAGTCCAGGCTAAATGGAGCGTGAATTAAAACGTCCTGGCCAAATAAAGTTAATTTACGGCGGATCAAAGATGTAAGTTTGAATTATCATGGCCAAACCTTAATTAAGATTTCTTCTGTTAATATTCTCATATTTTTCTTTTTTCGATTACGTTGTGTTTCGCTGTTGGCCAGCATTTTCTATATGATTTCAAACTACTATATGGGTGACGTCTATTGCCTTAATAGTAGCGAGGTGCCTCTTTGATATTTTAAGAAAATCTTTACATTTTTTGTGATTTGGGCTCGGCGTTTGCTCACGGCATTCTATTCTTATATTTTACATCCTGGCTTCATATTCCTGTAGCTTCTTTTCATTTTTTTATATCAAAAACGTATCAATCACATGCTGTATTTCTTCAGACATTTTACGCATTTTTACATTAATATAACTTTTAATACGAGAGACGAATATTAAACTCTATTGACCATAAACGTAAATTAACATGTCATCCTTTAAACAAGTGCTCCAGTTGAACAATAGATTTGTTTGCCCTATTTACGGAAAAAATTTTATATGAATAATAAACACAGCAATAGTAAAGGAACAAAACCAGGTAAAATTTAAATTTCATAACTGGGATAGTAACAATTTTGGAGGCATTAATCACACCTAGAATCAAATTAATTTTCTGCTTACATACTTATGGCATTTTAATTGTTGACAAAAAATGTCGCACTCCTTCTGTTCTTTGCCAATAAACGTCGTTAAAAATTAAAAAACATCAAAAGCACATCAAAGATAGATATAGCAACCAATTTTTTTTTAGAAAATAAAACTCCATTAGATCTAATTTTTTCTGAAATTCGTGTAAAAAATGATATGAATTTACTAACATTAATTATTGCTTCTGTGATGCTACAATTTTACTATTTTTTGATGTCAGATTTTGCAATGTCTGTATTATTTTTGCGGCGACTTTATATGGTTGTATGTTTTAGAAGATGCTAAAAGGCTAAACGAATTTTTGAAAAAAGCTAATATGGTCTTACTGATTTCTAACTCGATCTATTTCATACCGGTATGTTATTTATATTAAATTATTTTAATTGTATTCTCAAAAAAAACATGTAAATTAAATTCAAGTAATATAATTTGTTGAATTATTGTAAATTGTTTTCGACTAAGAACGACAATATATTGTATTTGCATAATATTCTTTAATTCATTCGTTTTCTCATATCCATTTACTCCATACTTTTTCTCTCGACACTTGATTACAATACATACAGACAAAAAAAGGAACAATAAAAAGTGGAAAAGTACAAAATAAAAACTACTTTAAAGGTAAAAAAAAATAATCATTTTAAAACAGTCGTTTGTGTCGTTGTGGATATACGGGCATTATAATTATAAAACAAAGATAAACAAACAACAAATTATTTAATTAACTTCCCACTCTCATTTAAAAAAAAAAAGGTTTTAAAACTTTAAAATAAACAAAATAATTATTAAGAGCAGAATAAATAATTTATATGTTAATTATAAAATTTAAGAGCTCTTTCATTGCGGCTCACACGACATGTTTTACCTGAGGACCCTTGTACAGGCATGATTTAAATTCAATTTATGTACAGTAGTCCATTCGCCGGTCCCTCGAAGAGACACTGCATATAGCGGATTTAGTTAATTTGACATAGCCTCATCAAAAATAATAATAATAATAATAAATAAATAAATAAAATAAAAAATAAAATAAAATGCCGGTCCCTATGTGAGAAATAAGATTTTCCAATGCGGTCTTCAACGTGTTAATAATGTAAGTAAGAAATGAAAATTACGTCTTAATTAGAAAATTAGGGCTAACGCGTGTGTTGACCTTTTAGAAATGGTCAACATATATAATGAGTTTCAGAATTAATTGGAATATAGTTCATCACACACACATATTTGAAAAAACCGCAGCACATTTGATTACGTTCGCAATCTCTTTTAAATTCGAATTAATTTTTTTCGGATATTATGAAAGCAATTATTTTTATAAAATTTTTTATTAGCAAAATATTGCATTATTAGCATAAAAAACAACAAACTTACGGCAATAATTAAAAGAAATTTTTAAATTTTTTTAAAAATGCGAAGCTTTCAATCACATCTTTTTTGATCACTTTGAGCACATTAAAAAAAATTTAATTATCGCGAAAATTTTTTATTTCTAAAGGCTTTTTTAAAGTTTTTGCAAAGATTTAATAATGAGTGCACTCCCCTTTATTCGATAGTAGAGTAATCCCTACCGTGTTGTACACAGAGATGGGTTAATTGCACTGAATTTCATTTTCTAATACTTTTAATGGTAATGGAAACAATAGTGCATTGTCGCCCCTAATATTCAGTGGTAGTTGAAATTGAGTGCGCTGAATGAATCGAGTTTAGTTGCAATGGATATTTAGTGCACTAATTATGAATGATTAGTGGTAATAGACTAGAACTGCATTGGCGCTATAGCGGAATGCAAATTCAGTTCCGCTGTCTTAGATTCACTATCGTTTTCATAATGGGATGAACTGTCATATACTTTCGTACATATGTAGACATTACTTATATACATAGCTTAAGTTAATCATAATAATGCATTACCAGTAAAATTGGGGTAAAAATAAATTTTTATAAATAAATTTTATTTGCATTACCAGTAAAATTTTTTCTGATTACTGAATATGCCTACCACTGATCACAAATTTCGAACCGCATTATTTATGTTTGATAATTTACATCTAAAACTCTATTCATCTCTGATAAAAAGAAACAAATCCAAATTCCAATACAATAGAAAAAGAATATCTCAAAGATATCATCCGTTATTATCAGAAACCGTAACAGTTATAACTAATATTATAAAAATCATAGTTTAATTGGTATTTTGCCATTTTTATTTTTTTGTGTACTAAATTTCCGCTACCACTAAAGTCATTTCAGTTAGTGCACTAAATTTTCACTCCCACTAAAATCGCTTCGTTAAGTGCACTCAATTACCACTACCACTAAAATTGTTTGGGTTAGTAGTTAATTATTACCATCTGCTACTAGCGGTGGCTGCATTAATGCTAAGTCGTTTAGTGGCAATGCAAATGATAATAAATGCAATGCAATAAACCCGAATCTGGTTGCAAAGCTTTAACTATTATCGTTATACACATGTAAAATTTCATATTTTATTTTAAATTAATGGTTTGTATTAACTACTAAGTCATTTAGAACAAATTCAAAAACTTCAACTCAAATCATTCTCAAGATATACAGAAATCAATATTTGCTTTGTGTGGGAGGTACCACGCCTACTTACCCAATTCTGCCCACTTTTTAACTGATATTTTATACAAGCTATGAAGCCATTAAGACCAAATTTAGAAACTTCCCATTTAACAGTACTTAGGATATACAAAAATCAATATTTGCTTTGTATGGGAGGTATCATGCACAGTTATCCAATTCCTCATATTTTTCAAGTGATGACTTGTATTAACAACGAAGTTATAGACAAATAAATATTTGTATATGCACTGCCTGTTTTTTTTAAAGGAAGAATCAAAGAAAATAGATCTTTCCAACGCATTGGTTTGTAAATCTGTTAAATGATTCTCGAGTTATTAAATGATCAACAAAGGAAAGGTTTTTTATATACATATATAGATTACTTCAAAAATATGATTTGCCAATGAGTTATTATTATAGGGACCATAAGGCCATAACAATTTTTTCCGGTTGTGTCTGTCATATGAAGCATTAAGAGAATTCTCTGCACATTTCCTTAACTTAACTTTGAAAGTTGAACGCTGAACAGCAGTGGGCCAATACGTTTTTAATAAGGGGTGGTCCAACCAAAGCGCACGATATTAATTGTAAATAAAGCAAAAAGTTTTAAAAAAATTATCTTGATATTTTTTTATGATGGAAGGAGCTATGACAATTATGTGTGAAACAAAATATCGGCTGAATGCTTACAGCCATGACGAAGGTCCATATTTTCAATGACTCTGAAGAAGTTTCGCATCGATAAAAAGTGTTCAAATAGACTTCCCATAACGTTATTTCGAAATTGAATAAAGATTTGTCTATTAAGCACAAAATGGTGGACGACCTAGTAGTTTTAATCACCATCTCGCTAAAAAATAAAGGTGCTTTGGAATCAAAATATAATCAGTTCCATTCGTGATATCTCACGAGAACTTAATATTTCGAAGTCGAAGTCAAAAATTATAATATACCTCCGCTCGGTTATATACCTTGACTCGGTAAGTAAAAAAGTTTTAATTCGACTTAAGCTACTCTTCCATATCGACACAGACATATGCATACATACACATACATACATATGCAATACAATATTGATATTTTTTACTTACCTTTTCAATAATGCAGACTAGATTTATAGTTGAACCCATGTCAACATGTAATTCCCCAGATCCTAGAATAAATGCCTCTGGTACAACCACTTGAAGATTAACAAAATGAGAAATAACGCCTGTTGGAGTTGAGACCTGAAATATCAGAAAGAAATAAGTTGGCCAAATTTTCAAATAAATATACTTTTCTTGTTTTATTAAAGCTCTTGGCAATTGAAAAATGTTAAAAACAAAAACAATAATTTAGTGATTATTCAAAACATCAAAATTTACTTTTCTGTATGTACAGTGACTCCAACGTAAAATCGGGCAAAAAATGTTCACATAGATAAGTCTTCTAAACGTAAAAAATATAATAAATATTTTTACGTTTTTATCTTTTTAAAAACGTGTTTTTATGACTTCGTAGATTGTAGTTAAAATAAAATAAATTTTGTGTTTAGTTTTAATTAAAAATCCTTTATTCAACACAGTTTTGTGCGCCACTGCTTGTAACCTTTTTGCAGGCAATAACAATTATCTATTCTTAATTACTCCGTCTGTTTACAATCTTGTAAACAACAATTACTCGACAGATCTTTCTACTTAAAGATCTTCCAACCCGATCGTAGTTATAACTTAGGTTCGATCACAACGTTTCCAACAAGAGATTATCCACACTTAACTCTCTTTGCTGAGTTAGCTCCAACTAAACTGGTTTTTACTTCACTATTCACTTCACGAGTTTACTCTTTATAAACTCTCTTCACACAAACTGCACTCGCTGGGTTTACTTTACTTAAACTCCACTCGCTGAGCTTACGACACAAAAACTGATTGCTGTTCGCATCGATGTGCTTTTTATATGGCTGAGTAAACAACACATCGAAAGCTCTCAAGCCTCTAGATATTTCAGGTAGATTCCATTTCTTTTTTTAATTTCTTTTTAGTTTTTTTGTAGCCATGCGTATGTAAACATCTACCTCTTTCAGATCTTAGTATTTGTTGTTGCTTGTTTATTGTCTGTTACTTGTTTTCTTTGCTGCTTAATTATTGTTGTTGCCGTGTTACTTTTATTTACTTCGTCTCTGCTAATAGTTGTTGCCGTTGTCGATTTGGTTATCATATAGTTGTTCTTGCAGCTTTTGTTTATTTATTTTAGCGATGGAATAATCGCTGTGGTGCCCAACCTTATGTTCATATGTATTTATTTATTTATTTGGCCTATGGAAAATTTTTTCCGCACAGACTAAAGTAATATAGTTTAAGTAAAACACAAAAGGTTTAGAAAATTGAAAATATTAACTTAAATATACAATGGCCCGTATTCATAATCTCCCACTAGAGTTGACACTTGCTGGAGTAAGTCTTTTACTTAAAACCCTTTAACTATCTTTTTCATATTTATAGTTGAAAATAAAGTATACTTTAAGTTGAATTGGCTTTAAATGGGTATCAACTACAATTTGCTTAATGTTTATATGGAATATTTTATAAAATATTTAAAAATGGAAACTCTGAACAGGTGGCTTTAATTTTTATTTTTTAAACCTACAATGACGTGCGAGGTTTTTTTTACACATTTGTATACCTGACTGCTAATATTTTTTCGATCAATGAATTTTCGGAATTGGTAATTCGTTGTTTTTATTAGAATTGCAACAAATTGCATTTAAAACATAACTATTTCCTTAAAGTGTTTCAAATGCAAATAAATATAACAGGTGCCTAAAAAATGGATAAGACAATTTTTCAAATATCAGTTATGTATCATCATATTTGGCAGCTGTGTTTGTAAGCGTGTGTATAGCGTTATATTGTATTATATTTATTATTGTTATGTTCCAGAATTTATATCCGTACAGGAGAGCTGATTTTACGCATCAGTTAGTTATGTTTATCCATTTAAAGATAGCAGTCACTCCACATAGGTCATAAAATACAGAAAGATTAATTGGTTACTAGTCCTTGTTAGAATGCTGCCAAAGTAGAAGAAATAACTAAACTTTTCTAACTTGATATTACGTATCCTAAATTTGGTGTTGTTAAGAGTATTGCAGCGAACTATCTTGCATATTTTTTAATGGCGAGCCTTTGTCGCGTCTGTGCACCTGCACTCTTATGAAATTAAGCTTTAGCAAACATGTAACGACGGCTGAGTGCTAAAAGGCGGCAAATATTATCGCCAAATTCCATACTCTCATGTGTTGGGTATGTTCCGATCTAATGCATCTGCTAACGCTTAACGATAACATCAAAATCTATATTCTATAGAAATCTGGGATAATATGCATCCCTGTTGATGTATGGAGAGTAGAGCTAATGATATTTCTATAATAGAAAAGAAAAAGAATTCGTGGAAAACAATACGTGAAGCTATACATAGGTATGAACAACTAAAAAAAAATCATCACCATTTAAGACAAAAGGATTAAACAATTCTTTGATCTATTTTAAGCTTCCTACTATCAGAATCCATTCCACAATAATCAATAATAGCAAAATCTCTTCTAATCAAAAAAATTTCCACAAATTTTTCATTTCAATTTTATTTTTTTAAATTATTTAAAAACAGGGTCCGCCATCTAACGTTTTTTTTCAGCTAGTGCTTATTTCGTGAATGGTAACACTTAGCTCATGTCTGATTTGACAGATAATTAGTTTTATCCTTCCGCTGAACGAATACGGTTGTGTATACGCTTGAACAACGCTAGGAAATATTGCGACATTACTTTGAAAATCATGGTAATGTTGCAGAATGTGTGTTCATCTTTTCAGATGAAGCTCATTTTGATCTTGGCGGGTATGCAAACAAGCAAAATTGTCGCATTTGGGGCAAAGAAAACCTGTACGCATACATTGAAAAGCCGATACACTCAAAACGAGTTACTGTTTCGTGCGGATTTTGGTCCAGAGGCATAATTGGGCCATTTTTCTTCGAAAATGAGCAAGGAGTGGCCGTTACAGTCAATGGCGATCGTTATCGGGCCATGTTGAACGATTTTTGTTCACAAAAATTGAAGAGGAGGATATTAGCAACATTTGGTTTCAACAGAACGGCGCTACGTGCCACACAGCCGAAGCTACACTCGATGTTTTGCTCCCTGTTTTTGAAGATCGCATTATTAGCCGCAGAGCTGATGTCGTTTGGCCACCTCGGAGCTGCGATTTGACACCGTTGGACTATTATTTGTGGGGTGCCGTCAAAGATAAGTGTTACGCCAACAAGCCAGAGACAATTCTAACATTTTATGTGTGTTGAAGTACGTATATCTCTTTGATAAATGTGAATGCTTCAGCTTTCCATTTTTCTCTGCATCCAGTAATTTGCGTTTAAGTGAATCATGAGCACACTGAAAGAACAGTGAATACTTACTTCACAGTACACTGTATGCATTCATCGTGTTTTAACGAAATATTATTATTTTTTTTAAACCAAAATAGAAAAAAAACATTAAAAGCGATACAAACAAAAAATGCAAATAAAATTTAAGTGTTAAAGATATGCAATAAAATCTTATTCCATGGTTTTTTAAAACGGTGTTTTCTATCATCTATATGTTTAATGCAACGTTGGGCAAACTAATATTAATGCATTTTACAATTGTGGTGTGTTTTTCCACGTTTTTTCTCTATACTTATGTTAATTTTTTGCTTATTTTTTGCCCATGCGAGCAGGTCCTTGCTTGGATCTAGGTTAATGCTTTTTAATGACAAAGAAAAGAAGAATGAATGGAGTTGCTTTTTAATGAATGCAGTTTTTTTTAATAAATGCATGGTTTTGATTTACTATAACACTGTGTTGAGTTTATTTCTATTCTGTCTAGTGAACAGTGTAAGTTAAAATTCATGTTTAAGAGAATAAACTATTGCTCAATAAAGTTTTTCTCGTTCGTGTATTTGATTGTCGAATTTGTCAAAAATCGCTTGAAGGATTTAAACAATTTTTGATATTTTGTGTTTGTCATAAAGTCATAAAGCGTGTAATAACAATTTTGTCAAAGACAGTGTAAATTTGATTTCAGTTTTTGTAAGCGAACAGTAAAGATGTCTTGGATAGAGCGCATTTTATTGAAATGTATGAATTGAATTCTGGCAGATAGACTGTAGCATATGAATTATTTTTAGTATTTTTATCTTAATACAATAATTATTTTATTGATTTCTTTTTTATTATTAATATTTATTTGTACAATTTTATGATTCTAATAATTTAATAATTAGAATTTTCTATGAAAAATACATTGACAAAATATTCATACATACGTTTGAATTTATAAAATTTTTATTTTCAAAGTAATTTAATGACTATGCTAAAAGTGATTTGCAGCTCTACGAACCCTTTATAAATTACCTACTAAGTAGGCTTCAGTTAATTGATCTGTAAGACGTATATATGAAATTGAATGTATGTTTGTATATGTATAAATTTGTTGGTTTGTTTGCATTATAAACAACTAACATAAACCGCTGTACCGAATTTCTTCAAATTTTTACAGTATCTATTTGTCAGGCAGGAACTATAGGCTATATAAATTTAAAAAATTGCAAGTGGGCGGTGCTACGGCTACACAAGGTGTATATTTATTGCTTTATATCCTCAAAATAGTACAAGATTCTCTAAATTCGGCCCGATTAGATTCATAGTCAAGCCAAACCGTCAGTAGGCATACTAAATATTGAATTTCGTATACATATATGGAGGATGACAACTGTCATCCACATCAGCCAAAAAAACGTCAGTTGCAGAAATCACACTGGGTAAAAGCTATTTATATACGTATATTATATATAAAAATAAATCTGTGTTTCTTTGAAGACTGATACATATACAGCTAAGAAGCAGAACATATAGTGTCTTTCTGGATAGAATAAATGATTGGATTTTGACCGGAAGGGGACAATATAGAGAAAAGGGTAAAAAAATAACTAAGATATAATTTAAGATAATAATTAAGATGAGGTAGGCAAAGCACGCTAGGTTTTAGCGAGTAATATTTCAAAATAAAATAAGTCATGAACTTCATCATTAACTTATACCGCAATAAACAGATCGTCTCCTTTAATGCAAAAAGGCCAATCATGATTCAATTTTATGGTAGAGATAAAAACTTAATAAAATTAAAAATTTTGTGATAATCTCTAGTCAACAGGATGTAAATCAGCATCCGGCAAACTAATATTAATGCATTTTACAATTGTGTTAGTAATTTGAGAGTTCTCACTTGGGCCATTTTGCACTGTGTTTTTCAATTTGTTTTCTATTTAGTTCGCTTTGTTTATTTTTTGCTTATTTTTTTGCCTATGCGTGTGAGTACGTACATGTGTAAACAGAAGCGATGAGCTGCTCTTTGCGTGAATCTGATGTAAATACAATGTTGAACTCATTTTTGGATACAAATGTACTTTTTTATATTTATTTTCCTAAATGGTATTGGATGCACCCTTTTGAATTTAAGTTTAGAGTAACTAAAATAAACTTAAAACAGCGAAACATTTAAAAAAAGTGCTACATGCTATCATTTACTCGATTGATTTTGGTAATCGGCGGATAATTCGACCTACAATTTATCATACTGTATGTATATAAGTCGTTATAATTAATTGTTATAGTTTTTTTTTTTAATTTTGGTTAAATATCTTTTTACTTATAGCAAATTAATATTTTATATAATTAATATTAAGCCTATAGAAATATTAAATTCTGATTGTTACTGTTTTTCTCTGAAATATTTCCTCGGAAAATATTGTAAAAATAGAAAATAAGCAATGGTGTTAGATTCGGGTTTCAATAATTATAAAATGTTCTTTATTTAATTCAGGTGTTTTTCCTTATAAAACAGTACGTACCCTACTCTATGAGTTTTACAAAGCAAGTGTGTTACATAAAAAGTTAACAAACAGATCATAACAACATTACAAGCATAAGATAAAATATTTAACGAAAATACTCTCAACAACAATGCGCGTAAACAGTTACCAAAGCAGAAACTAATTAATACGCCCGTATAAGTAACATCTTTACTATTCAGTGTCTACGTGTATACCGATGTTTGACGAACTTCGCTCTAATATGTATTTATATATGTATAATAGTGGGTACACACAATGAAATTCATTTACGCAGTCTGTTAAATTTCATTGTAGATTTCATCGTGTGCATTCGTGTTTACAATCTCATTTCGGATTGCATTCGAGATTTCATCAACATCTAAATATTTTGATTTTGAGATTGCATTGATTCTGATTGCGCTTTCTGTATCGTGATTTCATGTTTTTATCCACTTAGTTCATTGAAAAGAAGCAACCTGTAAGTATCTATATTACAATTCATGTTTTTAACCATACTTCTCTCATGGTGTTATGCTATAATAAAAATACCAGAACTGATTGCGTTTATGATTTCATTGTTGATTGCACTGTGTGTGTCAAAACATGCAATTTGAATGAGGAATGCAATTCAAAAATGGATTTCATTGTGTGTACCCACTATAAGATATGTAGATATGAATGTATGTATTTATTATTCGATTAGGTTTTGTTTTATAATAAAAAATATTAAAATATTCCTTAACTTCTGTGAAGTTGAAAAAAGTTATACTAAGTGAAGTGCGTCTTTCTAAATAATCTTGTAAATTATTTTATCTTTAATTTTTGTTTGTGGGTTCGTAATCTATGAGTTTTACTTTTTAATTTCAATTCAAATTTTCAACATTGCTATTTTTTCGGAACTTTCGCAAGAAAAAATCGTAAAAGTGAAAGAGATTGTACTTGCATGCATGTTAAAATAACGTTGGCAATTATTCCGCACAGAAATACGGTTGCAAACTTTCCTAAAGACCACGAAAGTTACGACACTAGTAAGCGCATTGGACGAATCTTATTTATAGAACAGAAAATCAAATTGCGCTCTTAATATCTCGCATAAAATTTAGCTATTAGTTGCAGGTAAATAAAGCCTGAAGTGCAGCTAAGTGATGTAAGAAGAAATGAGAAATAAAATTGCCAAACGACGCTTGACCTAGCGTCATGAAACGCTTGTATGATGTTCACAGGCACATACAAATTTTGGGAAAAAGAATTTTCTTTTTTTTTCCGTCACTCCTCTAGGGAGCACATTGGCTTTTCACAAGACATCCACAAAGCTTTGTTTCAGATTCACTGTAGCCTCTTTATATGATTGTGTAGTGGTGGTGATCTTTACTTTAGCATTGTAATTTTTTCCCAGTATGTAGCTTTTTTTCCAGATCATTAGCCTGATGCTTGTCATATTCGCCAGAGGTAAGTTGGAAGGTCAGGGTGGCTTTGAGTTTTATTTGGTTATATAAAGTTGTCTGGAAGGAAGTTGTAGCCCCTTTATTGAACATTCGAGATCACAATAAAATATTATTGGCATGTCCTCTGCTGGGGCTTGAACCTTAGCAGCTTGTGTTGTTTAAATTTAATTTACTGACAGCAAAAATATAATTTTGATCGCCCTGGTGATCTCTTCAAATATTGGAGAGATTTAATATTCTTCTTCCCAGTGAAAATATGTAGATGAAGAATCATACGTAAGTTGGAATGTTGGAGAAGAATTTAGGAAATTTTGGAGTCGAATTGTATGAAAATAATTGGACGTTCCAATGAGTCAATGCTTCCATTTAAGACTTTTGTAGGGCAAAACATTTTTTTAGGGTAATGAAAAGGTGGGAATATTGACAGAATTTGTTGAATGTTGAAATAAATTAAATAAACATACATCCGTAAATTAATTTAATTATATGAAAAAACATATCATTATTTTATTTTCTTTGTTTTAGTTATTATTTCAAAAATTATATTATAAATAAATTTTCAGCTTCAAATAAATAAATGCTTTTGGTTGTTTGATACTCAATAGATATACGTATACAAGGTCACCTTAATATTTGCTCAATTCATGCAAGCTATAAAATGTTACGTATGGTCACCTTATAAAAAATTCTACGTTCAGATAAGTGAATAATAAGCCGGTTTCGCTTTTAGAGATGTACCATTATATTATGTTTACTTAAATTTATATAAATAAGTGCAAAATTCAATACGTCAATGATAAGGTCAGTGATTCATTTATCCAAACTTTTATTTAAACTAAGCATTAATCAATTATTTTTAATTTATGCAGTTCCCATTTCCTTCTATTATCTTAAAAATACGGGATGGCATCTCACTTACTAAATTGTCCAGAACGTTGGAGCGGATTTCGCGCCAGGTGTTGAAGATTGCCACTTTCAATTCATCTTTTTTCCGATACTATTTGTTGTCTGCATTACGCACAAGCAGACCCTACAAATTTTCTATGGGGTTTATGTTGGGGAAACTTGCTGGCTGGAAGTTTTGTCAGCATTTTGGGCCAAATAAGGAAGCAAACGTTCAGGCAGAATGCCCTGGTACTCTTAATTATCCATTGGAGTGGAAGGAAAGTAGAGTTCTAGGGTACCATGTGAACTAAAGCCAGTCCATACCATGAAACAGCCACTGCCGAAATTCCGTTTTGAAAAAAACAAGGGTTCTTTCCTTAAATCTCGCCAATTGCAATTGAAACCATCTGGTCCATCCAGGTTAAATTTTTTTTCATCAGGAAAAATTACCTACAAACCCAAAAATGTATGGAATATCTTATAACATTTTAAAAAAAATGTTTACCTGATGCCAATTAGTTGCCATGTTGTTTTTCGCAAACTCCTTACGCTTAATCTTATGTTGCTTAGTCAGACAGGGAATTTTTTTTAATTTTGCTCGAATAAGGTTTGGCTGGGCGTTGATAGCTCTTAGAATTGTGCTTTGTGAATCTTGTAATTTCAATTCCTCTTTTATTGTTGCCGCACTTTTCATGGAATCCGAGGCCTTTCGTGAAATTAGCTGATATTTACGGGCAGTCAGGAGCTTTGGACGACCCGTGCTTTTTATTTTCCATAATATTCTGTGTTTTTGAGAAAATTTTGCACAACACACAAAGATCGTCCCAGTTTTTTCGCCATTCCACGCATACTCAATCTCTGCTTATGAAGTGCTACAATTTGTTCTTGTTCATAAGGTGGCAAAAGATTCCCACGACCCATACCGAGCAGATATTATTTAAATTATAAATTATTACAAAAAAAAAAAAAATAACAATTGTAATACCTCCTGATTAGATTAATTGCTTATTAATCACTGACCTTATCATTTTGACGCATTGAATTTTGCACTTATTTATATTTACATTTAAATAAACATAATATAATGGTACATCTCTAATAGCAAAACCGGCTTATTATTCCCATATTTCAACGTAGGATTTTTTTTAATAAGGTGACCATACATTACATTTTATAGTTTGGATGAATTGAGAAAATATTATGTATTGTATGACTTTGTTTTTATTTTATTTTATTTTATTCAGTGTATTGTATGACAATGTATGGCACATACATATGTGTAATTCATTTTACTAATTACATATACATATGTATGTAATAGTATAAGATTTTTTAATCCTATAGGTATTTAAAGCAATCGTTGTGTGTATTGTTTTTGTTTACAAGATATAGGAAAAATTATGGGACGCAAAGAACTTTCAAAATGTTCTTCCTTTAAATTAACCGTTATTTGCGTTTTACTTAAATGAGACAATGATAGCTTTTAGCACTTTATATTTATGATTAGCTTATTCTGGTGCGTTAAATGGCAGTATTCTTAATTCTTACAATTTTCTGACAACGTTATTTGTTAAATAGGTACGTAAATATAATTCTTTTATACATATTACAATTCTTTGTTTTGGTGTATTCTATAAATAAAGTTATACAAAATAAAAATATTAAATAAAAAGTAACAATCTTTACGCTTAAAGAGCTCTTTTTACTGTTACCCTAACAAAGCTGTTCGTTTATAAGGATTTAAGTTAATTTTTAATTTTTTTTTTTTCAAATAATTATTCGATTTTTAAATATGTATTTTTTCTTTCTTTCATCCTTTTTCAGCGTTAAAAAATGCTTGACTATTTCCAATGCGTTTGTAATTGCCTAACTAAACTTATAAAAAACTATACAGCATGAGTAAAAAGCAAAAGCAAAGAGATAACAATTTCCTTTGCTTCAGTTTTTAGCAGCAAATTAAATAACTGAATGCTTAAATTGCTGAATGCTTACTGAAAACTTAAAAAAATAATAAGCAAAAGTAAAAAGCAGAAGCAAAAAAGTAAAATAGTAAAAAAGTACACGTAGGTAATTCGCTAACCCAATATCCACCATTGTACATGCAGTTAAGAGCACTAAACTCTAAAATAATATTCTATTTCATTTAAAAATGCATATAAAAATTGTTGTTGACCTTTTAAATCCAAAATACCTGAGAGTGCACATTTCTAAAGCACTTAATAAAATATGTTTTAGAATTCTTTTTTACAAATACAAAAATTATATGTGCAAAAAAACGTAGAAGATAATATCACAAAGAATTTTGTTGTGTCATTCAAAACTGTTGGATTGCAATTGTAAGTAAGAGACCGGAAAAATACAATATCAGTTTGACATACAGCAACATATGGTACTAGCATTTGCTTCGTAAACACATTTTGATTAACCAAGTAAACAAATATGTATTTAGACACTTCATTGACCATACAAGTTTACGTATAAATAAAAGTTACTACTTTCTTTAAATTCTTATGTTTTATAAAAGCTCAGTTTTTATAATCAACATTAAATATTTACATAGGCAGTTGCTCTTATTTAGAAAGGTCCTAACTCAAATTTTTTCAAAATTGACTTTTTCCGTGATTCCAATACATTGCACACGAATACTCCTTGTCGCAAAAGTTTAATCCAATAGCGTTAGAAATAACGGTTTCACAAGCAATTTTGTAAGAAGACCTAACTCAATTCGATTTTTTTTGCAATAACTACTAAGTCACCAAGCGTATGATAGATAAGGAGATTGTAATCTAAACAGCAAATTCTTGTTTGATTTTCATTAAACCTGCATTTAAGAAAGAATAGGTCACAACTACAAGATTCGAAATTATTGTTTAAACATAGAGTACAAAAAAATGCAATGCAGCATCACTTTTTTTTTGTTTAACGCGCAAAGCCGTTATTTTCTTCTCCCTTATCGAGCTTATAGAGACAAAGTATCTATTAATTATCTGAAAATTGCAGCTATTGTAAAACTCAAGCAATATATACCGGCAGAAGTTACAGAATTTTATTTCGAAATACTGCAATGGTTAACTGCAAATGAAAAAGAGCTTCCTGAAGACTATTTTTGATAAAAGTATTGTAGTTTTGTATACCCTATATCATAAATTTCGAAAAGGGCACATCTTAAATATATAAACCAACATATATAATGAAGTCATTATCCAAATATTTCTGTAATTTTCTGTCACAAATTAGCCACAAAATATAATCCGTATACAATTTTTTGAACTATTATACTTCATTAAAAGATAATTAGATTTTTCATATCCTGTAAACTTTAAATATTCGGACATGCGCCCTTTTCGAAATTGCACATTCAATTAAAGTTTCTATTATTTTTTTTCCTTGAAATTATTTGAGTTAGGGCCCTTATTCATTAGAGCGACGATATGTACCTATAAATCATTTGATATACACACTTATGTACATATATTTACGATACATTTTATCTGTTGTAAAACGTTAATTTTTTCTAAACGTGTTCTTTTCTAAAACTGTTGCCTTCATAAAGTGAAAATGTTGCACATCACCGGTTAAAATGAAAAAGAGATAAAATTTTTCAAATAATTTTTGCTTTTATTTGACGCTAACTATGAACTATTTTTGCAGATAAATTTTAAATAAACGAATAATGCCTTTATGAATACACCTAGTCCTGCACGACTTTGATATAACATGGTTTGCGGAAATAATTTTATCCTGATTTTTCAGGTAAGTAAGAATTTTAAGTAAGAATTTTTAGCAATATTAGTACAAATTATTCTGAATCAATAATTTAGGCATGAATAACCCAAAATAAGCCATTATTCCTTTGTAAATAAAAACTAATCTTTTAGATAGAATATTAAAGGATGAAAATTCAAGTTCAGCTTGAAAATATTGAATCTTATCCAGGAATAGGCAAATCGGACAGTTAAAAAAATTAAAAAGCTATTAAATAAGCTATAACGTCTGAATTCGTTAACTCTGCTGTTAGGTAAAAAAACTTACGAATCTTAGGTAAAGGCCGATGTCAGTAGATATTGTTTTTTTAAACAAAATATTTAGTAAAATGTGTTTTTATAACTTTATGGTTAAAAAAAAGAATTAAGGCCATTATTATATTTAATGTTTATAGTTCGAGTTAGCAAAAGGTAACTTTAATCAAAGTGAACTTTAAAGTCACCCTAAAATGCCTTTCATTATTACAACCTACTTTTAAAATAAAGTTAACTTTTCTAAAAATATGACAGAGCCAAAGGAAATACCGCTTATTTTTGACAAATTGAATAAAGTATTAAAAAACGAAATAGCAACGACATGCTCATTTTGATGTTTAATAATATATAAATCAAAATATAAATATATGACAAGCATATCAAAAGTTATTGAACAACGTTTAATTGGCCATAAATTCCATGAAAAGAAGATATAGGATGATATGAAACACTGGCGATTCAAAGTGTTGAGCGATTGCGGCAGGACATAGATTTGTGTGCAATTCAAAGGTGAACAAAGAAATTCTTACGTAAATGAAGGAGACAGCTGAAGCCTTTTTGGGCACTTCAATAAAATATGCAGTTATTACAGTACCAGCTAAATTTAATGATTCACAATGTCAAGTCAATGAGATTCATCAACGAACCTGCAGCTGCCGCCTTAGCCTATGGTCTAGATAATTATCTAAAAAGTGAAAAAACTGTTCTCAGTTCATAATGACTCATTTACATCAACAAGCCAGTGGCGATGGAGCTGGTGGTTCTTGTTTTGGTTGAGGAGGACGATTAAAATCTTAAATTTATTCCAAATTCCGATGAAGTTGTTTACCAATGCCAGCAAACACTTGGCATGCAGAACTTAATTGTCTTTGAGTTTAGTTCAGAATCAGAGCACATCTTTTGCATTTCGAGTTCTTGTATAGAAGCCCAGATGCGGGAAGAAAGGTTTCCATATATGGCTTTGACTCTCTTTCCGATATGGTATATAGATGAGCACCAAAATAACACTCTCGACCTTTTCCTCACTACTCACCCTGAAAAGTATGCAGTTGAGGTCCTTGCAACTCTCAGAAATTCACACCATTGTATACGGATCCCAAGTGCTCGGTTTTCAATTAGGGAAAAGTTCGTTGGACTGAGATAATCGATTTCTACGGGCATTTCAATTGGAAACTTTGTTTCCTTGATTCTAAGGTGAATGCCATGGCCGAAATAGTTGTCAATATAATAAAGCTAGGGATGGATAATTTTATCCCATCCAGAAAGCTTCTGAGCTTCCATCTGCAAGCTTGCAGTCAGATCCAGAGAGGAAGCATTCAGAAATTGGCGTAATAACAAATGCGATCCTACTGATTCGCTACGAAAACAGGCGGGATCTTCGTGTGCCGCAATACTTCGGCACGAAATGGATCCAGTCCTTATAAAGAATGACCAAGCATTCACTAAACCTTCTGGCTGAAATGTTTGCAAGAAATTCGAAGTTGCCGGAGAGCGATCAACCACTGCCCGAACTTGCAAAAGTGTCAGTGACTATGCCTAGTATATTCTTTCAAGCCCGTGCAGTAAAAAGGGTTCTCACAGGTCTTAACATTAACATGTCTTCTGGGCCGGATGGTATTCCAGCACTGGTCCTGAAGCGGTATTCTTTGACATTTATGTGTCCTTTGGCTAATCTTTTCAGAGCGTCTAATCATGATGGTGTTTTTTCATCTTGCTAAAAGGTTGCCAATGTTACGCCAATACCTAAAAACGATGGGGCTAGTAACTCTGAAAACTACCGCCCAGTTGCAGTTTGTTGGGCACTTTCCAAAGTTATGGAGAGTATAATTAATCACCACCTTGTGAAATACTTAGAGTCCAACAATTTGCTGAGCGATCGCCAATATTGTTTCCGTAAAGGTCGATCAAATGGTGGAACAGATCCATTCATGGATTTGGTTTAAGTAAGGTTTTGACCTGGATATCTCAAAGGCGTTTGATAGACTTTGGCACGAGGCTCTCATTTCGAAACTTAATGCTTTTGGTATCGGTAGTCACTTCTCTCGATTTATATCGAGTTTTCTCAGAAATCGCAATATAAGAGTGGGTATAGATGGCATCTCATCCGACGAGTACAGGATAAATTTGGGGATACCGCAAGGCTTTGTTCATTGTCCAACTCTATTTCTAATATTTCTTAACGACTTTCTTTTTCTCAATTCCAATCTTATTTACTCTTTTGCAGATGACAGCAATATTTGTCATTCATATTCTTTTGATCATAGACCCAGCCTTCTGAAGATTGTGGCGAAGAGGCGAAATATGAACGATACACTTACAAACGACCTGTCGAAAATCTCTGAGTGTGGTCGCGCGAACAGGGGCGACTTTAATGCGCTCGAGACCAATTGTTGTTTTCTGACACACAGACGTGGTGGTGTATTGTAATCTGTATCTATGGGTAATGTAGAAATTGAGGAATCAGATGCTCTTGATGTTCTGGCCGTGAGAAACCACTGTGACGTTCGTTGGAACGATCACATATTTCGAGTGTCGAAAGAAGCATTCAATTGCCTCGTTTTTTTAAGACGGTGCAAGAATTATTTTACTCCATCTGATCTCCTTAATATTTACAAGACCTATATCCGGCTCAAATTGGAATACATCTCTCATGTCGGTAAGGTAGCCGACTCTGTCGATTCATTAGAGCATCATTGCAATGTTGCGTGTGTTTCGATGCTATAACGAAATGTGTTCTGACGAAATTAAGGAACTACTCTATCGGCACTAAGGAATGTATTGATTGTATAGTAAATCTCACAACGCATTATAGGGAGAATTTGTTCTTTGATCGCACTGTTCGTTTGTCGAACAATCTTCCTGCGTATGTTTCCCTGCCACTGACGACATGAGCAAATTTAAATCGAACATGCACAGACACTATTCTATCTATCGTCCTTCCCATATCCTATTTTCCTAGTACCAGCGCAATGCACTGCATGAGTAGGGGTTATCCCCTAAGTGCTGGTCTTAAGAGAAAAAAATAATAATAAATTAAAAAATAAATATATATGTACATATGTATATATCAATATTGTAATATTGTGTTCTGTGTTGTAATTTCGTGTAAAAAATAAAAATTTTTTAAACAAATTTCAACAAAAGTTTATTTATACTTCAAGTAGTAGCTTCAATATGACAACGTCGTACATAAACTTAACTTTAAAAGTTAAAGGTAGGATAGTCTTTCCCTTAGTTAAGGCTCACTTCTAGCTTAAAATATACTTGTAATAATGAAAACAAAATATCTACCCGATAACGCTCTACCTTTAGCTAACATCATGCTGTAATAATGGCCCTTAGTTAGAACTTTACTTTTATTTTTTACAATAAATTTTAGAAGTGTGAATAATATTAAGTCTCTTACTGTATTGTTTACCAAAAAAGTCCAATAGTCTTTGTTTAAAAAATAACAGTTCTTTATATTACAAAAACACTTTAGAAAGAAAAATAAATTCAAATGCAATCATTTAAGAAATTCCATTTACATAAATATGAATCATATATATTTATATATAAGTTGGTAAAAAACTTCAATTGGAATAAACATTCATTACTTTATATTTGACTTAAACTGTTTTAGTCTTCAAAATAAGATTTTAATATTGTATATTAAAAAGTTGTTGATTATTATTATTGCAAAATAAAACATATTTTATGTTATAGTCGTGTTTTATTTTTTGACATAAAATAGTTTTGGGACATTTTTATAAAGTTTTTGAATAAAAACGCAGTACATAATTTATCACTGAGACTGGTATTTAAAACGTATTGTGTAAAAACACATACTATGTGTATGTATATATACTAAGAGCATAACAATACGAATATTTACTATTCTACATATAAAAATAAATTGATTTCCCGGGAGTCACAAAGCAAAAACAATTTCAAAAATGTAAATACTCAAACAATATACACAGATAAGGAAAAACATGAATTCATTTTAACTCACCTGACATTCATACATGCCATGATCTCGTCGTTGCACAAACTTTATCTGTAATGTCCACATATTTGAGCCAGGTGTGTGCAATATGGCAAAACGTTCATCATTTGTATATAGTTGAGCACCTGACGACAGTATGTGCCAATCTCTGCGTCGTATCCAAGATATTTGGTTCTACATTGGATGTTTTGCGTAGGTCGACATGTGAAAATTTCAAGTGAATTTTCAAAAAAGATAAAGGATAACATTTTACATAAATAGAAAATTTTATTCGGATGCTTTTTACAGAGTTAACGTATACAAACAACAATGCTAAAAAATTAACATACACATACATATATACATACATATATGCAAATATTTTAAACCATAATATTGGTGCAAATGCTGAAGAAAAATTAAATAATATATGTATAAATAGTAAATAATGTTAAAAAAGAAATAAACGATCTTAGTTTTGTTTTATTATTTATTTTCTGAGATTAAAAAAAATTTTTCATTGTCAAAATCAAATGTAATACCTATTGTTATTCTCTTCGCAAATGTCTGTTTGCTCAATGTTTATATTAAATACACAGAAAAACAAAATGTGTTAAACAAAAAAATATTCAAAAAAATTTTGAATTGTATGTTTGTAGCTTGCTTTATTACGTTCCTTTAGAGTTGCGTTCCAAACTTATAACACCAAATGCATATTTGGTTTTGAGCATAAGCGTTCCGCAATTAAATATAAATTAAAATACTACTAAACGTAAAAATTATGCTCCTCTATATGTGAGTTGAACTTTTTGTTTAGATTACTTTTATGGTTTTTCTAACCTTTGTCCTGAGCTTTCATTCAGAAAAACAGATTGAAATATTTAACAAATTTACTTATAGAAAATGTAAAATTTTTCGTTCGAGTGAACGCTTCATTTAAAAGACCTGAATGCAACATCAGAGAAATACTTTTTATCAAATTTAAGCAATTATTTAACACAGTAAGACACACTTCAGAAGTTACCAAACAAACAATTTACAAATGCTTAAATCAGAGCTAATATATGGAATCCACTAACATAAATATGTATATAATACTTTTTTCTCCCAACAAAACCTTAAACCTTTCACGCACAAAACTGATACACCAAAGGTTTTCAGAATAGGAATATATTTTGTGAAGTATTAAAAGCTATTTGGAGGAGAAATAGTAGTAAAAATATTTAGCGATAATGTGTCCTAATATGCTCAAATGGCCAATAATCTCTGGACTAAGAAATTAGTTCAGGAGCTAATACAAATGTACATTCTTAAATTAACATAAAAATATTCAACTTTAATTGGTTAAACAGATTTTATTCCTTATTTTTTGTAGAAATCTTCAACACGATTTCTGTTTGCTGTAAAGTGCTCGTATTAATGAACATTTCATACTACACAAGAAAAAAATTGAATTTGTCGCTTTACATTTCGTGATTAGTGGCACCAAACTTCAGACGAAATAAATTTTCTGCTTAAGTCTAAAGAAAAGAGAAACAATTACATATTGCACTCGTATACTTTTTATACAGGCGAATAATAATATCAATTTCTATCATGCCATTTTGTTAGCAAAATGTTTATTAGCTTATTCATACGTTTAATTTTGTTTTTGTTTGAATGAAGGTCATATATATTTATTTTTAAGTTTTCGACATGAAAATATTATTTAATTCGCAGTCTTTGACGGTGACTATTTTTAAAGGTAACTATTTGTTCTTTGCTTAAAATTATTTATTTAAACGAAATTAATTTATATATGTAGGGTTACTTTAGAATCAGAAATCGAGTACCCACACTTGGAGTATTTAAATGAGCTGCAGCAATGAAGGAAATTGGTCCGAGAGCGGAATTCTGTGAAAAACTTTGCAAGTCGTGAAACAAAACGGTAATTAATATGTAAGAATGTATGTTATATTATAAAATGTGAAAAAAGAAGAATTTAATAAAAGAAATAAAATAATTAAATAGTTCTATTATTTAAATCACTAAATGATCTGTTACAATTAATAGTAGAAATATTGAATGCGCATAGGTAATTTTCGAATATATGATACATACATGTAGTAAGCTTTGTTTGCATAAAATGAGTGCGCATTGTTATAATATTGAACATTTAGTAATACGAAAGCTATAAGAACGTATTAAGTTTCTGAGCTTACGTTCACTTTTAGGGAAGCTGAACTTTACATAATTGGAAACTGTATGTATGTCATCTATCGACATAAATTTAAACCAGCCGTTATTTGGAATCCGGCAATACTTACATATATCATTCTATTCTGTCACAAAATTCAGTATTTATCTCCATTGAAATGAATCGATTTATGCTTGAGCAACGTTGGGATTTATCTGAAATTTATTTCCGAAACAAAGACAATTGTTCGTGAATTGCAAAAAAATAAAAAAAGTAAAAAAAAAAATGCAAAAATCATTTTTCCGATTGAAGCTCATTTTCATTTGGGTCGGTATTCCGTACTTAGGGCTCAGAAAACCAAAACGTGGTCTTACAGAAGCCAATGCACTCATTACGAGTGGCTGTTTGGTGCGGCTTATGGAACGGTTGCATCATTGGCTCATATTTCTTTGAAAATGAGGTAGGTGTAAATTCAAAATTATTATAAATTTGTCTCATATAAGTATTAGATTCACAACTCGGCTATTTGCTTGAAAGCGGCTCACATTTTGTAGAGTTAATAAGTTCTTATTTAAATAGATTTTATTTAAGTTGATAAAAAGACACAATACATATGTAAGTATGTATTTAGCTTATTACTTTGTAGTAATTGTTACAAAATTTGGAGAAAAGTCTAATAAACGAGAAGTATATTTTTCATTTAAACACTGCAAAGTTTGGAAGATTATGTGATTTTTCCTAGAGGTAGATTCAAATTAATGTTTTGGTTGAGTATACTCTACATTACATGGTTAAATGTTTCTATGTACTTTTGCGTACAGCAGCTTTGATTGAAGGTCTATGACAAATATGAAATTTATATAGGCATATAAAATATATACACATATATGTATAACATTTTTAAACCGATATCAATTTTAAATTCAAAATATTATTCTCCTGCCTTCACAAATATAATCCCCATACATATGTATTATAAATTTCTTTGTAACTTTATATGTTTCTTTGACATTCAATCACGCGTAAACGACTGACCTGATTTTGCTACAATTTGAAACCCAAATATAATTAGATAACGAAAGTGTCATGCTATGCTTTTTTAAAAATTGGGCTGAAAGTGGGTAAAATTGCGAGAAAACGTACCAAACTAGCTCATATGATTTTAATTTATTCAATTTTTGAGTTAATCACGCATAAATGACTGAATTGATTTTGTTGATTCAGCTAACGATAGCGCCATCGGGTGTTTTTTTTAATTGCTTTATTCAGCTCTTCTTTGCAGCAAAAATTACTGCGGAAATATGTATATACTCGTATATTTTTTTCGCTTCCAACCTCCAGTGAAAAAATGAACCACTTGAATAGAACATATTTAGTAGTTAAGGTCAATAAGTTCGCTAAATAGGATTTTTTTTATAAAAAATAATTGAAAAAGATGCGTGCCAAAGCACTAACGGAGATTAATAAGAAAAAATCAAAGCTTTCAAGTATATGGGTCTATATGTTGTTAAATATCGAAAAATTTTGAAATATGTTGAAAGGTTACATCATCATTCTTCTCCAATGAGTCCACATATTAGAAACAACAGTAAGGGAATACAGAATGTTTGTTGTCTAATGCAGGCATGAAAAATTTTTTTAAGATAAACTTAGCTACCATATGGCGTTTTATTTGCAGAGCTGGGGACATAAGGAGAATGAAGTTAAGAAAAAAATCATCCCTTAATACATTACGCGACGTAAAATGCACAACTTATACTGTACTCATATAATCTAGATTATGCTTTAAACACATAGACGATGGCAGGCTACACGACCACATAACTACAACTACTGTTAGCAGAATTTGTAACGGTTAATTCGAATCTGGCAATACTTACGTCATTCTATTCCGTCATAAAATCAATATATTATCTCCACTGAACGAAATGAATCGATTTACGATTGAGCAACGTTGGGATTTATTGGAAATTTATTTCCAAAACAAAGACAATTGGTCGAAAAAAAAACCAAAAAAAGAGAATAAAAAAGTGATAACTCATCTTTAAAGCTGCGTTTTGATATCGTCAGACTATTTTAATTGGGGCGCCGTAAAAGACAAGTGTTATGCCGGCAAACCAGAGGCAATTGAGTATTTGAAGGCCAACATTCGGGATGCCATTGCCGAGATACGACACCACACACTTGAAAAAGTTCTCGAAAATTGGTCCGATCGAATGCGGTACTGTGAGGCCAGCCGTGGCATTCATATGAGTGAAATAATATCTCATTTCTAACCGGAACGATTGTACTTCACAACAAAAAAATAAATTTGGCAAAATATTAAACCGTTTTTGATTTATTGCATTTTTAAACTTAAACTTTTAAATGACCCATCCTATATTTTAATAAGCTAGAACCCGACATTTTTTGTTAGCCTTGCTCTTGTTATTTTCTTTAACTATAACCTTAGCTATAATTTTTAACTCTTTTTCCCCATATTAGCCGCATCCGGTTCGAGTTCATACATTTAAGATAGCCTGTAGTTACTTCCAGAAGGACACTGTAAAAATTTCAAGCAAATCGGATTCGCATTCATTTTTATGTATAAGATTATTACAACGCAAGAATATGGTAAACACATAAGTTTCTTAAAACTTTTTAGCATTTGAACTTTTTAGCATTTTAGTTGTTTATTTATTTATTTTTTATTTTTTTGAAGCTAAACAAAATAGATATAAGCCTAAGTTGGCTACAGCAGCAAAAGTAGTCGTGTAACCGTGTAGCTGTGTTGCTACCAAAATAATCATATTCATATAAACGGGTGTATTCTATTTTTTGTAGTTTATAGTTGGTTTTTTGTAGTTTATATAGGCGACGGCAGGCTAGCCTCTGTGTTTGAAGCATTACTGAGCGACATCATATGGTTTTCTGAGATAAAAAATCTTATTTGGAAGGTCATGCTGGATATACCTATTACTTTTCTGATATTCGAAAGGAATAGCATTATATGGATCGCCTACATTGTAGCGCTAGGCGTGTTGTGGTATGGAATGTAATTTCGTATTACGAAATTTACGACATTCATTTTTTAAACACGATGATAAAAGTTATATCACTTTTTTTGGTGGCTTAGTGAAAAATGGCCCAAAAAAAAATTACCCCAACGCAAAAATGACAATTGGCCCCAAATTTTTTAATGAAGTACAACAACACGAAATTTATGGGTAAAATTTCTTGTTTTCTGGGGTCATTTTCTACTTTTACATTGTGGTAATTATTTTTGGCGCAATTTAGAAGAGGTAAATATGTTTATTTTTTATTATTTAATATTTAAGTATTAGCATCTAATTAAAAACAAAGGTTTTAAAGAAATTGTAAGATTACAGGCCAAAGTTTATTTTTTTTAAAAATGCAAATTTATTGTGTATTTGAAATCGTTTAGTTTGTAGGTAGAATAATAGAAAAAATTTACAGCTTTAATTGCCCTTACTGCAGATCAAAAGTACAAGATACCTTAAAAGTGTTTAATTAATATATTTCATTTTTTAAGAAATTAAAACTTCATAAAAAAATTTAATGATTTTTGTATTAATTCCGGTCATTCTTCATTTTTGGGAAATTACTTTAATTTGGAGATATATTTCTTTTTAGAAAACTGTATTATTTAAGCGGGAATTATTCACTTTACTTTAAGGCGAAATTTCATACCGTATATTGGGGCGATTTTTCATTTTAAATATTGCCCTAAAAATGGTGCCATTTTTAATTTTTTTAGGTTGAGTTAATTTTTCTTTGTGGCAATTTTTACCCATAAAAACGGCTCTCCCGACCTTCAAAAATTTCTCTGGACCACTCTCCTAGGATACTTCAACAAGATAACGCAATTATCCACACTGTAAGGACTATGAAAAGTTTTATATAGAACAAAATAAGTTGAATTTTTAATTGATCCCGTATTTCCCTAATTTGATTATAACCGAAAATATATGGAGATGGTTATCCAAATATAACAATGAGGGTAGGAAACAATACTCGAGTGTTCCAGAGTTTATTAAAGCCATAAATCTTGCCTGTGACTCAATTAAACACGATTAAATAGCTTATATCTCTGTAAACTTGAATTTTCTCTTTTCAACCTCCGGCAGTTTCTTTTCTTTTTTTCCCACTTAGAGATTTTCGGCAGGTCGCTTGTAAGTCTGTCGTTCAGGTTCTGCTTCTTCGCCCCAATATCCAAAAGGCTCGGCCTACGATCAAAAGAATATGAATGAAAAATATTGCTGTCATCTGCAAAAGAGTAGACAGGATTAGAAGTGAGAAAAAGAAAGTCGTTCAGAAATATTAGAGATAGAGTCGGAAAAAGAACCCAACCCTGAATTTATCCTGAATTCGTCGGATAAGATCCTATCTATAACCACTCTTATAGTGCGATTTCTGAGAAAGCTCGATATGAATCGAGAGAAATGACTACCTACACCAAAAGCAATAAGTTTGGATATGAGAGCCTCGTGTCAGGCTCTATCAAACGCCTTGGAAATATCAATAGCCACAGCTTTACTCTCACCAAATCCATGAATGGACCTATTCCACCTTTCAGAGAGTAGCGCCAGCGGATCATCAATAGAGCGATCCTTACGGAAATCGTATTGGCGATCATTGATACTCTTTCAAGTTCGGGCAGCGGTTGAACGCTCTCCGGAAAGTTCGAATTACCTGCAAACATTTCAGCCAGAAAGTTTGCCTTATCAACCGGGTTAGTGAATGTTTGGTCATCCTTTATAAGGACTGGAACGGAACTAGCGCTGTTCATAAGCCTTTTAATGAATCACCAAAAGCTCTTACGTCCACGCCGAAAATGAACAACTTTAGCACGTAGGCGCCGTTCGTATAGAGTCTTTTAGCGCCTAAGTATTGCGCCTCATGATGATTTCGCCTGTTTGCGTAGCGAATCAGTATGATCGCAGTGCTTTGTCAAGCCTCATTCTTAATTATTATTCATAAAAATAATCCCATTTAGCAAACTAATTAACCTTAACGACAAAATTCTGATTGATAACTTAGTTTTAATGAGATGTTCTATTCAAGTGGCTCATATTCCACAAATGTTGACAAAAAACAAAGTACCGGTAAGTTTGTATAACGGTACATATATTTGTAATAATTGTTTTTTCCAAAGAAGAGGTAAATAAGGCGTTAATGGTCTATCTCATATGATGATAGTTTTACCGCGGTTATAATTTTTAAGATATAACACGATTTCTTGAACCTACATAGGGTGCGCTGTTTAACTGGCGAGCAGTGTATGTCATTCTAAGATGTCATTATGAAAAGCTAATAAGTCATTAAAACTATTCCTTTTTATTTTTTTCAGTTTAAGTAATGCAACAGTTAGAACTCATAATATTTAAATAATTCTTTTTGTTTTTTATTTTTGGTTTTTATAAAACAATAAATCATGCATTTTGTAGAACACCATTGGATTTTAGAACTAAAATAAATAAAATAGTAAATAAATAATAAATAGTATCAACATGACAAAAGAATATTTGTAATCATTCAAACAATAACAATGATGACAAAAATAAAATAACAATCAAATGCAAATAATTTATACATTGACAAACATAAAAACCAAACAAACCCAATTTACACCCACTCTATCCACGCCGGAAACTTTGCACACCAAAAATGCTGTTCCACCCAATTGGACGGTCGTATTATGCGCCATCATCTGGAATAATAATAATAAGGAAAAAGGTTAAGATATTTTATTTTAAGAGAATGCATATGCAATATGGTGTTTTATTTTTACTGTATATGTGTTTTTCATATCACTTTGATAACGCTCCGAGTATCGGTATTATTTAAGAACTGTATACCAAATTTTAAGAAGATTCGATAACATTTAAAGAATGCACAGATTTGCAGAAATATGTACAAAATACTCGATTATCAGTATTACTTTCTTTGGGAAGACTACTATATGCAAAAAAAAAAAAACGGTTTCAAAATAATGTAAAGGCTAGAATATGTGATCAATAGTAATTTTTGGCATATAAAATATGTTAATCTGTGGTAATCCCGCAACAATAATTTTATTGATTCGTTAGACTTTTTTTTATATAAATTCTTCTTTGTACTGTATCATTTACTACGTGTCTTCTAAGAGTATTATTGAAATATTCTTTGGCGCCGTGAAAGCCAATATTGTTGAAGAAAATCTTTGTTTTATTATTTGTTATTTGTTTCATTTCTATTTCTTTATTTCTTGGTACAGTTTCAAAACTTCTAATCATATTTTTTTTAGGTTGAAGAATGTAAAAAAAACTAAACCTATGTTTGTGTCCGATAGATAGCAAAGATGCCTTCTTGGAACTGTGAAGGTTTTTTTTCATGGACATTCTGATGAGTATTCATATATGAGTTTGACAAAATCTGCAACACGTTTCGATATTTGTAGTTCTTGTTAAGGAATATTAAGCTGTTCACTGAAGAGTACAATCTTAATTGAATACATTGCTTTTGACATTGCTTGTGAAGCAACCTCCTATGTAGAGAAGAGATAGTTGCAAAAGCTCCTTATAGTCTAATCTTGGACATCTTGAAAAGTAATTTACCTTACCCATACGTGGTTTTACGACAGTGGCTCTGTAGTAGCCAAGAGAAGGTTATAAGGAGTTACTGCAACTGTCTAACCTCTACCAAGAATGTATTTTTTAAAATTAATATTTCTATAATAGTTTTCCTGACAAAACTAAAAAATACTTTAAAAAACGCGTTTTTTAAATTATTTCTGCAAATCTGGTCAAAGTGTGCAACATCTGAATGTTATCCAATCTTGTTAAAATTTGGTATATGTACATAACTTTTATATTACAGAGACTCTCATCAACACATCTTTGGTAGGAATGAAACCCCCTAATATGCATACAAGCATGTGTATGTATGTATTGTTGTCTGAAGGCAAAAGTCATAAGAAATCAATAAATAGGTGACCAATAAGATTGAACTTTATACTTACTTCACTATCCTCGAACATTGGACTGTCACTTGAATCAATATTGTTGCTATCCAATTTTGAATCGGGATTTATACCTCCTCGCATCCATAGTTTTTTCCAATCGCTGTCTGTAAGTATTGATTTTTGATCTGACAAAAAAAAAAAAAAAAAAAAAAATAATGCATTGATTGAATTACTTAGATAAAATTAATTATTAAATTTCCCCAAGACTCTAGCATCCTAAAAGCCCAGAAAGCCTGAAAGAAGTCTAAACTTCTCTGAAATCAAAACAATTCCAATCTTCTTGGACAAAATCCACAAAATAATTTTGTGTTGTTAAATAGCAAACAGTTGAAAATGATTAGTTTGCTAAAACTACTTTATTAAAATAAATTGATTAATTGGATTATCAAACACAAAATGTAATGATGAAAGAAAAATAAATAATGAAAATGACTAGTGGAAGTCTAATATAAGATTGTATGTACGGTTAATGAATGTTAATATACAAGAATGGTTTCTATATGGAATAATTAAAAAGTGCGTAAGGTTACCAGATTATTCCAACTTTATAAATTATAATTATTCACATTATTATTGATTGCTGTTGCTCCTGATAATTGAAGCATTTAAAGTTACTACGATCTTTAGATTTTCCAGAGATCATAGTCTACAGTCGTCAAACCTTTCCACTAAGCTCGTAGTGCCTTTTAGTCTAAAGCTTGTCTGGGAACATTATTTGATTTATTGCAAGCCTTTGATTTATGAATAGTTAATCTCTGACTATGATGTGATATACATATTCATTGCAATGAATGCTTTTTAAGTACCGAGGTCTGTTCTATATATAAATAACAGAAAGTTGGTCATACTAAAGCAAATTCAGACTTGCAGATTAGTAATGCCAATACAATGTAAAGTGTTATATAAAAGTGATACGAAAGGAAAATATATTTAACAGAAAATAAAAGAAAAGTAATCTTTAGAAAAAACCCCACCTGAGCATTATGTAAATAGTCTTGTAGACCAATTAAAAATCACTGCTCATAGTGCTCAGGGAAATACTATATTTTAAATATTAATTTATTTCCGACTTTTTTTCTTGTCTATCATACTTCAACTGGAGCATTGAGAATAAAAAAGGAAAAAAGAAAATTGTTGTCCTACATTCGCAGTACTTTAGAATTTTTTATATAATGAGTAGCAACTTACGACAGAAGAAAGAGTGCAGGAAAAAAATAACAAATTGAATGTAATCAGGAATGAATCCATTCAACCAACAATCTATCGATTCAATTTACTCAGTTTCTTAGTGCTATATTCCAGCGAAAATTTCTATTCAACTTCTCTTTTCACTTTATCAATGACACTCAATGAAAATCACGTTTGAATGATGAAGATGATAAAGATTTTTTTTAATAATTACCGACAAGCACGTCAACTTTACATGATTGTGTTCTTTAAAAAAAATCTTTTTTGGATTTATTAAATTCACAAAATCACAAAAAAACATTTAGAAGTAATTTTAGCAACGGTTCATCGAAGGATTCATATTATGGGCAGTAATTATTTAATTAATGTTACTGAAACAAACAAAAAGATAATTGCATCCATATATATATGTACTGTGTAATTGCAATCATGATCTGTGCAACTGACAAAACAACTACACATTTTGCACTAAAAGGTACAATTTTTTGAAATGAATGTAGAAAAACTCCAATTAGAAATTACAAAAATACACACTTAAAAGCGCAGCCGCTAAAAACCATATATCGGGTGGGCTATCTATCGGTTTAAATTTAAATCAGTGGTTATTTCGAAGCTGGCAATACTTATGTATTCTATTCAATCACAAAACTCAGTATATTATCTCGACTGAACGAAATTAATCGATTTACGCATCGTTGGAATTTATTAGAAAATAATTTTCAAAACAAAGACAATTGTCGAAAATTGCAACAAAAAAAAGTAAAAAAAATATCATCTTTTCGGATGAAGCTCGTTTTCATCTTAATGAGTACGTTAATAAGCAAAATTGCCGTATTTGGGGCTCAGAAAACCCAAACGAGTGACTGTTTTGTGCGGCTTTAAAAGTGAGGACGGTGCAACCATTATGGTCAGAGGAGACATCTATCGCATTACGATAACCGATTTGCATGTGCACGCTCTTCATGGTATTGATGTGGAAAGTCTTTGGTTTCAACAGGATACCACACACCACAATCGATTTATTGCGTCAAACGTTTGATGGCCGTTTAATTAGCCAAAAGGGTGATGTCAGTTGGCGACCAGGAAGCTGCTATTTGACACTGTTATGTAGACAAATCAGCATTTGAAGGACAACATTCGTAATGCCATTGCCAAGATAGGACCACATACACTCGAAAAAGTTCTCTGTAATTGGTTCGATCGAATGGGGTACTGTGAGGCCAGCCGCAGCAGCCTTATGAATGAAATAGTATTTCATTTCTAACGGGAACAATTGTACTTCACAACAAATGAATAAATTTGGCAAAATTTCAAACCGTTTTTGTTTTATTGCATTTTTAAATTTAAACAGATAAACCAAATTAATTTTTTGAATATGGATACTTGCTGGTGTTCGAATAGAGAGAGTTTATGTGAGTTATGGATACCCATTAATTTGCCATTATTTGTGGCGAGCCGTTCAATAGTTCTGAAACTCGTTCCTCACGTGCAAAATGCGATAAAACCGCAGCATTCCGTGATATTTGAGTTAAGTTGAATGCTTATAAACATCAAGGTTACGATTCCAGGTGTGCAGACTATTGGTGAGCTATATGTTGTCAAAGCCTGAAAAGTACGTTATAAAAGATTTATGGGCTTTCGATTATTTCAACTCCTATCCCTTGTATAGCCAGTTGTATACTGGAAAACCAATAGAAAGCGAATGTCAGAAAAATATAAGAGAGAGTACGGTTTTATATTTTGTTAGTCCTAAAGAAACTCAGAAAGAAATATTACATTCGATAAATTTTTTTCAGCAATTGAACTATAAACAAAAGTATATATAGTATATTAGCCAATTTTTTTTCTACAAATTTTTAACTTCGCAAAAAAGCGATTTTATGTTCATATCTGCAAAAGAAAATCGTCAGTTTGGTAAATGCCATGTTTTCTAGCGAGTATACTTGTAAGTACAGGGTAAACCAGTAATCCTATTCTTCTATTTAATAGCTGTAGATGTTATAGTATTGGGATCACATATTTTTTACAACACAATGAAAAAATTCACTTCCACAGAACGCCGTAGACTATTTTGGAGAGGTCTTAGCTCGCGATTATCTTCTGAAAACAAAAGCAGCGGGCTAAAAATTCCAAATTGATATCTAAAACTTGCACTTGAATTTCAAAAGATATGACACTAGCATTTTTGCATCGGACAGTTAAGGTTGTTGGAAGAAAATCGACATGCTAGGTCTATCTGAATATATTAATTATTCTTAAAGCTGTGAAAACTAATCAAATATTAAAAGTTACAAGCTCTCGAGAAGATTGTAGTACGACGCTTATAAACTTCTACAAAAAATGTAGTTTGAAAACGATATAGGTACCCTGGTATCCTGGTAAGGATTAAAACAATTGTTAAAATCATGTGCAAAAAATTATGATCCCATTCACAAATGCTTCACTACACTCCATCACTAGATCAAACTTTAACCAAGTTAGATAAAAGAATACACTATTAATGCATATATAAATTTTCGGCAGCGATTACTTTTATTTGCATAATAAATTTTGGAGCAAATTAAGTCAGTTTAAATGATGAAACTATAAATTAGTAGCACTTTGCAACAAAATATAATGAAATAATAATACCTGGGAACTGATTATATTTTTCTGTTGGGTTAGGTAGACTAAGACAGGAAACTGTGTTTACAATTTTCCAAACACCTGCAAAATCTTTAGTTATGAGTAAAACAGGCGTTTATATATCTTTATGAACAACGAATTAGAAAAGTACAGAAATTTTACTTTCGTTTCTCAAATTCAAAATTATTAGCCATTAACTGCCGTGGTGCTGATAAATTTTACTCTCTCGTTCCGTTTTCTGTTCTAATTCTCTTCTACTTCACCTTATCGCTATTATTCTTTTGGTATCTGCCAACTTCATGCGCATTGCTATTTAGTTGTGTTTTGGCTGTTGTAGCAAAGACGTGTGCTGAGAAAATTAGATGCTGGGGTAATATTTACCATTTGTCTGTGTGTATGTTATTTTTCCTTTAAAAATAATTTACCACACTTCAGTGATAACGTAAGTATTCGGTGTAAACAAAATTACCGTACCTATAACCAAAAGTTAGACTTATGAAGAACTTTATTTACCACACGTGCATTTAACTATTGGTAAAAAGTTAATTTGTTAGAAATTCTTACGCGAATTTTTCGATATATTCTGGTAAAATATATTAAAAATCTTCCAATGGAAGATTGATTGATTTAAGGTGCTTATCAGTTGACGGATTTGTTTTTGTGGCCGTATTTTTAAATATGATTATATGTTTTAAGTAACCTCAAGCTCAGAAGATAGAAGTGCACACTCTTACCATGATTTGATGTTATTAGCAGCCACACCCCTACCAACGAAGAATAATGCTTGAGGTTCATGCCATGCATAAGGGTATAGTCACTTTCCAGATACAGCTTTTCGGAGATTGGAAGAAAATCCACCTTTAAAATGTCGAGGTACATACGCGGATTCTTCATTCCTTATATAAACTAGCACTCTACACTTTGATACATTAGCCGCCGTGTTAAACAGCAGATTGGAGATTTTTTGATACGTTACATATTTCAAAGCTATTAACTTGTACTCATCCGTGAAAATAAGGTGTTTTCAAAAGGTTTGGTGAGATAGAACTATATCTTGGTAGTTGAGTGCATTATCAAGCCTTTTATATATATTAATTTAATTTCATATTTAATTTTTTTAATTTATTGAAAATAATGGTCATCGTAACACTTTTCTGGCATATAATTTCAAAGCAAATGCAAAGAAAAAAGAAGTCCCCAATAAAATGCCAGTTTTATTCAGCTAAAGAACAAAACCCAGTTATAATTTATTATTTTCTATTTGAAAACTATTACAGCTTGCTGTTAAAAAGCTTATATGAAAAAGTTTAATTTTTGATAGAAAAATGTTGAAGTTTTAAAGTGGTAAAACTTACCACCACGTCCGAGAGTATGTCAAATAATTTCACCATCTTATGAGCAAAACGAAACTTCGGTTTTAATATCCGTTAGAAATTGACTGAGTTATAAAAGCTATTATGTTGACAGATTCCATATGAAAAAAAAATAAAAATGTATCAAAAATCTACGTTTCTTGAGACTCGTTATAAAAAATCGTCTGCTGTTTGTCTTCTAATGGTGACTTAATACCTAAATTTTCTTCGATCTTAAAACTTTATTTAATTAAAAAATATTTGTTTTATAATTACTTTTATATCAGAAAGAGAGGATAATAGGAAAATTAAAGTTAATAAACATTAACATTGATTGTTCAACTCCAACGAGAACAATAACGTCAGATTAAAACGTAAAATACATATATAAACTTATGTATTTACAAATATATATTTAAGAATTCGTGTTTATGCAAGTAATTAGAATCGAAATGGCAAATCTAATATATAAATTATCTAGTTTTCAAAATTCGTTGGTGTTATAGCTAACAAACTGTAACGATTGCATTGCTTCTAAAGGTAATTTTCAATAAATCTGGAAATCTCATCTTTAACCATTCGAAAAGATTAGTCGACATGAATACAATTGATCTCAAAGTGTTTGATTGACATTTTTGCAGAATTTTGATATATGAATTACTGGCTGTTACTCTAATTATAAATTGTACGACTTTACCGTTGTTAAAATTGTTTACAATCAAATGAGTAAAAGGACTGTTTGCTATTTATATTTAAATATAGTCCTTTAGCTTTTATAAGTGTTTTCCATATGTGTCCACGATTAATGCAAAAAAAAAATAAAAATTATTTAAGTTACCTGATAGACACAATCGAGCATAACAATAATCTATATTTTGAGTTACGCGTACGTACGAGTGAAACTTCCGTTTCATTAGTAAAATATCACTCGTACGTACTTACTTATATAGTAATACGATCCTACTGTCATTTCGTCAAAAAAATTATATTTCTAGAACGACTGCACTACTTAAAAAAGTTTTAGCCTTAGCTTATCGATTTTTTAACTAGCAGAGTGATATTAATTTATTTTAATGGGTCGATTATGAACGAACTGAACTTCAGTTGCGCTGCCAGTTTCTGAATATTGCATTCCGTATGGCAACTAGCAACTAAAAACCTATTACAATAATTTTAGTTCCCATATAGGTAACTACAAATTTCTAGTTGCTGTTTGGTAAGGCAACTGAAGTTCAACACATAAGTTTATCAGCTTTTTATAAAATGAGCTGTGGAGTCGTAAAAAGAGCAACAGATACGACGAAATTATCATAATGAAAATAAATTTACGATGTGATCGTGATTAAAATTAAATAATAAAAATTGTATAAATAACTTTTGGTGCATAATCGAAATCATTTTTAAAAAACATCAATGCACTACATTCTTTAATCAGTTCCATTAAACTATTGCTTCAAGGTAAACGAAATGCAATTATTTTAAAAGCGAAATATTGCAAAAAAATCTGTTTTATTTTGACTCTTGTTCACATGAAAGAAATGCCCACATATAGTTTATTCATTTATATATATTCGTAGAGTTGTTTAAGCTACCGTGCGCACATTATTGTTAGCCCTTAAGTAGTTCACGTTAACTTTTTCAAAATGTCGCAATTATTATGAAATATATTACCGAATCATTTTCGGTGCTGGCTGTTACACCTTTTAAAAGACTGTGTAGGTGCTGGTGTTCATGGACGCAACAGAGACGAAGTGGCACAATTGATGGGTCGCAGTACCCTGCAATACACTTGTTTATTTAACTTCAACTATATACCATCATAACTATATAATATCAAACTTATTTATCTTGCATTTAATACAGCAATTTACTCAATACAATAAATATGGCATTGACAGTGTGTCACATTGACAACCTTGACACAAACCAATAGACTTAAATCCAACAATACAATTTTAAATGTGCCGATGTTGGTGTATCTTCTCTTTAGGCATTTTTATTTTCGTAACAATATTTTTATTAAAGCAATTTTTTTCAATCCTTTTGAATAAAAAGTTATTAGAAATTAATTTCTTTGCATTTATTTCATAAATATTGCAAAATGGGTAAAAACCGATACAATTTGGCGAATATGAAAAATCTGTCAGTTTTTTCCTACGCTTATATTTGAGTAACCTACATGCCGGGATTTCCCCAACTTCTGGCAACACTGGTTATAAGTACTTAGCTTTTTAAGTTTAAAAAGTAATCAAATGTGCCAAACTTTGTCAAATTTTTGCTGTACATCTCCGACAATATTTTTGTTTTCTAAAGTATTTTAAATATGAGAGACACTCCAAATGCATTACAAATTCAATTCTTTTACTGGTAATGCTATGTTCACTCGCCATCGTTTTTTCGTCATTCGCTCTCTCATTCATAGTTCAACCAACGATTATGAGCTTAATTACATAAATTTTCATAATTTTGAGAGAATATCACTCAAATAGAAAGTAATTCTATTTCTATTACTTCATAATCTTAAGTCAACTTAAGTTAAGTTCGGCATACTTTTTAGCTCTTAATTAACATGTTGTTATTACAGAAATAATATTGCAAATTTATTAAATTGACCTCCCTAAAGTAGGCTGTCGAAAAATGAAGTAAAAAAACAAAACAATGACTCGCTGCATTGATTTATTTGCTAGCAGCTTTAAAAGTGCCGTCCGAGCGTGAAATTCTAATATGTAACAGAAACAGAGAGCGAAGTAATCCGAATTCTTGGGCAAACAAAGCACAACCAGCGTTGCCAGAACTTCGATTTTCTTGTAACCAAATTCCAATAACAAAGTAACCAAAAAATAACCAAAAATTTAGAACCATAATTTAAATACAAAAAATATTAAAATTTAATTTTATATATAGAAATTTATAGCAATATTGAATGAATATAGACTGGCCAAAAAAAAAAAAATTGGTACAACAATTGACGAGGCATATTCTCCTTTTAATTCTAAGCATTTTAATTATGTCTTAACAAACTCCGCACAGTAGAAAATATCTTTCTCTCATATGTTTAGTTATAACGAGGTTTTAAAATTTATTTGTGGATAATTTTAGTTCAATAGCCTTTATAACAAATATCTTAATGAATCGCTAAATACCCGAACCAAACAATAGCGTTGAAGTGAAATGTATCTGATATTTATTTTTCCTTAGTCGATGAACGAAATAGTAAAACAACAAAGTTTTATTGCTGTGAAGTTTATCCCGAATATGTTACACCGTTCTAAACGTATTCAATATCATTTATGCATTTCAGATACAATGATTTCGACATGGAGAAGGAAGAAATCCAAGCTTAGGCATAAATTTTGGGAGTTGATGAATTGAAGGCATTACTCTGTGAAGATTATTTTCAAACTCAAATAGCTATTCAATCTGGAAAAAATTTTAGCGGCATTCAGTCATTAATGGCGATAAAAAATAGATCTGTTACGACAACACTCCACCAAATGTTCCAAGATCAGGTGAAACTATTTAGAAAATAGTTTCAGCCGCCTTATAATCCAGACATTGCTTGTCAGGCTACCATTTGTTTCAATCGGAGTACCTTTATCATTAAAACAAAAAAATTGTAGTCTTTTGACACGAAATCCATATGATACCAGAAGGTGTGAAAGGTCATAGTATACTCACAACAAAAAGCCTAAGCTTGCTAAAAAAAAGTCCACATTTTACTCTAAGATCGTACTAAGTAATAAACGTTAAAAGAAACCATTATCTGAATTTATACTTCGAGAAAAAGTAACCAAAATGAAAAAAAGTACACATCTACACATCAAAGAAAAAAATAACCAATTTTGGTTAAAAATAACCAAAACGGCACTGCTGAGCACAACATTCTTCTTAGAAATATTTTAGAAAAACTAACTTGCAAACTTATTGAGAGATATTATGTAATAACATTCTCAGGCTTTTTTGGTCTAGGAAAATAAGAGGTGATATAATTCCACAAATTTACTATTGGCTGTTACAGACCTTTTATTAAAAATTTTATTATTTTACATAGTATATTATTTTATTAAGTAGTTTCTTTGACCTTGTTTGTAAGTTTGTAATTTTTTCTTAATAATTCATTCAGTCTTAAAATTACTGCTCCAAGGTGTGGCAAATTATTGAGAATAATAATAGGTATGAAATTTTAATAAAAGAATCTTTTGTAATCATGGAATCAAACATATTTTATTATTATTTAATTTTGTTATTTTTTGGGTCAGATGAAAAAAAAAAATACGAGTAATAAAAAAAATTTATTCCACTTCATATTAAAAAAAGTGTGCCATGTTTTATTTTTTTAATTAGTATTTATTGTACGAAAGCGTAATTCCTTAATTCTAATTTGTTTCTTTGTTAATTATTCTCTGTTTCGTACAATTGCATTGGCAACACTAGAAGAAGTTCATTACACGAGTTCAACAAAACAATGAAGTAAGAACAACTTTGTTTATTTGTTAATTAAAACTGAAAACTAATCCCTATGTGATGTAAGAAAAATAAACAATTGTCAACTTAATTCAGGTTATAAATGCAATTTAAGGTTATTACAAATTTTGTTTTATACAAGTTGTATTAATGTATTAAGATGCGTAGTTACTGTATCAGTGAATTTTTTTGCATTTAATGTTTTTCTGCTTTTTGTAGAGCTCTGTTCAGATGGTTGCTAACTCAAAAAATATTGTGAGACAAATGTACAAAATATACCCTACAACCGGGTGGCCTTACAGTTTTTGACTTACAACATTGCCAGATCATTATCAGGCTGTTACTTGATAATAAAAATGTCAGACATCTGACAATCGTGAGCACATTTAGTTGTCATTGTCAAAATATTGTTGGACATTGTCATTTTGCTTTATATTGTCAGATGGTCAAATTTTTAATATCTGACAACGAAATCTTGTCAGAAAAATACATAAATAAAGAAATGCAAGAAAATTAAATTACACATACATACAACAAAATAAGAGAAAGTGAAAGAGACGAACTATAAATTTAAAATGATTTTGTTTTGTGTGAAGAACATATCGAATGGACAGCGGTCATGCTTAGCGTGAAGATTTTAATGATTTAAAGTAAAGTAAGATCTTACCGATAAAAGGTTTAAACTTTACGGTCGGATAAAAATATTTTAAAAATAATTCAAACATGAAATCTCCACGTGAGTATTAACATCTGCAAAGGGAAATCGACTAATCTCTACACAGCTTTTCAAACCGGCGAAGTACAATATCATCATATTGAATAATATATTAAAATTTTTAATTTATAAAATTATATTTTTATCGAGATTACTCTTTAAAACATACAATAAATTACCAGTGCAAAAAATTCAGTTTTTATTCATTATTTTGATTATAATAATTGAACTGATAGTTTTGGCTACATATCAAATCTGAATACTCTGTGAACTGACAACGCTGTCGACAATTAGTTTGTAATGGATTGCCAGGTTTTCTGCTAAATGTCTCGCATGAAAATTCAAAGTCATGACGATGACCAGACAATTTTGCAGGTCTATCAACCGTCTGAATAGTGCTTAACATTGCCTTTGCACCCAGTTGCAATAACGGCGTTTATTTCTACGCTACGTTTTTTACTTTGTAGCGCAGAAAGTAGGGTCTTTTCTTTAGCACAAAAATTAAAAAAAATTTATAAGAATTTTTTTACAACAAGTTCACGATAAAGTCACCTTCGGAAGCTATAACCACTACTTTTTATCTGATGACGATTCCACTCAAATTTTACTAAATTTTCATTTGAATACCAAAATGTACACTTTTTTAAAAATATATTTTCAAAGTGATAAGAAATGCAAGAGTGCTAATAATTGTATGAAAAAACGATTTTTTGCTTATTATATATAATTTTGTCATTGTTTCGAAATATTCAAAAACGGATTTTTGTTGTCCTTGATAGCGGCTATGAGAAAAATGGTATCACTCACCCAAGATTTTCAACTTAGTTCTATTTCGTAGCACCGTATTCTCAGATTGCATAGAGGCACCGGGTTCTTACCCGAAACTTTATAATTTAGGGGTGTTTGAAAAATTGCAAAATCACACCGTGTAATTGCAAAATAATAAAAATAAACTTAAAATTTCAAGTATTTTTTTTATTTGAAATAATCGCACTTAAAATTAATAAAAACAAATTTGTTTAACAATAACAACTGTTCACAGTGAGCGAAGTAACTATATGTACATATACTTTTTCGATCTAACGTGGTAAAATTTAAGTATGCAGAAATGTTGATAGATTCCATACACACTTTTTTTTTTATTAATATATTTATAATTGACTTTCTTAAAAGTACCGTTATCATCAGGTTTTTTGTCATAACTTCATTGTCGATAGGGATAATTATATGCGCAAAATTAAAATGTTACTTTTTATGTAAAAAAAATATATAAAAAAATTCATTATTTTTGTGTGATAATATTAAGTATGATCTCCCCTGTTAATTTATAGATCCCATTCCAGTCATGGCACTGATTCAATTAGACGGCGCAGGATATTGTCCTTAAATTTAGCCTATTCTTTAAGAATGACTGTTTTTAGCGATTCTTAATTTTAAAAGTATTTAGTTAAATTAAAAAGTTTGGGGACATTCCTCTCTTAAAAAAAGTTAAAAAAAGTTTGGTGCGTTTGTGTAGAATTTTGAATAAGTGTGTTCTTCTCAAATATTCCATTATGTATCTCTAGATATAATTTTTATCTTCAAATTTTATAAGCGTAAAATCAAGAAGCTCATTTTGATTAATATACATAAAGAAAATTCTGCTCTTGTTACTATACCAAATGTGATAACAAAACAAGCGAATATTCTTGAAAATTATGTATTAATTACCTAAGGATCATATAAATTTTTTATTGATATGTTTATATCGTTAAAACGGTAATACTGAGAGTTCCGAAATAACTTCGTGATTAATAATAAAAACCATCAGACAAGTAGTGGTCGGAACTGCATAGATTGGAGTGACACATCCCAGAAACAGTATACATTTATTTTTGTATTTCTTTGAAACGGTTATAGTGAAAGGTTCTGAATTTGGTCTAAATAAATTTTTAATTAAAACTAAGTACGATATTGAATAAGTGGGTGCGGCATCTCCCATATAAAGTAAATATTGATTTTTGTGTACCTAGAGAACGATAATAGCTGAAATTTCTAAATTCGGCCCATATAACTGTGTGGTCAATACAAATCATCAGTAAAAAATTGGGTACAATTGGATAAGTGAGAATGGCACCTCCCATACAAAGCAACTATTGATTTTTGTATATTTTGGGAACGGTAATAATCGGGAGAGATTGGAAAAGCAAAATGGGGTAAAGCTATTTATATACGTATTCTTATCTATATATATTCCCGCATAACTGGAAAGCTTTGTGTTGTATATCTAATTTTAATTTTTTGTTACTTTTTTGTTAATTTAAGTAGTTAATCTCAAATATGTCTCCTACAGAAATAAACATTTAAACAAATACTTTATTCTCTAATAAAAAGGGTGAATATCTTGCTTCATTTCTATTTAGTTAATAAAGCTAAAAAGCTACTTTCGACAATGCAATTGATAGTTTTTGTATGGCTATAGTGAAAATCGGTTGTATATGCATTTTAATCGTTTCGACCAATGGGTCTAGGATCAAAAGAGGCCATACTTGACCATAGAAGCTGATTTTATATGGATCACGCAATTGGCACAATACATCAATTATTGGCAATCATATAACTGCTCGATAGGCAATCATGCGGTAACAAACATATCAAAAAAGGTACCAATATATATTATTTTCTTGTGCAACAATCGAAGTGAAGACTACGTACCAATATTTAAACTTTTTAATTTATTTCCGTAAAATAAATTAGAAAAATTTTAATGTTCTGCGGCAATAAAGCAAAACTCAACTTTAGTCGTCAAAAGCATTGGTGAAATACGATTATAAAATAATATCAACTAGAAAGTAGTCGTTGAGGAAAACGTTATTATGAAGTGCTTTAAACTCAGTGTTTAGTTGTTCGAAAATATTTGTGTAACTGTTAAAAAACTTATACATAAAGCTCGATGTTAATAATTATGCACCTGGGGCAACTGGTCGAATTAAAAGTCATTACAGATTAATAATAATTGTTACTTGTTTGTAAATGAAACCAACAAGTACAATAGAAATATAAAATATCAAATTGAGTAAATTAAATCCAGTAAAACCGAATATATGAAAAGTACTCGAATAGAAAATGACCAAACCATACGACAATCGAAACTTAAAAATAACACGAGAGTTTTCAGACCGTCTAATTATTATATGCGGATAAAAACACTTAGAAATTCTTATTACCTTTATGTTCTGGAAATCACTTGTCGAAGTGATTTCAAATTACCAAAAAGGTGCACAAAAATTTTTGATATCACGTGATTTCAAATCGATACATTTTTTAGCGCCAATTTCAAATAACTTGCTTATTTGTACAAACAATGTGTTGTAGAACATAGAATAAAAAGCTTCAATGAATAATTTAATGTGTCCTTCATCCAATTTTGATTTAAAATTGGTCATCTTATTAAAAAACAATTAAAAAATATAAATTTAAAAAACGCTTCTAATTTCGAATTCACATTATTTATTCTTTTAAAAACATCGCCGCATTATTTATTAGTATTTTTTTTTATTTTTTTGGGCGTCAGTTACGGGTATTGAGGACGTTTAAGAAACTGATGCCAATCATTTTAGCAAAATGTGTACAAATTTGGAAAAGAATAAGGGAAAATTGAAAAAAATAGTAGATATTTAAGAGAAATAGCTAAAAACAGCAGATAAATAACAGTTTTGAAAGAGAAAGAGCTGAATTAAATAATTAGTAGAGAGATCGACCGAAAACGGGTTTTCGGTTAATAATTATTCAAATAAAATATATATATATGTACATACATATGTATATATATATATTTATATATATATAAAATATATATATATATATATATATATATATATATATATATATATATATATATATAATAGAACCGGTTAATCAGTTATTTGAATAATTATATATATATATATATATATATATATATATATATATATATATATATATATATATATATATATATATATATATATATATATATATATATATATATATATATATATATATATATATATATATATAAAATTGTATTATTTAAACAGGGTTTTTATTGTTTTTACAATACAAATTCTTCAAAGTAAAAGACCCATTTAGACTGCATTGGATTGGACAAACTTTTTTGTCAGCGTCATCTAAAACACATAACACGAACATTTTTCTTAAATATTAATTAAAAATCTTTAAATTTAATTAGTGGTTACGAGCGTCAGCTATTTAAGCCAATATTTCCTTTAAATAGGACTCTCTATAATTTAAAATATTGTTAAAAATATATTAAAAATATGTTACATCCCGTTTAACTTATGCAAAAAATTACAGTTTTTATAACAGTTTTTGTCTTTTTTTTTCTTTTATGTGAATCATATTTTTATTAAAATTATGTTTAAAACGCTTAATGCTTAAAAAATTCAATGTTAATTTACATGTTCACACAAAATTATATAATTTCGTCTAAGGTTTTAAGTATTTATAAGATCTTAACCTAAAATATGGGCAAAAAAGTCTAAAGAAAATTAGCTTAATTTTAACTGTGCAATTTTAAAATTACTTAAAATATATAAATAGTGATACAAAAAAGAGTAAAGTTAAAATATTTGATAAGTGATACTTGTCTATCTATGCATTTACAATCGGATAATTTAATTGAATATCAACTGACTTTCTGTCATTTAATGGATTTGAAAAGAAGAAACAAAATCTATCAATTGATATATGAATGCATATATTAGTGAATTTCTGAAACTGATGAAGATATGGAACCACGGACCTTGTTATTTAATGAAAGCTTAAAGACAGATGAAAATGACATATCCGTGGTATGTCATTTCTATAGGTTTTTTGACGGAAGTATTTGCATAATAGCAAAGTACGTCTGCCACTACGGAAATCTGGTAATTTTAAATGAATGGTATCGTCGCAATCAATTCCATGAGTGCGTTTGAAAAGGAGATATGAATTCAATAATGACATATCAATTAGATGATAAAATTAAGGTAAAATCCATATTCATTCTTATATGGTATCGTCCTAGTAAGTTGTTCATTAGATCATCGCCAACCATTTGACAATTGTATTCTTTGATTATAGTGGGGTCTACTTTAACATAGGATTTATTTTTTCGATCAAAATAAAATTTTAAATGGTTTAACATCAGCATGTGTTGATAATTGATGTTGATTTTGTGTCCTGCCACTGCACACAAGAAAGTTTAAATCCAAAAATACAGCCAACAAATTCGTTGGAACATTGAAACTGCTACATTTTTATTTAAAAAAACGAAAAAGGTCTATCAAAAGAGAAAAAAATTTATATGCAAAACAAACTGGTGGCTGACAGGTCCGCTCTTAGGCGGAATCCAATTTTTACCAATAAAAAGCTAAGCTTAAAAAAAGAAAAATTGGTTATACAAAACACTATATACAAAATAAACATACTTACCTATATAAAAAGAAATCTATCTTTCATAAATTGTTAATGAAAAAATTTGTTAATATTTTTAAAGTTTCACTTAAATCACAAATATTTTTTTTATCTATAAATTGGACTTTATGGATCGAAATATTGAAACCAAGACAAATGCATGTTGTTATTTGTCATAATAAGTAAATTGCGTATTTCTCTGCACATATTTACCGTTATAATGAAACTTCTAAAAAAAAAATACAAGCAACATACCCCGCCTAAAGGCAGGTTTGCCAGTTAGAGGGTTAAACGTACTCTCTACAATATTACCCAAAAAACATATGAAAAATCTGTTACCATTCGTATTACATCAATTAATCTTTAGATAAGCAGACGATTTACGCGGACGATTATGCAGACGATATTTGTCTTTTGGCTCAAAGTTTCCAAGATATTGCATCGAATCTACTGAACTTAACGCTAGCGGCAAAGGCAGATGGTCTAAAGAATAATGTAGCCAAAACAAAAACACTCCGTATAAATACTACGTCCCAGAATCTATTTACAATTGCCACGAACGAAATAGAGGATGTAGGCAAATTTTTTATCTTACGAGCATCATAGAAACAAACGGAAGTTTCGGTGAGGATATGGATAATCGATTACAAAAAACCTGATGGACGCTTGGTTGTCTCAAGTCCATTGGGAGCTCGTCCTTCATATCTTTGCGTACAAAAATTACAATTTTTAATGCTAATATAAAATCCAACCTTCTGTACGGTTGCGAAACTTAGAACACTGCGATACGTGATGTAGGAAAGATGCGAGTATTCGTCAACCGTTATCTTCGCAAGATCCTTCGCATAATCTAGCCGAGGACTATTTCCAACCATATATCGCTGGATAAAACATACCCTTATAAAACCACCTAACTATATCACCAGAACTACTATAGACTGAGACCCGCAAGAGAACGGAAGAAGGGGACTTCCTGCTCACCCATGTAAAGATGATGTCAAAGTATTCTTTTGTGAATTTTTTTTAAAGATTTTAGAATGAATAAATGTGTGAAATTTTGCCTTATTTGATTGAGTACTTCGTTTTTTATAGGAACTTTTTAGTTCAACTTTAAAACATGATAAAAACAGATTTGAAAGTAAGAATTTTTTAGTTTTTGTTTCCAAAAAATAAATCTACGTAAAATTTGTTAGCAGTTAGGAAAAGTACTTTTTTTTCTTTTTGCCCGTTTTGATCCACCTAATGACCGAATTGCCTAAAATCCCTTCTTAGTGGATTTCTACATGTTATCACAAAAAAGCTACTTTAAAAAAAATATATTCTGCTTCACCGTCACCTTAAAGCGTGAATAAAATGAAAATTTATTGAAAAAGTGTGTTTTGTTTAAAGTTAAATGAGCGTAACATAGCCATTTTCCAACCGATTTTCAAAAACTTGGTTTTGTTTAAAAGGTAAAACCAATATCCTCGAACAAGAAAATTTTGTGAAAATCGGTTGCAAAATAGCAGACTGTTAATATTTTGAAGTTGTAACTTTGAAAATACGGGTATTTCACTACATATTAAAAGAAATACTTAACGAATTCCTCTTAAAAACTAAAACTATATCAGTACTCTAGTGGCTTCAACAAAACAGAACTGCTATATCAGAACTCCTGCACATTTTTGGTGTAGCACAGTGTAATTATAACATTATATGGTGAAAATTTCAACAAAATCGGTTTATTAGTTTACGCGTGATTGAACTACAAACTATAAAATAAACAAACTTACGAGGAAATTTACAATATATCAGGCCTGTTCTGAAATAACAGCGATTTCAAATCACGAACGATTTCAAAATCACGTAGTTAAATTTTAGTTTTTCTGGAAATCACGTGATTTTGAACTTTTCGGAGTGATTTTTATTTTCCGAAATTAGGTAAAAACACATTTTAAGCTTAGTTTTTATATATTTTTTTCTTTATACAGTTTTGCCTAATTATTCGGGAAATCGGACGGTTATTCGTCAAATACAGTTCTTTCAAAATCTTCATTTTTCAAATACCTAATAAATCGGTTAATTTAACACGCGTAACCGGTTAATTTAAATAAATATAATTTTTATACGTTTGTATATTATTTTTTTTGCAAATATGTTCATCGTTTAACCATTTGTACAAATTTAGTTATTATTTTTATATACATGATAACCTTGAACGCCTCACAAAGAACGTGAAAACTGAGGTAGATCGAGAAAGATATGTACATTTGAGCAACAATAACTTTTTCTCATATTCTGTAAATAAATATTGATTTTTATATATGAAAAATGATCAACTAGACTTATTGAAAGCGACATACAAACGCCGGCGCCGAACGGCAGATATATTAGTTAGTGAAGTTTTTCACAGCGTAAATACACATAACTAGTTGCTTGTAATGTAGCGAGGTGATATCACTGTTGAAAGTTGTCCGATGGTATGGTCTGGGATTGAACCGACGTCTTATCGGTTGAAAGGTGGGTGTCTTACCTAACATACCACAGTGACACACACACTATTAAATACGTGGTACATGAAGTTACATACAGTGCTATTCGAATCCTAAACAACTTTTCTTGTCGAGGGAATAAAGGACTCGCATATTACTAATAGAATTATTCAAAGTAAAACATTTAGTTCTTGTTATCTTAGGCACCTAAATCACTATAATAACAAACCTTTAATTCCATTCCATTTTTTAATAAACTTTTTTATATGGCCTTCGGACACCGATTTGGCATAGTTTTTATTAGATTTGCTCGTATTGATTGCCACTTTAATTTAAAGCTCTCCGTCAGCTTCTGCTTATTTTTAAAACGACATGGTCCAGTTCTTCGCTTCAAAAACTAAAAACAATTTTATATATATATATATATATATATATATATATATATATATATATATATATATATATATAACTATAAACTAAAAACAATTTTATATATATATATATATATATATATATATATATATATATATATATATATATATATATATATAAAATTGTTTTTAGTTTTTGAAGCGAAGAACTGGACCATGTCGTTTTAAAAATAAGCAGAAGCTGACGGAGAGCTTTAAATTAAAGTGGCAATCAATACGAGCAAATCTAATAAAAACTATGCCAAATCGGTGTCCGAAGGCCATATAAAAAAGTTTATTAAAAAATGGAATGGAATTAAAGGTTTGTTATTATAGTGATTTAGGTGCCTAAGATAACAAGAACTAAATGTTTTACTTTGAATAATTCTATTAGTAATATGCGAGTCCTTTATTCCCTCGACAAGAAAAGTTGTTTAGGATTCGAATAGCACTGTATGTAACTTCATGTACCACGTATTTAATAGTGTGTGTGTCACTGTGGTATGTTAGGTAAGACACCCACCTTTCAACCGATAAGACGTCGGTTCAATCCCAGACCATACCATCGGACAACTTTCAACAGTGATATCACCTCGCTACATTACAAGCAACTAGTTATGTGTATTTACGCTGTGAAAAACTTCACTAACTAATATATCTGCCGTTCGGCGCCGGCGTTTGTATGTCGCTTTCAATAAGTCTAGTTGATCATTTTTCATATATAAAAATCAATATTTATTTACAGAATATGAGAAAAAGTTATTGTTGCTCAAATGTACATATCTTTCTCGATCTACCTCAGTTTTCACGTTCTTTGTGAGGCGTTCAAGGTTATCATGTATATAAAAATAATAACTAAATTTGTACAAATGGTTAAACGATGAACATATTTGCAAAAAAAATAATATACAAACGTATAAAAATTATATTTATTTAAATTAACCGGTTACGCGTGTTAAATTAACCGATTTATTAGGTATTTGAAAAATGAAGATTTTGAAAGAACTGTATTTGACGAATAACCGTCCGATTTCCCGAATAATTAGGCAAAACTGTATAAAGAAAAAAATATATAAAAACTAAGCTTAAAATGTGTTTTTACCTAATTTCGGAAAATAAAAATCACTCCGAAAAGTTCAAAATCACGTGATTTCCAGAAAAACTAAAATTTAACTACGTGATTTTGAAATCGTTCGTGATTTGAAATCGCTGTTATTTCAGAACAGGCCTGATATATTGTAAATTTCCTCGTAAGTTTGTTTATTTTATAGTTTGTAGTTCAATCACGCGTAAACTAATAAACCGATTTTGTTGAAATTTTCACCATATAATGTTATAATTACACTGTGCTACACCAAAAATGTGCAGGAGTTCTGATATAGCAGTTCTGTTTTGTTGAAGCCACTAGAGTACTGATATAGTTTTAGTTTTTAAGAGGAATTCGTTAAGTATTTCTTTTAATATGTAGTGAAATACCCGTATTTTCAAAGTTACAACTTCAAAATATTAACAGTCTGCTATTTTGCAACCGATTTTCACAAAATTTTCTTGTTCGAGGATATTGGTTTTACCTTTTAAACAAAACCAAGTTTTTGAAAATCGGTTGGAAAATGGCTATGTTACGCTCATTTAACTTTAAACAAAACACACTTTTTCAATAAATTTTCATTTTATTCACGCTTTAAGGTGACGGTGAAGCAGAATATATTTTTTTTTAAAGTAGCTTTTTTGTGATAACATGTAGAAATCCACTAAGAAGGGATTTTAGGCAATTCGGTCATTAGGTGGATCAAAACGGGCAAAAAGAAAAAAAAGTACTTTTCCTAACTGCTAACAAATTTTACGTAGATTTATTTTTTGGAAACAAAAACTAAAAAATTCTTACTTTCAAATCTGTTTTTATCATGTTTTAAAGTTGAACTAAAAAGTTCCTATAAAAAACGAAGTACTCAATCAAATAAGGCAAAATTTCACACATTTATTCATTCTAAAATCTTTAAAAAAAATTCACAAAAGAATACTTTGACATCATCTTTACATGGGTGAGCAGGAAGTCCCCTTCTTCCGTTCTCTTGCGGGTCTCAGTCTATAGTAGTTCTGGTGATATAGTTAGGTGGTTTTATAAGGGTATGTTTTATCCAGCGATATATGGTTGGAAATAGTCCTCGGCTAGATTATGCGAAGGATCTTGCGAAGATAACGGTTGACGAATACTCGCATCTTTCCTACATCACGTATCGCAGTGTTCTAAGTTTCGCAACCGTACAGAAGGTTGGATTTTATATTAGCATTAAAAATTGTAATTTTTGTACGCAAAGATATGAAGGACGAGCTCCCAATGGACTTGAGACAACCAAGCGTCCATCAGGTTTTTTGTAATCGATTATCCATATCCTCACCGAAACTTCCGTTTGTTTCTATGATGCTCGTAAGATAAAAAATTTGCCTACATCCTCTATTTCGTTCGTGGCAATTGTAAATAGATTCTGGGACGTAGTATTTATACGGAGTGTTTTTGTTTTGGCTACATTATTCTTTAGACCATCTGCCTTTGCCGCTAGCGTTAAGTTCAGTAGATTCGATGCAATATCTTGGAAACTTTGAGCCAAAAGACAAATATCGTCTGCATAATCGTCCGCGTAAATCGTCTGCTTATCTAAAGATTAATTGATGTAATACGAATGGTAACAGATTTTTCATATGTTTTTTGGGTAATATTGTAGAGAGTACGTTTAACCCTCTAACTGGCAAACCTGCCTTTAGGCGGGGTATGTTGCTTGTATTTTTTTTTTAGAAGTTTCATTATAACGGTAAATATGTGCAGAGAAATACGCAATTTACTTATTATGACAAATAACAACATGCATTTGTCTTGGTTTCAATATTTCGATCCATAAAGTCCAATTTATAGATAAAAAAAATATTTGTGATTTAAGTGAAACTTTAAAAATATTAACAAATTTTTTCATTAACAATTTATGAAAGATAGATTTCTTTTTATATAGGTAAGTATGTTTATTTTGTATATAGTGTTTTGTATAACCAATTTTTCTTTTTTTAAGCTTAGCTTTTTATTGGTAAAAATTGGATTCCGCCTAAGAGCGGACCTGTCAGCCACCAGTTTGTTTTGCATATAAATTTTTTTCTCTTTTGATAGACCTTTTTCGTTTTTTTAAATAAAAATGTAGCAGTTTCAATGTTCCAACGAATTTGTTGGCTGTATTTTTGGATTTAAACTTTCTTGTGTGCAGTGGCAGGACACAAAATCAACATCAATTATCAACACATGCTGATGTTAAACCATTTAAAATTTTATTTTGATCGAAAAAATAAATCCTATGTTAAAGTAGACCCCACTATAATCAAAGAATACAATTGTCAAATGGTTGGCGATGATCTAATGAACAACTTACTAGGACGATACCATATAAGAATGAATATGGATTTTACCTTAATTTTATCATCTAATTGATATGTCATTATTGAATTCATATCTCCTTTTCAAACGCACTCATGGAATTGATTGCGACGATACCATTCATTTAAAATTACCAGATTTCCGTAGTGGCAGACGTACTTTGCTATTATGCAAATACTTCCGTCAAAAAACCTATAGAAATGACATACCACGGATATGTCATTTTCATCTGTCTTTAAGCTTTCATTAAATAACAAGGTCCGTGGTTCCATATCTTCATCAGTTTCAGAAATTCACTAATATATGCATTCATATATCAATTGATAGATTTTGTTTCTTCTTTTCAAATCCATTAAATGACAGAAAGTCAGTTGATATTCAATTAAATTATCCGATTGTAAATGCATAGATAGACAAGTATCACTTATCAAATATTTTAACTTTACTCTTTTTTGTATCACTATTTATATATTTTAATTTTAAAATTGCACAGTTAAAATTAAGCTAATTTTCTTTAGACTTTTTTGCCCATATTTTAGGTTAAGATCTTATAAATACTTAAAACCTTAGACGAAATTATATAATTTTGTGTGAACATGTAAATTAACATTGAATTTTTTAAGCATTAAGCGTTTTAAACATAATTTTAATAAAAATATGATTCACATAAAAGAAAAAAAAGACAAAAACTGTTATAAAAACTGTAATTTTTTGCATAAGTTAAACGGGATGTAACATATTTTTAATATATTTTTAACAATATTTTAAATTATAGAGAGTCCTATTTAAAGGAAATATTGGCTTAAATAGCTGACGCTCGTAACCACTAATTAAATTTAAAGATTTTTAATTAATATTTAAGAAAAATGTTCGTGTTATGTGTTTTAGATGACGCTGACAAAAAAGTTTGTCCAATCCAATGCAGTCTAAATGGGTCTTTTACTTTGAAGAATTTGTATTGTAAAAACAATAAAAACCCTGTTTAAATAATACTATTTTTAGCCCGACATAAACATTTTATGAGGTTTAATAAAAAGTCTATTCAGCATATTTTATATATCTGCAATTTTTGTGCTTATTATTTAGTTAAGGAATTTGAAAATATGTAAGTGTGTAGCCATGTACATATGTACGTACAGTGGCCGCCTTTGGAGTTGGCAACTTTGTTTTATTGAAGGCACAATAGTTTAAAAAATATATATTTAAACTTACTAAAAGACAATTTGTTGAATAGTGCTAACGCTATAGTTTACCAAAGTATTAGGATTATAACCCGAAACAATAAACGAGCTTTGTGCAGTCACAATTGATATGGAACTTCTCATACCTAATGAATCCTCCTTCAAAAACTCTCGCTTTAAAACTATGGACTTAGAGATAAGGAAGAAGCAGATTAGTAATCTGATTGATTTAAAAACTGCACGGGATGAAGTGTGGAACAAGACTCTCCGCGAAACTACCCCGAAACTTGTTGAATCGATAGAAAATGGCCTTAAAGATGTAATTGTGCAAAAGGAAAGTCACTCTAAATACTACAGCATGTTCCATTTAAGTTTTTCCTATGACTTAAATTTTTCACATACTTTAAGTTTTCCTTAATTTACTTTTACAAATATTTAAAAACATGAATACATAATTTTATTTTAATTAAAGAAGTATTTTTATCAAATTTGTCCTTAGTTTTGATGCTGTAAGTTATATTTTGAAAGCGCACGAAATAAGCTGTTAGCCACTGTATATGTAGCATAAGTATAAGTTTTGGTGTTGGTTCTTTCTTTTCATTCGCCATTTGAACTTTGGACAGAAGAACAATAAAATATGAGTTTTTATTAGTTGTGCGTGTATTAAAACGTTAATATTTCGCCTCTCGTTCCATTTCTCCTTCTTACATGCACATACACAAAACTTTACTTTCTAAATTTCGTAGAACTGAGAGTAACTATACCGCTTGACCTCAAGACCCATTAAGAAATAAATAGTACAATAAAATTACAATGAGGGTTGCTTTGTATTCGAAGTCTTGTTCTTAGAGAGCGATGCTTAGACTATGAATAAGTACAAAAGCGTGATGTTATTAATTTCTCGGTTGCTTTACTTTTATTTGACTCCATTTTAACACTCTTCTGTCTCCGATTTATGACTCAAAATACAAAATGTAGGATATGAATACAAATTTTATGTGAACTTAGTTATATTAAATGCATAATATATACACACATACAAATATACAAATATGTACAGGAATACAAATGAATAGAATTTTTATGAGCATATTTGCATGTGTTTATGTGAAATAAGAATTTATAAAATATTTCTACCGAAACGTTTTAAAAGAAAATTAGGTTGGACGCTTATTCAGTGTTTAGTCAAAAGAGTTAAAGTCTGAAACCTATGGAAAAATATTTATAAAAAAAATGCAAGTTGAGATTCGAACAATGTATTTCTGCGTTTAGCTATCGACCTAGTCAAATTACATTTTAAAACATGTATTAATAAACGTAAAAAAATAAATTATTGATATCTTGTCTACTTAATTTGCATTTTAACGATATTTTCAATTTTATTTACAATAGGAACTTAAAAACTAAAAAAAGAAAAAATAAATTTAATAAATAAAAAAGGTTCAATTTTCACAGTGGTACATGGTTGGCGATAACATTTTGTAGTATTTTTTAGTTACAAAAAAAGGAAAATGTAAAAAATGTATAATTACGTTTTAAAATATTTTTATTTTTACAATAATCCTTCTTTAATACATAACATTTGTATCATCAAAGGCTTTTTAAAGCCATAGATGGTATAAGCTTTTTATCTAGAGACATATGGTGGACTAGAGAAATTTGATATTGAAGGTCGGCATATTTGCATAATTCATGTATGAAGATTATTCAACCGTAATAATAATATTATCGTCGTTTTGCTTATATTTTTTGTTTTTTTGTTCATTATTTGTTGTTCTGAAGTTTAAATAACATGTAAATAAAATTACCAAGTAAACGGAAGCAATGACAATAAAATGGCCTTTAAGAAAGGCCTTAAATATGATATTCAAATAATTAAAAATAACACAGTGCTACGAAGTTGAAAAAATTAGATAGTGACACTATTTTCCTGATAGCCGCTATTGAGTAAAACAAGACTTTAGGTAGAGAGAATTAGTTTTACTAGCTTAGCAGCTGCGTCAATTTTGAACCGATTTCTGAAATGTAAGACTCATTTTATTTATAACTAAATATAGTTTTTTAATTAACACCTTCAAGATTTTGAGGACGTTTAAAAAAATTTTAAAGACCGATTTGTGTTGTACTCGATAGCGGCTATTGGAAAATTGGTATCACTTCCCAAGCTTTTCAACTTCATTCTTTTGATGAGGATCATATTTGGCTTAACGGGTTTCTTAATAAACAAAATTGCCGCCTATGACGTGAAACCTATCTAAAACAGGCCCTAAAAATTCCTTTTGATCCGTAAAAAATGCACCGTTGGGTGCGGTTAACACACCAATAGCGTCATGATTATTTGTTTGAAAATATGAATAGAATGGCATTTAAGGTCTTCTGGGGTAAAGTGAAGTCATTAGCTAATGCTGATGAACCAGAAACATTTGAAGCCTTGTTCATGCTAACGTGTTCATTCGCGTATCATGTAGAAATTCCCTAATTTTAATTTTACTGGAAAAGGTAAGAACGTAATAGAAACTGTAATCATCAAAATGTTTTTTCTAAATGCAGGTCTTCCAAGTTATGGCTTTTTTATGCAACTGCTGGCAAAACCGCTATTCTGATGCTATTGCTTTAAATGTATTGGAACCTCTAACAAAAATTAGTTTCGAGAGAATGCGAATTAGGGCCTTTCTACATAAAAGCAATGATGTCTTAAAAAAAATATTATTTGGCTTAAAACAAAAATATGTTAAAGGCGATGAAAAATGTTGAGCAGTTTATTGCAGAGACTAGAAAATAAATCATAACATATAAATTTAAGACATATTCGTGCTATTGCGTCAGATGTGCATAGGTAGTGCTTGCTGTGAAAAATTAATTTATTGTTCAGATAAATGTGGTAAGGAAACAAGGGCTTCACTGTTGGAGCCTGGCAGTTATCTCGCATTGTATCTTATAGACGCACGAATACATACTAACATAGACTGTTTATGCGAATTTTCGTATGAGTTTAGCTTGTGGTATACATATAGCAAATAGAGCGGAAGTATGACTAAGGATGACAGTGTAAACAAACAAAGTAGTAAATAAATGACACAACATTTACAAAAGATTAAAAAAAGCTTTAAAGGACAATATTCGTGAAGCCATTGATGAAATACAGCTGCACACAATCGATAATGTGCTAAAAAATTGGACCGATCGTGTAGGCTACTGCATGGCCAGCCGAGGCAGCTATTTGAATGAAATTATTTTCCATTATTAACCGGAAGGATAGTACTTTCAAATAAAAAAGGAATTTGAGAAAATATTCAGTAGTTTTTTTTATAGCATTTTCAAAAAAAATAAAAATTATTTGGCGGACCTTTTACAATTTTATTATCAAAAACTATTAACTCATTATTGACCAGCCGGCAATTTCCTTACTAGCGCTTTAAACAACGCTTAGCCTAGTAATACCATCTGGTTCAACAGGATAGAACCACCTTATTTTTTTAAAGAATTATAAATCGCGAATACAGAAACAATAGAGCCACGGTCACATCTGGCGAATATTTGACGAAAAACATAAAATATTTCTTTGCCGTAGTCTCTACAACGTAGTGCGACCAAAAAATAATTTTGAGGAAAAAACAATTGCCACAAAAAAACAGCTGATTTTGGTAAAATAAAATTATTTTCCTCAAACAAAAATGCTTTAAATGGACTACACAGTGTCAAATATTTTCCTTTTTGGGGTAAAAATTTGGACAGTAAAAGCTGCATATTTATTGAATGTACACTATATTACAAAAGTCTACGAACTACATTAAAAACTGCATTTTTTTAATACATGTATGGCCAAAACACTCCAAGTTTTTATTTTGTTATTGTAATATTCAAAAAATTCAAAGCAAATTTTTCACAATCAAATATAGAATAAGTGTAAAAATTAAAAAAACTTAAAAACTTTGAATTCTTCAGTCCACAAAAGTCTGCGTACGACTACATCCAACTTAGCTTTATAAGTTTTTGAATAACTGAAACAACTTCTTTTTTAATTTTATAACATAATTTAGTCTATTAGACATCGAGTATGCCAGTTTTTTTGTAAGTTCTAAGGAGACCTTTTCCCATTCTTGAGATGAAATTGGCTTAAGGTGTTGAAGAGATGCCAGATTCATTATTAGTGCCTATATTTCTGATATGCTCAAAGGTGTTCAATAATCTAAAGTTCAGTAGATTGAAGTGGATACTCTAATTATGATTTTAGCCATAATGTAAGGGTTAAACGGAGTAATTGCATTCTGCTCCGTAACCGAGTTTCTGCAACTCATAGTATACAATGCCGCCTTGACACCACCAAGAGTGCAAAATTTCATTATAAATACTAAAACAATGTAATTATAGTAACCAATAAAGTATATTGTCGAATTGAACAAAATTTATAAAATCCAATAAACCCCGGTGGCATGTTTTTTTTTTTAAAATTGGATTTTTGCCAACCCTGTGTAGAATGCATGTCAGACATCATTATTACAGCTGTTTTCTTTTTTGGCACATACGAACACAAAGTTGCATAAAATATGTATATGTTTGTTTTTTCTAACTGTTCCCAAAGCGTTAGATTCCACGAACTAATTCTTTTACAGTTTAAGCGATGTAAAAAAAAAAATTATCAGTTGTAATATTTCTTCCTGAGTTTTTCTAGGAACTAACAAGATATACAACCATTCTTTTTCCTATATTTATCTGACATTGGATTTCTTTTGGTTATCCAAAAAACCACTGGCCATGCAAGGGGTAGGAATTGAAGGAATCTCAATTGCAGAATATTTTTAAAACGTAAACTGTGGAAGCGAACGTTTACGATATCGGTAACTTTGACGTATACTAGCATTTACCATAATTTAAGCATCGCGAAATGCTGAGGAATCGGCACGTTAGGAACGGGTTTCATAATTATTGAATTGATTCAAATAAATTCTCTCTATCAAAGTACCAAAAACTGTATTTCGCTCATCTGCTCCGAAAGTTTTAAATATATTGTTTTTAGCGGCTATGTTTTTTAATGTGTAATTTCGTAATTTTTGTTATAATTCCTTTCAAAAATTTTTATTTTTTTTGCGATTTTTATGTAGGATACTTTTCAGGAAAAAATGTGTAGTTCTTTCGTCAGTACTTTGCTGAAATCAGTTTAAATTACATCGGTTTCCTTCCCTTGAGTAAGTGCAGCATTACCCATAGATGAATAGCATTATTCGTTGCTCAACAGTCATTTCTGAATCCATGTTGATAAGATAATACCGATGAAGTATGATGAATAATAAAACCAGCAACCAGTTTAGCAAACATTTTTGCGATGGTACTCAATTTATCGATGCCACTTTAATTTGTAACATCAGATTTATTACCAAATTTAAAAAGCGGTGTAATATAAGAATCTTTCAAAAACTCTAGAAAATACCCATGCTTAATCAAAGCATTAAACAATGAAACTAATGGTGTGACCAAAGAATCCGCACATCGATCGGCCACACAGGCTGATTCTAAGTTTTATTCAAGTACACCAAAATATCACAGTCGTCAAAAGTAGGGAAAGATATTTAAGTCGTGGTAAACAGCATCAGAGTAAGAACCAGCAAAGAAATCGGCAAATATATCACATATGACATTATCTTTACAAGACTCTTTTTTACGAAATTTTTAACTGATGGACATCGAGAAGATTTTCTTTTATAGTTAACAAATTTGTAGAAGGACCTGGAACCTTTAACAAAATAATATTTCACTTTAATGAGATAATTTTTAGATAATAGATGATTGAGGATGTTGTATTCAGATCGGTTAACAGAGTATCTTCCATAATCAATAATCTAGCTAGACCTTTGGTATTTTTTTTAATACATAGTATTTATTCTTAAAATTTTTCAGACTTGACAAATGTTTTGAATTCCATGGTGGACCCACCGAAGTATAAGAAGACTATTTGGGAACACAAATTACAGAAATGAGCGGGCTATGTTACAAACATTTGTTTTCATGACATCAATATCGGAATTGTTGTTGATATGAACAGCTGAGGTTTCAATCCGAAGAACATTTCTCATCAATTCATTAAAGAAATTATAGTCATTTCGATTAAAACAAAAAACTTTACTGACATTAGATAGCTTAATATCGATTCAGTTGGAAAAGAAAACCCAATTTTTAAAGTGGGATGATATCGATTGTTAGACAAAATGACAGGTGCAGAACGTATAGCAGTTTAATAATTAACATCATTAACAAGCAACAAATCAAGTATTTTCCCAAAATCATTACAAATAGAATTGATTTGATACTAAGGTTGCCTTACGTATTGTCTGTATCAGTACATGTAACATACTGATTTTTGTTAAATGTACTGAAGTATGTATAACACGTAAATTAGTATTAAAATGTACAGATTTTTTCATGTTTGTACTTTTTTTGTACTGCTTTTTATAATTAAATTTTTGAATTCCAAAAACGCTACATAATTTTGTTATTATCTTTGAAAACCTTAGATTTTGATCTAAAAAGAAAGCCAAGCAAAAGGAACTGGCCAAAGTAGCATTGCAACAGAGGCTGTTTTTTTTTTTGTACCATTCTATTATGAATAGCCAAATCTAAGTTCCGCCAAACTGTGCCATCAGGCTCTTTAAAGCAATATTTTCTGATTCAAAATCTACATCAGGTTTAATTTGTAGAATAACAAAGAGTTCCAGAATTATGACAAATGTAAATAGTAAATTAGGAAATATAACAAGCTTTTATGTGGATAATACTAACGTTAACTTAAAATGCCAAGAAGTATTCTGTGTAGCAAAATGAAAATGGAAAGAAATTTAGTTTATCGATGAAATGAACACGAAATCTTAAAGAAATACTTTTGTTTTGGTATAGTGGAGCGAAACGTTCTGTCACGTATAAACACGTTAGCTTATATTATCTCCAGTAGTTACGAATACTACCTATGCAGCAATAAATTTTTTTCTTTCAATAGATTGCCAGACCTTTTTTAGCTAATTTTTCGAGTAAGAAATTAGGTAGCCTATTAATATAGATAATGTTATAGGAAGAAGATGACTTAATAGTTGTTAAAATGCATCAGATAAGTAAGCGTCTTCGAGACAAATTACTGTAAAGAAAATTTTAATGGATCTATAGCTTGAATAGTCTTTAGTAACTGTAATGACTTGAATAAAATTGTTTTATTTAGAAAAAAATACTTTAACTTTAATAGTAGCCTATATTGAAGAAGGCGTTAAGATAAAGGAACTAAATGTTTTCAATTTAGATTCTGACATTTAATTTCCCAGCAAAACTTTTACCACATTAATATTCGTTCCGAGATCACATATAATGTAAGTAGGACCCATCCAATGTCTGTGTACAATTATTATTTATATTTACACAGCGTTGGTCTGGGTCGCCATGTGAAATAGACATTGTAAGCGAAACTTCGATGGGTCCGACGATACAGACATTGTATTTGTCCAATACTACAGACATTGTAAGTGAAGGTTCCAATACTACAGACATTGCAAGTGAGTGTTGGGTGTGTCCAATGCTACAGACATTGTAAGTGAAAGTTGGAAGGGTTTTAATTGAATTTAATTCAATAATGAAAATCCATTTTCATTCTGAAAAATTAAAAATAACAATTGGAAAAATAGCAGTAACAAACAAAAAAAATTCATAATCGAAACTACAATAACAATGCAATGGATTACAAACCAATCCAAATCGGATGCTAGTGCGATGGATTTTTTACTTCTAATTAACATTTAATTTTACAATGTTTTGGGAATGAAAATCATCAAATCAAATCTGATGCTTTTCCTACTCACATAATAGTATACAATCGGATGTATTACATTTGTTATAACTTTTGTACTGCTGGAAATGTTTTTGAATTAAAAAAAAGAGAGAAATGAATTGTAAATAAAAAATTTTGAGAACTTATTGATAATAAGCCCAAATTTGTAGCCAAATGTTTGTAATGAATTTTAATATTGTTTAAAGACTGAAAAGGGACGAAAAATGTATAAACATACATTGTACATTGTTTAAAAAAATATATACATTAGTATCACCATAAAATTACTTTACCTTTTGCAACAATTGCAATAATTAACAGGTGTTTTAAAATAGCTTAAACAATTTTAAATTTAATGTTTTTTTTGTTGGTCGTTATTTTGTTTCTAACAAAATTTTGTACGGATTTTTCATCAAATGTAGTGATTTTCTTGTTATATATATATATATATATATATATATATATATATATATATATATATATATATATATATATATATATTTTTTTTTTTTTTTTGATTTCAAATCTGACAATCCTATTTGATACAGGGTTAATCAAAATATATATCGTTCAAGCAATCTTCAAGACAATTCTTACTTTTTACAGGAATTAAATGCGACACTTCGGATGTAAGTTTCCAAGAAATTAATGAGAGACTTAATAGCACTAACATGATTAGAATAATTAGAAGAAACAGAGTTCGGAGTAACATAAAAACAAGTAAACCAAAATACCTGATCTACTAATTTTAATCTCTACAGCAATAAATTAAATATTAGAGGGATGAGCTATAATAGCTTCAGATGGATATAATGAAGCGACAGCAATTATAGCACCTCCTCTTCAACGAAAATTATATATATATCTGTACATATCTGATATTTATTACAAATAATTTCAATATCAAAAACGTAATCAGTAGCCAGGTTTCAGTAAAGATAATAACGTCATATGTTAAGTGATAACTTTTAACAAAGAGATTAGCCAGTTTAGTATTTAATCCTCGAGCATTTTGATACAGAATTTTCTGCCTCGCACTAAACACATATTATAGGACAAATGTACTGTTAGGCCAAAAACCTATATCAACTATCTTATCAGAGAATTCTTCGGGAACAGTACAACAACAATTTTCTATCGTTAGTTTGACTATCAGGTGATAATTTTACTTACCAATGGCAGAAATGTATAGCAAAATAGGGTAGATTTTAAAAATTAATAAAACCATCATTGTTGACAGAACTCTAGTAAAAATTTAAATATTGTAAATAAGACCCCGTTTGTGATGTTGTAGAAATCCTGTGTGGAAAGTTCCTGTTTCATATTACTGGCCACCGATGTAACGTTTATGTAACGTTTATTACATTAAAGGCAGAGTGTCTGACTTCATCAAACGGAAATTTGTATGACCTAAAACTCTGTGGTAATGTATTAGATTAGAAGCTTATGATTCTAAAAGTGATGATGGACTAAACAATGTCCAATGTCCAAATTTGTTTGACAATAAAGTGCATGGAAACTTTATTTATATGTTTCAACAGAAGAGAGAAACTGCTGACTTGTACTTATATACAAGATCAACCGAAAGTGAACAGCTTTCAATATGAAGAGATTATTCGTCCTTAACAAAACGATTCATTCACTTATTTCGAAACTTTTTGAGAACTCAAAACTATGTGTGGTTTGTCACACTAATAAACCTAATGAATGACAAATATGCAGTGTGTGCTTACATCAAAAATTAACATACATACAAACATAAAATATTCCTTTGTATATGAAAGTTTCTTTAAATTTTTTTTTCTATCGTATCAATATACCTTTCAATAAATATCTTTTACGAAAATGTGAATTTTTTTGCTGACTAAATTTTTGTGTTTGTACACTTAACATATCTACCATCTCAGATATCAAAAGCCAGTTGTTTTATCCTCTTCAATCTTCAAATTTGTCTTAGCTAGACCTAAAAACCACTACGCACAGTTTTATTAAAATTGTTAAATGTTTTCTGGCAATAATTGGTTAATCGATCCATGAAAAATGGATTTCATATAATATTGCAGAAATTATTCGAATTAAACAATATTCGAATTAAACATATACTCTTTAAATTTGATATCTTAAAATTATGGAAAATTACGTACTACAATATATTAATGCTTAAAAAAATTTTGTATTTTAAAAATTCAATAATTAACCAAAAATTTATTGTTGAGTTGCTATATATTGGTATAATGAAGAAAAAAGGGAAATTGTCAATGAGCATGATAATAATCTATACGGAGGTAAAAGACATATGTTAACTAGTAAAATATAAAGTGTTTACAAAACATTTCCATACAAGTATATTAAGAAATTAATTCTCTTTTGAGTAAAAATTCAGTGATTCTCTATTAATTTTGCAATGGTCCCGATTCTATCTATGCCAGTATGGTATTACATATTACAACTGGCAACTAATAATGGTTAACTGTGGTTGCCAAATACGTTTTCTATTGGCAACTGCAAAATGCTAGTTGCTGCATAGTTTTTAAAACAAAAGTATAAAAAAACAACAGATTTCAAAATGGTAAAAATAACAAATAGAAAGTATGCTCATGTATTAATTCAGGAAATTAAAACTAAACCCAATATCGCTAATGGAATTTGCGCTTTTCGGGTATAATCACAAAAAATTTTGGTATTAAGATTTTTATTTGATTAGCTCTTGTTTACCAGTGCAATTGTATGAAACTAAAGTCAGGCCATGTAAAAAGTTAGCTTATTTTTATTGCAGCTGGCTTCGTCTAGTGTGTTACAGGTTGAGCTTACCGTTAGCCCTAAGAGTAATATTTTTCGCTCGAGCCTACAGGGTGGTGAAATGTAAGAAGAAACTGCCAAAGAAAGATAAACAACGCAGCTTAAACAACAAATGAAAAATAATAGATGTCAAAGAAAACTATGCAGCAATCGAAGAAATGAACTACTATGAACAAAAAGTTCAATCTCCTTTAAGAACAGATTGTTACGTAAAATGAGATTTTAGCAATTATGAAGAAATAAATGAGTTAGAGTACTTTGTACTTATGATCATATTTACTTATGGATTTTTTTTATTATTAATAAACGTTATTTATTATTAATTATTTTGAATTTCGCCTTAAACTAAATTTATATTATATTATTAAAAGTTATGATATTTCATTAATTTTGATCTTAATAAAATTTTAATATAATAATCATTCTACATCTACACCTACTTTCTATATTACATACAACGCATACAAGAAAGGTGAGCTCTCACACACATATTCACATAAATATGTATATATACCCACATACACACCCTACTAATCTATTTTATCTACTTAAAAGGAATTAGATCTTTTTTCTACAGGCAAAATACACTTTAAATTTCAAATCGAACCATAAAACACCAAGTTCTTAACAAATCATCAGTAAAAAAGCGAGCGAAAACAGATAAGTGGGCGGAATCGGGAAAGTGGGCATGGCACCTTCCTACAAACTGAATATTGATGACAAAATATTGATACAAATGACTACACGGTCAATGGAAATTGTCAATCAAAGAGTGTGCGGAACAAGTGAGCATGGTAGCTCCTAGACAAACTGAATATTGTGTTTTGTAAATCTTGAAAAGGTTCAACCTAAAGTTGCTGATTTAACCTAAATGACTTTATAGTCAATAAAAATTATCAATCAAAAAGTGGGTGGAATAGGACAAGGGGGCGCGGTACCTTCTATACAAACACAATTTTGATTTTTTTATATCTTAAGAACGGTTAAAGTGTAGTTTTTGAATTTGGTCTAAATGAATTCGTAGTTAACACAAATCATCAGACCATTTATACTATACACTCAGATTTATACTATACACTATACACCACATAAGCCTAATTCGCATAAAACGATACAACAATGCCTCCATATATTAGCTACTGATACGTTCATGAATCTGACATAAACGAGTAAATTTAAATCAAAGTATTAAAGATTATACAAAATAGTATAAGAAAATAAAAAGTGTATTTCATATCAGAAAACAATTAAAACTTATATTATTAACTGAATTAAACGAAGAGAAGTAAAAATTATTTTATACTACATTGATCAAAAAATTTGTGGAATAACCCCCGCGTGGCGGTCCCATAGTCCCGATTTGAGTTTTTTGTTGTTAAGTTGGTACATCTGTTTTTGATATTCCTGCTAAATCTTGGCGTTATAGCTCGATATATGCATTTTTATATTCGGTTTTCGGTATGTCCATCAGCGCTTCGTGTGATTTTTACATTAGTTCCTCTCGGATGCTGAAAAGCGTTCACCGTAATGGTTTTTTAACTCGATTGAACAGAAAAAAGTCACAGGGAGCCAAATTAGGTAAATTTGGTGGCTGATGGATGGTACTTTTTGCATTTTGTGTCAACAAATTTCGAATAATGATGTCACTGTGCAACGGTGCGTTATCATGCTGCACAATCCACAAGTTTTTTGCCCACAATTCTGGTCTATTTCGGCGAATTGCTTCACGTAAACGTCTCATAACCCCTCAATAATACTGTGCTACCTAATTGCCACATTCAGCCATAAAATGAAAACAATTGCGCCAAAGGATTTGAAGATATAAGTAAGAATTGATCTGGCGTAAATTTATATTTCGGTGGAAATGCCCATTTGTACACTGTTGTCAGTGTTTCTGTTTTAAATTAAAATTTAGGCAACAAAATAAGAAAATTGTAAACCGCATAAATTTGAATTCGCATTAAACGAGGTTTGAATGTATATAGAATTTTTTATTTGTGAAGAATAACAATTAAAGGTTTCCTATCTATACACATCAGCCAAAAATTGGAAAAGATTGGACTGAACAAAGCACACCGGGTAATAGCTATCTATGTACTTAAAAAAAAAAAAATAATTTGTGTTTACTTAAAGACTGTATGCAGCAAAACTGCATATTCTACAGCGCCTTTTTGGAAGGAACTATATAGGCTATCTTAAATGTTTCGGTTTGAACCGGTAAAGAATAAAACGGGGAAAAAGGATAATGAAAACTAAGATAAAAGTTACGATAATAATTGAATATGTAAATCTCGCACATTTTGACAAATGCGTTTTTTCGTATCACTGAGTCCCAACTGCTCCTCTGCATCTACTACGTTTGAGAAACTAACATCCCTAGCATTCTTTATACTTTAGACGTTATGGCAGATATGTCAAAACTCTAAGAGGTGTGGCCTTTTCGAAATTATTGTTTAAACATAGAGTACAAAAAATGCAATGCTGCTCCACTTTTTTTGTTTAACGGGCAAATCCGTTATTTTCTTCTTCTTCTTCCTCATCGAGCTTATAGAGACAAAGTACCTATTAATTATCTGAAAATTGGAGGTATTGTTAAACGCAAGCAATATATACCGGCAGAATTTACAGAATTTTATGACGAAATACTGCAATGGATAACTACAAATGAAAAAGAGCTTCCTGAGGAAGATTTTTGATAAAAGTATATAATTTATTTTTGGCAGAAGTATTGCCTTTAATTTTTTGATATCTAAAATAAAATTTATTGCAAATTAATATGGTTTTTTTTCGTTAAGGTTTGTATACTCGACATCATAAGTTTCGAAAAGGGCACATCTAATTAATTTTAAATATATAAATAAACGTACATAATAAAGTCAATATCCAAATAATTCTGTAATTTTCGGTTAAAAATTAGCCCCAGAATAAAATCCATATACAATTTTTTGAACTATTATATATTATTAAAAAATAATTAGTTTTTTTATTTCCTGTAAACTTTAAATATTCGAACATGTGCCCTTTTCGAAATAACACATTCAATTAATATATGGGTAGCGAATCAAGCCGGGTTTCAGCTACGAGTAGTATACTAATAAAATAAAATCAGTATAAATTATAATTTTATTTAGACTTTCGTTTTTAAAATGTAAGGGATTTTTTAAATTGTTTATTTCATTTAATTAATTAAATTTGATTTAAAAATCTTTTAGATTTGATCAAAGTCCAAAAGTTAAGAAACTCTGTATTATACAATATGTGAACTTGAATAGACAACATAATAAATAAAAAAGTTCATATGTATATTTATATCTATCTATCTATGCTAGTTGAATGATTCACATACATTCAACGTCATATAAAATGTGTATTGTACACAGCAACATTTATGCTTTTCACATGAACATGTGCATGAGCGAACGATTGTTTTGTATTTCATATTCTAAATGTGTACTACTCTACCTATATATTCATGCGAGTATAATGTACCCCAAAATTCTATAAAAAATTTAGTTGAAAGGATATAATTTTATTCTGAATAGGGGACTGTTTACTTTGCTTTGGCCTTGTAATTTAAATAAATGCGTTGAAGAACATTGAAGTAAACAACGTATGTTTGTTAGGTATAAGGTATAAAGCCCCTTTTGGATTACTCATAAGACATGAGGAAAAATAAAAAATAAATATATCGTTATACAAAAAATAATAATGCTGCAGAGAATAATAATTCTGCATTTAAACACTCAAAAAAATTATATTTCAAAGCTCTTCTTCCTGTCGCTTCATAGAAAATGTGAGGTCGTCATAATCCTCTAACGATATAAAAAGAAAAAGTTTAATTATTATTATCCAAGGTAAACTAAGGTAAATAATATAAGAGTAAAAAGTGCATAATAAAATGAATTTATTTCTCAGTTATTACTTGGAAAATCATAAAAAATATTGTATAATTTTAAGTCTATGAAAAATTCAAATTTGATGGATTTTATAGTGTATTCGGCAATTTTTAGCAACCGATACTAAAAATTTAAAAACTTATCGGTAATTTTAAAACTTAACGAGGTAGAAAAATATATTAAAATATTCCTTGAAAGAGTAGGTTAGTTAGAAAGAATGTTGCAAAAATTTCAAGAGTTTAATTGAGCAGTAATATTACAATTTGTTCTTTTAATTGTTTTTTTTTTTTTCAGAGATGGTAAATTTACTTACCAGTGGGCAGATAAGTTGTTTTTTCGGAAAAATTCGCGAAAATTTAGTCAACAATAAAATTAATATTTTCTTAAATTAAAAAAAAAGTTAAAAGATACTTGCATTTACCATACAAAGGAAAGTTGTATATTTGTATGTATATTTTTGATGTAAACACACACTGCATACTTTGTATTCACATGGTATATTAATGTGACAAACCACACAGCATTTTCGGTTTCCAGAAGAACTCGAATTAATAAATTAATTGGTTTGTTAAGGATTGGCAATTGCGGCAAATGGTCGCTTAATAGTGAAAATTGTACACCTTCGGACGTTGTTGTACAGGTCAGCAGTTTTTTGCAACTGTTGCACAATATAATACAATGGTTTTATTTCCTCTTTTTTGAATCTAATACATAAAGATTTTATTTATCATTTTATTTTCACATAAATTCTATAGTTGGGCAACGCATTGTCATGTATATAGAACCCTCCACCCATATAGTATGACTGGAAGGCGATTTTATAATTTTCAACAAACTGAAAACAGCTCCTAATCCACTAGATTTGCTACAGAGTTTTATTTCGTAAAGATATTCTTTTAATGAAGTCAGCGACCATGCCAAAACGAATGTGTTTTCTTTTAATAAACATCTTACAAGAAATTCCACCGAAATGCAGAATTATTTCCCCAGCAATTAATAAATTGTAAGCAAATACTCCCCACTGTATGAAACATAAGTCTACTACTAATGGTCTCACTTTAACTAATTTGTCTTTTAAACCAATGTTGTTATTTTCAGATAAATTGCCTTTATTATTTCGACACGATTATTTGATTTCTTAAAAAAGCGTTAGTAGTAATTGCAATGGCAAGGATGATCCCTAGACCAATATAGTTTCCATTCTGGTAGAATATGGTACATTATGCTGCTCAAAAATAAACGTCACATAGCAATTAAAGGCATATATGCGTATTAGTTTTGTTACAAAAGATATGAAAGAGTTCATCATCACAAAATATATAAAATTGGAGACTTTATATTTATCTTTTCCACATCACTAACGCAGTCTTATGTACAATATTTACATATTTGCTGGCGTTCTATCATACTATGATGGTTTTATTAATTTACGATATCGTGGCTAATTTGCTCAAAAATTTCTGCTTACTGGTAAACAAAACTACTACAAGGATAGGTGATAGGATTTCAAGCTTTTAGTCAAACTAATGTAAAATGTGTTTATACATAATAAAAGCGATAAGAATTATTACTTAGAAACAGTTGATTGTTAGAAATTTAACTTTTTTATATAATTTTTATACTTATCTGAAAATGGGTCTATTTTTGAAGGTTTGCAAAAATACTTTTCAATGGCAAATAAATAATAATAAATAAAAAATATATAAATTCTCCACGTTTTGTTCTTAACAGACACTAAATTAAGGCATAATTGAAAGAAAAGTATATTTGCTTATCTATTACTAGGTTTAGAGCTATTTAAATGATATTACCGGCTGAGCAATAATGAGTTAAGTTGGTTTTTATATTTCTGATATTACAATTGCTATTAAATAACTTTTTTTTTTTGTTTTCAAAGATTTTTTAATTTTAATGTAATTTAAACGTTTTCTCAAAATATTAATCATCTGATACTAAAGTATGTACTAAGCTTCATTTCACTTAACATTATTACCTAAACTCGAGAAAAACTGAATAACTTCTTTAAAAAAAATTTCTTCTACAGCCCCTTCTCTTATTGTTGTTTTAAGATTTGTAACATGCGATTTCAAGACCAATGTTGTATCACCATTATGTGTGGCATAAAATTATTTTTCGCTTAACCTGGTTTTTTTCTTTAATCTTATGTTTGTTGTTTTTGTTCAAGCTTTTCTGCTTTTTTGTATCCATATATTTTATTTTGTGTTATGGCACCTGTGCCTCTAATTTACACAAAAACCACCTCACACCCACATCTTTAATTGTTTGGCCATTATTGTTAAGCAAAAAGGAAACAAAAAATTTATGTATTGTTGACCATAAACAAAGACGTGATTTATTTTCAATTTATATTAATGGCCCTTAAATGGCCCAAAATATAAACTGTTTAATTTTTATAATTTATGGCATCAAATATTTATTTATTCTTTAATTTAAAAGGAAAAAAAAGCTCCAAAAAATTTAACCCACTGCAAAATATATGGACGCTAGGTAAGATTTCCAGAAAAAAAATTATTACAAACTACACACAGAAAAATATTATTGTAAAATCAGTGAAAGCAAGGTTGTTAAGCATTTGTTCATGTTGATTTAACACAATTTTACAATAAAACAAATATAACATATTTTCATTTTAAAACAACTAGAAATCATTTTTAATTAAAACGGTAGTTATACTATTGTTAAATCAAAGTGATAATCATGTTGAAATAATGTGAGAATCTTATTAAGTCAACATTGTGAAAAGTTAAAAAACACGGATTTCATGGTTATTCAATACGACATTAATTTGTATTAACTATAAAATCATTAATCAAATATGAACTCTCTTAATAGCTTGTACAATTGGTTCGTCAAGTTCCGAACTAAAAGCCTGGGAGATAACGAAACGCTTTGCTCTTTGGTTTACTAACCTTACTGACAGGATTCCTTCCTTGTGGTACGAAGTATTTCTAAAAAATAAGAATATAATGAAATAGGCTTTTGTGATAAGGTGACAAATTAAATACGCACTCTTATTTCACAGGGAAAATTTTTTATTATGTCATCCACTAGTGTTGGCAAATCTTTTGATGATAATTTTGCAGCGCTATAAAAAATTTATTCTAAACTTATATTTACTAAATCTCCATGAAATTAATGAATTAATAGGAGATTTTTTCATAAATCTTGTAATGTAATGCTCAGATAATTATCAGATAATTATAGTTAGAAAAAAATCATAATTATTAAGTTTAACTTAGATAGCTTAGAATTGCCTATTGACGTTAATAAGACTGAAGTCGGTGTTGTTGTGATAACATTTGATCGATTTTGTAACCGAGAGATAACTTTATCAACAACCGTTTCAGGCAAGGTATCATCACCAATGCCGTACTATTAAAATAGTCAAGAAAATAGTTTGTAAAAAATTTAATAAATACATAATTACAAATTCTTCGTCTTTACCTCACTTTTTTTCCAACTAATCAACTTTTAGAAAACAATATATATATATATATATATATATATATATATATATATATATACATGTATATATATGTATATTTATTTATATAATATATATAATATATAAATATTATATAATTTATATATAAATTTATATTAATTTATATATAAATTTATATATAAATTTAAATATATATATATATATATATATATATATATATATATATATATATATATATATATATATATATATATATATATATATATATAAATTTACGGCATACTTCTATAAAACAACGATTTAAAATTGACATTTTTCATGTTGATTATACATTGGGTTCTTTTTTCTGTATGTAGAAGTCAAATAAATATTCGCTTTTAATTGCATAAGAATAATTGGACTGTCTAAAGCATCGTTTAACAGATTAGCTCTTATGAGCCTTATCTGGCTCAGAATTTCTATAGCGTATATATATACAACCGAACGAAAATGAACAGATAATAACAAGATAATAAATAAAGCAACAAATATTATTTAGTTGTGAAAGAGATGTCAACGTGAAACGACGTAAGTTGCTTTCCTTTTAAAAATTGTTTGTTTATGTTGTTCTTTACCTTTTTCGTTTTCCCCTTCAACGCACACAGCAAAAATTAATTAACGCTACTACACCACTAATTTCCCTTCTTGGTCACCTTTGGTCTAAAACTATTACCACGAAACCAAAAATAAATCCGATTTTACAAGCTATTTATCAAAACTACCTTAACATATAAAAATTAAAAAAAAATATATATATTTTCCATACCCTTTTTTCGCTTTTAATTTATTTCTTTATTTTTTTTGTAACGGTGATGGATTTTTTCAGCAGATTTCCTATTGACAAGTCAGATAGCTAAACTTAAAAATTTCTATATACTATACAACTTTACTACTTTATACAGTGCCATAAGATTTATTTTTTCAGCTTCTCATACATTCAGCGATAATACTTGGCTCGCCTTAAGGCGTATCAGATATTGTGATTATTACAAAAATGTTGACATTCATTTCAACAAGCGACGTGCAAACTTGTACCACTGCATTTTACAATTGCGGGGGTGTTTTGAGAGTCTGCCTCTCAAAGCACACTACAAGAAAAAATTACACTAAAGAATGTGTGCCAGTGTAAAGACTCCATTCACTTCTGTCCGTTCAACTAATCATTCGGCGTATTGACGACGCTTGAAATGATCAGTAGGTCTCACCTCTTCAGTCAATTGAACCTTGTAAATTCAAATCTTTATTCAAATTTCGCATTGGTGATATTCGTAAAATGTTCAATTGTTGGGCACGACGACGAGTCGAGGTTGACGGCTCTTTTGCCACACTATCGCGAACAACAGCAATGTTTTCTGCAGAACGAACTGGGCGAGCGATCACAGGTGTTTCTGAATTTCCCACAGACCCGACTGCTGAAACTTGCGCACAATTCTCCCCATTGCGGACACATTTAATCGATTTTGCTGGCCAAAAAGTGACGAAGTGCCCGACTTGAATTTTGATTTTAACACCCATTTTCGCAAAGGCTTCAACAATCTTAACGGGCTGCTCAATTGTGTACCTCTCAATGGTTGAATTTATCAAACACTAAAACAAATAAAGTCAAATTAAGTTGGGCAAAAAACTTGACGTTAAGGTGTGGCTCACAATTAACATCATGCGTTATGGTTGTACCACCCTTTAGTTAGTTCTGAGGCTCTACAGGCGATTCATGTAGGGCTGTTAAGAAAGTTCATAGTAGGGGCCACGAGGAAGATAAAGGCGTCACATAGAGCTCTTCTGGGCCAAAATGCTCAGGATATTGCAAGTCGGCCGTTCTTAACCCAACCTAAACTAATATTGCCGTTAACTAATCAAATACTGGCTTATTTCTTTTTGATAAACATTATAAATTGAACATGATCATATATTTTGCTCTTAGTGATATTTCTTGTAACTATTTGCAATGGCGGTATTTTTTGCGATTTCTTTTTTACCTTCATTGAAAATTTTATATATTTAGAAGAAACTTAACTTTAACTAAGTAAAATATAGTTTCTTTATTATATGTTGACTATAGATAAGTAAATAAAGGATTTCCAAAATTGAGGTATCATTTTAATTTTAATAAAAAATACTTCTTTTTAGATATTAAAAATATTTTTATTTCGGTTTATTACAAATACTTAGGTTCTGGTTAAAAATGAAAAATTATGTCAGCCACCTAAAGCCCCTCTACTGGCTCGGCTTGCTCCAAATCTTTTACCAAAATTTTCAATGACGTTTTTCAATAAACTGTTATCAAAGGTTGATATCTGCTCGATAATGTTGGTTTTAAGCTCTTGAACTATTGTGTGATTATTGCTGTACATTTACGATTTAAAAAAAAACCCACAAAAAACTCTGAAGGTGTCAAATTATAAGATCTTGGTGGCCAATTTTTTCCTCCTCTACAAGAGATAATGCTATATTCGAACTCTTCTTTCAAAAGATCCAATGTTTATTTTTCTGTGTGACAAGTGGCACCATCCTGTTGAAACCGCTTATTCTCTATGTCTAAATAATCAATTTTCTGTCACAATAATCGTCGGATCATCTTCCTGTAGCGATTTCCATTGACGAATGGAAGTTTTCGGATCTTCTTCAATGCTTCTGCTCACGGCTACTATATTCTCGATTGAACGACAATTACGTTGATAGATTCTTTTATCATGAACGGATCCAGTTTCTTCAAAATTCTCAACCTTTCAACCTTTTCATAAAAAAACGTTTGGCAGATCTCAACGGCGGCCTGCACAATATTTAAATTAGAATTAAACACTTGATTTACTTTAATAATTTAAATTTATTGCTTTTTCAATTTTTAATTAATTTAATTAACAAATTCAATTTTAATTGGCCAAATTTAATTTATGATTTCCGACTGTCTTCGTTGACTCCGTTATTAATGCCATTTAAACTCCATTCCACTAGTTACTCAACTTATGGGGTCACGTTGCACTAACACGCGCGAGCTCCCAGACGCTGATGATGCTAAAGTACTTTTAATGCTGGTAAGCTAAATGTAGAGCTTACGCAGCTATATTTGCCTGGTTGGCAGTGTTACCACTGTTGTTAACTCCTCCCCCCTCAAAAATCTGTGTCCCGCAGATCACTGTCGATGGTTGGGGTAAGGAACATGTTATCCGCGGGGTTTTTACCATTGGCAAGTTTAGTCGTCTGGTTACTTTATACCACAATAATCCAAAGCAAATGCCAATAATTATTACTATAACTATGTGGCTACCGAGAAACAGATTTGATATCATTTTCAGGTGTTGTATTCTATCGAAGTTGTGTAGGCCAATATTGTGGATCTGATCAATGTCCACCAGTAATCTTTCGCTTGTGACACTTGTCAGAACAGGAGGTAACGGCAGGACTCTAGACAGGGATGTACTGGAAAATGTTTCGTTCCCAAGTAAAATTGTTTCATTAAAAAGCTGTATCAGGTAGGTACCGTTGAGCATTTCGCTATGATCTGGCATAGTAATAACACCGATAAAGTTGGCTAGGAAAATCATATCGGAGGTGATCATCTCCACAATCTGTGCTTTTACCGTTCTATATATATTGACAGTTGGCAGTTCCGCCTTTCAGCAAACGCCGTACCTAGCTCTCTTCTGCTAGTTGGTTAAGGGAAGATTGATTTTAGTTCAATCTATTTGTTTAACTTGATTGCAGGTCTGACGATAAGCCGTTGATAAAAGTCCTCTTTCAACTTTGGAATGGAAATAACATATAACAAAAGATATTGGTGTAAATGGAGGGTTCCCCATATTCAATTGCGTCAACGGCATTAGAGTATGGCAAGGTTTCCATCTCCGTAATAATTTCTTCAACCTCATTTCGATCTAAAAGCCTCGTATTGACGATCCCACTTTTGGCCATTTGACACGCCCTTGTTATTTCCTCAATGGCGTCCTTTAAAACCAGCACCCGATTTATCGTTCCTTGACCAATTCGCTCTGCCTCAATTCCTTTGCTTATTTTATTGATTCGGGAAATAAGTTCGTTAGTCTTCTGCACAACCTCATTTGTCGCTTTCAAAGGCTGTGTGTTGATTTTATATTGCTCATTGCTGCTTGTAATTATTGCATTTTGAGCTTTTAAAACTTCATTCCAGCCTGTGGCGTCTGGGTTCCGAGCTACCCACTTCCAGGCAGAACCAATCCAATCAATCGATCTTTTCATTCTGTTTCTTATACCTCTTAGCTCTATCAGACTTTCTCTCACCTGTGCTAGGTAATACTCAATGACATCCTTGTTCCGACTAGATGGCAGATATTTTTGGACCAGCATTGTTACATTATTGGCAATTGTGGTGTAGTCCTCTGATTTATTACGTGAATTAATTTTAGATTTCCATTTGCTGTCCACTCATTTCCGGCTCTTAATGTTACTATAGGAGCGTCATAACGGAAAACTTGTGCTGCTCGTGTGGTGATTGTGCCAGTGTAAGAAAGGAGAAGAATAGCTAGTAGTGGATTCATCTTTTTCTGTAAATATAAATTATTTAATTAGTAATATTTGGGCAAAGCCCTTTTGCCTTGTTTCGTAATCATGAAATATGTATATTCTTAGTAAATGGCTACTCTTCTTTTTTATTAGTACGTAATTAGTTGGTTACTATTAAGTGTTAGTAGGTTAGAATTTATTATAAATTTTTTATTATATTCATAGATAAGTGCATACGCATATATTCTTTTAAACTTTTTCTTTTAAATTTCTTTTGTTTCATTTAGTATTTTATTTTAAATATTGGTTTCTGCTGTATATCTGTATTTAATTTTTTATATATTTTATATTTTTAATATATATATGCTTAAAAAAATTCTCTTTTGATATTTTTCAATTTTTCCATGTTTTTCGATATATCATTTCATATTTTCTATATTCTTATTTCGAGCATGTGCCCATTTTTTATTTCTTCTTAAACTTAGCTCTTTTCTCGAATCCGCCACGGAAGGACCGCAGGACTCCATTTCAGTCGCTAGCAGGCATGCCCCCCACAACCTACTAAGGTGCGATCAGTTTCACTAACAGGCCGACTCTTGTTAATTGAGCAAATCGGTCTTTAATATTTAAAAGGCATTTAATATTAGGAAACTATTTTATTTCGTATTGTTTGGAAAAGAAGTGGAAGTTTTACTCTGTGTTAAATTTGTTTTAGATTTTTTATATTGGCCTTATGGATCCTTTTACCACTCGCCGTACGTATTGTTACCCTATTGTCTTTTTATACAACTTCCTTTCTATATACTGCTTTATTTTTTGCTTTAATATTTCGTATCTTAACATATACCACATCGCCTTTCTCATTTTTATTAGGCGATGTACGTTTGTTATTCCTACGTTTGTTCCTCTCTTTTACATTTTTCCTAATAAGTTGTCTTAGGTCCCTATTTATCCTCGAACGAGCTTCCAGCAACTTACCAAAATCTACTGTTCGAACCCTATTAAAAAATATGTCACCCGGCCTTATGGTGTCGACCTCGACGTACATAAGTTTTCGTACACTAAATTCCGTTTTTTTTTGACCTTAGGCATCTTTAAATTTCGATTAGAGGCGAGTGTAAGCGTTTCATCTGTCCATTTACTTCACTGCGCTGAGATGGCGTCAAATATATTTTTATTCCTAGTCTTTCAAGGAAGCCTCTAATTAACGGGCTAATGAAGCTACTCTCATTGTCAGAAACCAAAAGTATGGGTGACGTAAAATAGTGCAGAGCTTTGACTAACTTTTCTCTAATATTCAGAATTGATCTATCACTAATGTGAAAAAGTTTAGCAAACTTTGAAAATTTGTCTATTACTAATATGAATTTTTGGTTCTGTACTTCAATGATGTCCATATGTAAAACTTCACACGGTGCCATATGTACAGGTGTTTCTTGAAGTTCCGGTCTGGGAGGATTTCTATCGTACTTATTAGTGTTACACACCTCACAGTTCGCCACGAATTTCTTGATGAGGGCATGCATACGAGGGAAGTAGTACTCGTTTAAAATTTGTTTCCTATTCTCTTTAGCATTTGTATGCGCCCTACGATGCTCCTTCTGGATTATCTCGAACTGTAAGTCGTCTGACTTGACATCGTTGACTAACTTTTGGCCGATTCTAATTTTGTACTTAGAGAAATGCTGTAAATAAAGCTCCTGTATAATTGGTAAGCAATATTCTGGGGCTTTAGCTCCATTAACTAGGTTAGGCTGCAATGTTTTTTTGAGGATATGCAACAGGTTTTCAGCGTTCCATTCGGGTGATGAGAAATAGTACCGATGGAAACCCTTGTGCGGTTCTTCGCTTGATTCGAGTTCTATTCCTGTTTCGATAATTATCTGATTCCTGAAGACGTTAACTGGAATTTCCATATGTGGAATGAAATCGGAGGCATCTTTCATTGCGCTATGTATGGTTGAGCCGGTTGATGATATATCGTCGTCCCATCCTTCTGAGGCAGTTCTTGTGGTTTGCAAATCACCTTCTGATACAGTTGCGAGATACCTTCACTGGCCGTATATATCTTTCCCCAATAAAATTTTGCTCGCTTGATGCATTGTCGAAGCTATTTATTACTTTTTCCACTGGATGTTGGTCCTCCATGTTGTCAGAGCTAGAAGTCAAATGGAATAGGCGCGGTTGCTTTTCCCTATTGAACATTTTCAAAGAACTCCTTTTTTTCCGCCAGGTTAGGACGATTGATATAATTTACCTTTCGTGTTTGCAGCGAACGGTCTACATCCATTGGCTCCGGTGCGACTTGATGGGGCTTGGAACTAAAATTGCTATGCTGACGGTTATTTTTTTGCTGAAAGTTATTAAACCTAAAAGGATTGGAAGAGGGATTTCCATAGTAAGGTTTAGATGGTCTAGGTGGAATTAACGTAGTTGTTTGGGAATATTGTTGCATGTTGTTACGAACTGGTATTCTGGTGTGGAGAATATTATTCCTCATGGTCAGATTTTGCAGTTCTAGGTTGAATGAGCTTCTGGCAGCGTTTTTGGCCGTTGAATTATTACCATTCTGGATATTTCTGGATTAAGGGTGACTTACAGTAGAATAGAATTCGTCCACCTTCGATGATCCTTAAGAAAGTTCGTTGAATTGATGTTCTAGCGTCTGAGCATCCCTTTTGTCGGCATAATGGAGCGATAGTATTCTTTAAATTTCCTTCCAATCAGCTTCGAACACGTTATATGATACCAAGGCTGCGTCCGCTTCTCCGACAACTTTATGTCTAATGCTTTGCATGATGGAACGGTAAATGGGTTTATCTTTCACTATCTCGAAATCCTTTAATACCATTTCAACCGAATGGACCCATGAAACATAGTGCAGGGGATTGCCATCGAATGACCGCACTTCCTTGACACTGTCAGGAAGTCTACAAACCGATTTTGAATCCTCTTCTGTTCTGGGACCTTGTAACCTTGGGACAACCTCTTCCGTATTTCCTACATTATCTTGCTTTTGTCTTTCAATTTGGTATGATATCCTACTTAATTCGGATATATCATTAGCCTGTTCTATTTTGTTTAGTCTATTTTCTACTGATTTGACTTGCTCCGGGAGGCGGTTGACGGCTTCCGTAAGGGCAGTCAAACTAGTTCTCATGTCCTCCATTGTCAGAAAATAATAATGTACAAAGGATAGTGGTAAAAGGACTCACCTGGTATTCTCAAATGACGTAAGTATGTTATATTTTAATTTCACTTTAATTTTATTTCACTTCTACTTCCTTTATAAACAATTATTTATCTTCTTTGATATTTCAATAATTTTAGTTTTATAAATTTTTTCTTATTCTTGTGCAAAAGAACTATTAAATTTTTTCTAATAAATACTTTGCACTTTTTCTTGGGTTTTTCACTAATTACATTTTCCTTTTAATTTTCATAAATTCTTATTATTTTCTTTTTATTGGATTTTATGCAACGGAACTTCTTATTAAATTTCTTCTTTAATCATGTAAATTTTTAGATAATTTTTTTGATTTTTATAAATTTTGTATTAAATTTGTGAGCCTTAGCAACGCGACGCGTACCGACCCTTTGCGATGTATTTCTATATTATACCTCGCGGGAAGTCCGTTTAATTCCTTTTTGGAAATCCGCTTTTATGCTCACGGACACCTACTGGGGAACGGGTTATTCCACTTCCGATCAGATAACCTTCTGTGAGTTTTTCTCAGCAGGAATATCTCGTTGTCGAAGGAGGTTTTTTATTGTTTTATTTTTGTTATATCTCTGGAGGGTCTTTTAGTAATCGCAGAACTTACTTACTGATTTATTAAGGACACCACTGTTTTATAAGTTGGTCCCTGCTCGGGCGCCAGTTAAGGATTTCGTCTAAGGGTTTAATAAAAAAAAAAACGTTTGGCAGACCTCAATGCGGCCTGCACAATATATAAATTACAATTAAACACTTGATTTACTTTAATAATTTAAATTTATTTCTTATTCAATTTTTTATAAATTTAATTAACAAAGTTCAATTTGAATTGACGAAATTTAATTTACAAAATTTAATTAATGATTTGCAACTGTCTTCGTTGACTCCGTGGCTAAGAGTGCCCATTCAAACTCCATTCCGCTGGCTGCTCAACTTTTGGGGTCACGTTGCACCAACACGCGCGAGCTCCCAGACGCTGATGAAGCTAAATTATTTTTACTGCTGGTAACCTAAATGTAATTGGAGCGGATACGCGTGCGATTATGGAAATATATGAAAGAGCTTACGCAGCTATATTTATTTGTCTGACTGGCAGTGTTATCACTCTTGTTAATTTTAATTATTGCACTGCTTGCAAACAGTAATAATGTTAGAGCGCTGCTTGCATACAAACTTTTACAACTAATGCATACTAATGGCCAGTTCGCATATTTTTTGTTTGGATTTGGTTGAAGTTGAAGCCTGATGAACCTGTTCAAGTTTATCGCGTTGTTTTTGTGCAATTTCTTTTAAAAATAATGCTCTTGGTGACGTTTTTGGCATACCTTTTCAGTTCCAGCCACATTTAGCTTACGTTAATAATATAAAAGGTATTATAATCGGATATACATATCTATTATATTACTAAATACCACTGGAGTCCATTTATTTCACAATTCACATGTGTGTGCAAACTTGTTCAAAACTTGTCGATCACTATCTCTATACTTATTTTTAAATCTTGTACTCGCAAATTGTTTCACATTATGCTATTGAGGATAGCACTAATTCAAACCTTTTATTCAAGGTAAAATTTGACCCAAAGACCTTAAGTGTAAAAAAATTTATAACTGACTAGTTTTGCAAATATATTTTTTCAAAAACCTAATTTTTTCGTTCAGATTTGAAAATTAGAAGCATATTAAAAATATAAACCAATCAGTTTTAGAAAAATAACTACAAAATATGACATTTTGTACACGATTTAGAAGTTCTTTATTAAGCAGATAATGGACACAGTGATTTTTAATGTGTTGTAAAACTTATCAGAGCTAAATTTCTTCTTAATTCTACTGAAGCAGCAGCCATTATTTTATTGTTTAGTTTTTTTATTGTTTATTTTATTTTTTATTTTTTGTTCAAGCAAACAAGCGCATAAATTATATATAACGGCCATATTTATAATGAAAATCTACCAAGTGTCTAGTATAAGTATAATTTTTAATACTCTGACTACTATGTTTGCTAAGCTCAGGTCAACAGTATTTAAACATTGTTGATTAGAAAAAACTGTCATTCACATTTTTAGTCACGGCGGCGAAAGAAATATATCTAAAATAAAAAAAATAAATAAATCGTACGTCATGTTTAAAATAACTGTTCTTATAATTTTCTAACGTTGTAGATTAAGTTTTTAGTCGGTCTACTGCCACAGGCACCTCAATTACCTTTAAATACATAATTTACAACCAAATATTTAAACAAAATATTATATGTATATAACTTAGTTATAATTATAAAAAAAATTATTTTAGCACCAAGCATATTTTTTTGGTGCATTAGGGTCAATCCGAATTTGAAAAAAAAATTCGAAGTAAAATTTAAAATTAAATTTTAAAATTCGGCGAAAACATATTCCAGATATCATGAAATGCAGCAAACTTATCTTTATTCAAATCTTGTGCTCTAGTTTGGTATTTGTCAAACCATAACATTCGTACAAGTTATCGCGGTCTTTGCAATAACATCACAGCTCGATAAAAAGGACGGCCATCCAGACTGCAACATCTTTTACGATTTTTACGGTTTGACAAAAATGTCATTTCATGACATCTGGAAAATGTTTTTAGCAAATATAAAAGAACTTTACAAACCATCATATCGCATTACTATAGACGAAGAGTTAGTAATGATCAAGTGGCTGTTATTCATTCAAGCAACATATTGCATCAAGAGTAAGAAAAGACAAGATTAAGACTTTTTTGGACTTGCTCTTGAGTCGTATCCATTGAAAGCAGAAAAATATGTAGGCCAACAGCCGGATGCATCTCGTTACGTTGATTACGCCTTGAATTTGGTTTATAGGTTGTCTTTTCCACACATCAATAAAAGTCGAAGCAAAACTATGGATAAATTTTTTCCAAGTAGTAAATTAGCAGAACAAATGTTCTAAACAAAGAACAATAATTGGAACAATCAGCTCAAACAAAGCACACTTACCAAAACAACTGACGAGCATGAAACAAATTAAAAAGATAGAAGTTAGTTTCTCGAAATTCTGCTTTGACAACTATCTAACATTAGAAAGCTAGTTCCAAAGCAACAAAAATGTGCTGATCTTATCCACCTTACATAATAATGATGCTGTTGATTAATCATAAAAAAAATCCCAAAGATATATTAGATTACAATAAAACAAATTGAGGTGTTGATACATTTGGCATTAGTTCGGACTTTTAGCAGCAAAAGGAAACCTCCGAATGGCCAATGGTTTTATTTTTCAAAATGATTAATAAGTATATCACTTATAATATGCACAAATACGTGAGTCCGCAATTATGTACGGAGAATAAAAATTCCAGTCTTAAAACATTATTGAAACAACTAACAATTGAATTAGCAATGGAAGAAAAGCGCAATAAGAGCTGTCGAGCAAATAGGACATAAAATTAAACGAAATGTTTAAGTGACACCAATATTTAAATGCGTCAGTCTAGGACAATATAATTGTGAATAGTATGGAAATCAATTGGGAAATGAATGTAAAATACTTAGGTGTACTTCTAGATATAAAATTAAAATTTAAGAATCATATTTCATATATTGTAAATGAACTTAATATATTTATGAGAACCCTGTATCTGTCCCCTGTATATTTGCCCTCGATCTGTTTATAATAAGACATCAGTACGGTGTCACTCCCGCAATGATTAATGAATTGCTTGGACGATATAGAGTAAGAAAATGCGAATTTTTAGTAGATGATGCTTCGGAAGAATTAATTTTTTCTAGCAATACCAAATCAAATTTCTTGCATTGCTTTGAATTATAAATTTAATTTCTACACATAATTTAAATAATTGATATAAAAGTTAAAAATTTTTTAGAATAGGCTAAAATAAGGACTATTTTTAAAAAAGTAAGAAAGACGCAGATTGTGAAAAAATTTATATAAAATAAACAGACCACGAAAAATTTTAAAGCAATAAGCGAAGATTTAATTGATGGAAACGAAACCTTACTTAACAAAATTGTGTGATGATTACACCAGTGTTAGTAACCGATTCAGTAAAGGTGAATGCTGATGGAAGGTGTGAACAGAACTCAAATCTAAAATAAAAATAAAAAACAAATGACATGTGATCAAAAGCCTTGCAATATTTGGTTATAAGTGTATAAAGTTATGAAAAACCCGTTGTTAACCCGTAACTCAAAGTTTTGAAAATGATCGAAGAAATAGTACAATTCTCCAAGAATTTTCAATTCATAGAATAAAATCCTAATTCTAATTCAATGGAGAATTTTTGGACAGTAGTAAAAATACGCCTGGAAAAATAAAGTTGGTATTCAGTGAAACATTTGAAGCTGTGAAACCAGTTTTCTCTTAAGTTTTTAGATGACATTGTAGAGAACACGTCTAATTGTTTTAAAAGCGCCATTATAAATAAAGAGCTTTATTTTATTTCATTGCGTATTTACATGTGTACAGTAAACTTCAAAACATTCACTTAGTTTTGTTCCCCACTGTATATATGTATATTAGCATATTTTTGACGTATTGTATACGTATATTGCTGTATGATTGCCTATCGAGTCGTCATATGGTGGCCGCATGAGCAAATTGTGAAAACACATGATTGGGGTATAACACAAGTATATTGTTGCAATTGTATTATCCCTAGCTGTATAAAAGCCTTGTGTCAGCAACTATTTGAAAACATAATTAATGGTGTTTTCTTTTCTGAGAAAAAATGTTGTATTTCATTTGTGCTTTGCCATAAAACGTCGTCTAAAATTAAAAAATATCAAAGGTTTTTAATGTACCATCTTTAGAGGTAGACACAGCACCCTTAACCTGTCAATATTGTTGTATTTCATCCAAATTAAATAATTACATAAATTAAAAGATCTTACCTGGTTCCAGGGTTGTCGCCAGTAGTATTGATGGCAGGCAAAGTAGAATGATACGTATTTCTAGCATGTGCATTGGCATTAGTATTGGTAACATTTGTAGTCGAACCACCAATTTTTCTTCCTGCTACAGAGCCAATGTTGTTAGTATAGAATTGAAATACAAGTTGGTGGTAAAGGCAGAGATGATGGCTATGGCAGATATATTGGCGCTGACTTTAATAACGATGAAGAGTTTTTTGTCACACACTTAACATTCGTTCTGATGATGATGATAATGATAATAGCTTGGTGGAATAGCAAGCGTTCTTGATTTTGATGGCGTCTTTACTTCTGTCACTGTCGTTGTTTTTATTTCAGATATATTTTAGATTGTGATTGTTTTTGTTCTTTTAAATTGCTTAAGGTTAATGTTTATTTAACTACAACAAATAATAAAAGGGAGCAAGGAATAAAAACTACATTCTTTTTAGTGTACAAGACATTGATATTGCAAAACAATAACAATGATAGTACTTTGGTACGTATTGTTTTTTGTTTTATTTTTGGATAGTTGCACAAATGATAAATGAGAGTTGGAAGATGTCAGCCTTAAGTATTGTTATTGCTTTACGAAATTTTATTCTAGAAGAAAATGTAAAATAGAATGAGAATTTTTTCCTGCCATGTACTGTTTTGCAATGACAATAAAATTAATTTTATTATGTCGCTTATTTTATACAACTCTCGGGTGATTTTTCCTTTTTTGTTTTTGTTTATTTGGTTCAAGATTATATTTTGTATTGTTACCATTTGAATGAAATTTATTGTTATGGCTCTTCAACGTACATAATTCTATTCTATTCTATTATCGGAATATGATTTTGTTTGCCATAATCATATTACGCTGCATCATATTTCATCTTGTTTGCTTTTGATCTTTTGCAATTTTTTCCATCTATTTTTTTTTAGTTGTGGCTATTGTTGGCTTTGCTACTACGGATGCCCTTTGTTGCGGGAAATGACGAATGATGTTGATTCGAATTCGATAATGTTTTTTTATTATTTATTCCAAACTTAAGTATCACAGCATTGTCCCATACATACTATGTTCTATAAAAATTCTCAAATCATTCTACTACTTTTTCGGAGACCAAGTGATTTGCAAATTTTCATAAATCGCTATTATTATTCTGTACTTATCTAACTTCTCTTTGTATTTCTATTTTACTTTCCCAATTGTTTTCATTTCAACTTTTTCTTTCAATGTTCGAATTTTTTTATTTTTTATTTGCATGTTTGTTTTACAGAGATTCGTTCGCTCAACTGCTGCATATTTGTTGGTTTTTTTCTTTCCGTTTTTATTTTCTTTCGTTAATTTTTTGTTTTTGCTTCTTATTGATTTCAAGCTGCAAATAGAAAATAATTAAAATGCAAAATATAATTAGTTTTTCTTTGTTTTTCCTGTGGGCTTAAAAACTAAATATTTTTGTTTACAATTTAATTTTTTATAATTGTAATTTATTTAATTTTATTATTATTATTGTTGTATTATTTGTCAAAATACGATGTATCCCTTTGTAAAAATTATATTTCTTAGGGTTCGTCACTTGTAAAATTTGTATTTGCTTACGAATGTTATTGTTCAAATATGTGTTTTGTCTATTTATATTAACAATTGATTTGATTGTTCACTCAATAATACATTTTTCAATGGAAAAAAGAAAAATGGATATGACATCTATATGTATTTATTTACCTTTTTTTGTTACAATAAACTCACTTACATACATATGTACGTACATAAAAACTTAAAATACTTGAATAAATGGAGTGTATATTATACATATTATTTACATATACTTAGGATAAAAATTAATAGAAAGTAATTCTTTTAGTTTTAGTATACGACTTACTTTGTATACTGACCCAAAATTGTTTTTACAGATTTTTTTTTATTATAAATATTTCAATATAAATTTTTAATTTCTTTTAATATATGGGAATATTAGACTTTTTTAAATCTTCATCTAAAATTATTCACGTTATTCTATGTAGATACTAAAACCACTATTATTTTTTCTTTGTTTCCCTTTACTCCTCTTGGGAGCATATGGCTTCCACAAAGCAGCTCCATCTAACACGGTTTACAGCTGTTGACTTTGCCTCTTCCCATGCTAGGTTGTTCTGTCTCAGTTCTTGGATAATTGCGCATCTCCAGGTGTTTTTGGACGACCATGATTTCTTGAGCCTTGAGGATTAAACACGAGTGACATTATAGTGATACTTTCTAGTCTTTTCGGATGGTGTGACCAATCCATCCCCAATTTCTTTTCCATATCTGTTTCAGTATGGGTTTCTCATTAGTCATGCTCCACAGTTCTGTATTACTTATGGTGTTAGGCCAGAAAATTCTGCATATGATGGAGTTTCTGTGTGATGTTATTCGATACAAGCCCGGTTGAACTGACATACAGCAGTACCGATTTAACACAAGAGTTGAATATTCTGAGCTTAGTTCGTCTGGATATGAGCTTCTCCATTCTGACTGCAGTTGTCCAAATACCGCTCTCGCTTTGTTGAGTCTATTATCTACGTCTGTTTCTGCGCCACCGTTTGTAGTCACTGTACTTCCTAGATAGCAGAAGCTATCTACACACTCGACTGGCTGTCCCTGTAGCATGATGTTTTCTGTGCTCGTATTATTTATTCTCATGGCCTTGGTTTTCTTTATGTTTATCTCAAGCCCAACACTACGATCTAATCTTTCCAGGTCCTCCAGTTTCGACTGCATATTGGAAATCTTATGCGAGAGTAGACAAATGTCATCCGCATAGTCCAAGTATTCGAGTTGGCGTGAGAGACTCCATGTGATCCCTCTTCTTTTTGAACAGACTTTGCTCATTATGTCATCCAGCACGATGGTAAATAGCTGAGTTGATAGTGGGCATCATTGTTTACCTTCAGCATTGGTGTGGAATGGTTGGCTGATGTTTCCGTTGTGAAGAACTGAGAGTTCTGCATCCTCATACATCGCTCTAATTATTGGAATTATCTTCTGGGGTACTCCTTTGGTTCTTAGTGCTTTCCATATAGCCGTTCGCCTGATGGTATCAAACGCTTTCTTGAAATCTTGGGTACGCCATTCTATAGACTGTTCAATGATTATTCGTAAAGTGTTGGCCTGATCTACGCAGCTTCTATTCGGTCTGAAGCCAACTTGTTCGTCTCGCAGTATGTTGTCTATTCTGCTCTGAAGCCTCCCCTGTATTATGACTGCAAGTATCTTATATATGGTGTAAAATAGAGTAATTCCTCTCCAATTATTACAGTCTTTTAAGTCGCCACTTTTTGGTAACTTTACAATGATGCCCTTCTTCCACGTAGGAGGCAGCCTCTCCTCCTCCCATACTAATGTGATGTGAGGCAGTAGAAGTTCAGCTGTGGTTTGGATGTCAATCCGTAGAATTTCCGCTGGTAGTCCATCTTCGCCTGCCGCCTTTTTTTCGCTTCTTTAATCTCATTCAGATTGAGAGGGTTGCATAATATTCTTAAATTGTTTTCCTCATCTATGTTCTCAACTGTTTCACTGTCCTAAGTAGTGTTCCTGATGTTACTAATTTGATTGAAATGTTCTCTCCATCTCTGTGTTTGTGCATCACTGTTCGTTATTAGTGTACCATTTTTATAGCAACGGCTTGGTTCCCAATACACTTTTGATTAGTGAGATATTTAATCGTCTGGTGTAGTCTTCTCATATTATTCTGGCCACCTGCTTCTTCTGCGGCTATTGCCAGTCATTTCAGGAAAACTCCTCTGTCTCTTCTTGCAGCTTTCTTTACTTGTTTTGCCAGCTGATAGTATTGCTGCCTCAAGGTATTGTTGCTATTCAGCTGCAGTTTTAGTTCCCTTCTTAGAGAAACTAGGTTCTAAGTATAATCTGATATCCAAACTTTTCTATTTGTTTGCACTACACCAAGTGTTTCCTCCGCGACTTGATTATATATTGTTTTGATATCTTCCTATGAGTGACGTTGGCTTGTTGGTAGCCGTTCATGGATTGCCAAGGTTAATGCGTGCCTGGTTGCATCATTTTGGAATTTTTGTAGGTAGAGCCGTTTTCGCATTGTGTGCCTGATGGTGTTTCTTTAATCTTGATTTCACCAGTGATAAGCTCTTGGTCACAGCCGATATCAGCTCCTCTCCTATTTCTGACATCCGATAAAGAGCTTCTCCTTCTTCTGCTAACGCATATATGGTCTAGCACAATTCTATTAGTCGCTCTCTATTCTTATTCTTGACATCACAATCGTGTGTTCCCATAGTGGACCTGATGTTGGTATTGTCGCTACCTATCTTCGCGTTAAGGTCACCCATGAGTATGATGATATCACCTCTTCGAGCGTGGATGTTAATTGTGTGTAGAATTTATCTTTGTTATGTTCTTCAGCGTCTTCCGTTGCACAATGGTAACGTGTCGTCACACGATCCGATACTGGTTTCCATATTTGAAGGGAGTTCTTTATTCTCTTTGACATTATTAATCAACTCCACTTTCGCCGCCATTTGTTCTTCCACTGAAGAGTACAGTATTACCACTTGCAGTGATAAGTTCGCCATTGTCATTCCACCTCATTTCGCTTATCCCTAAGACTTCGATTTTGTACGCCAACACTTGATCTTCAAGTTTTGCAAGCCTTGATGCTTTACGAAGAGTTCGTACGTTCCCATTGCGCAACGCGCGTCCTCTTTCGTGTGCCGAAGGTAGTTGTCGTATTTTCCTTTCCATTATTATTTTGACATGTTTCAGTTCCGTTAATCATTTTTAGTTACAAGCTAAGCAGATGATTAGTCTACTGTAGCCCGTTCCAGGATGATGGGGCTGCCATATTATCGAGGTCTAGAAACGACGTCTCCATTGTATTGTATTGTGTAGTGGTGAGGATCCTTGATAAGTATATTAGTGGTGAGGATCCTTGCTAAATGTGTTGGTGGTGATCCTTACTTAGCACTGCCGTTTTTCCTAGTAGGTGGCGTTTATCCTGATCATTCTTGTGATGACTGTCATCGTCGCCAGAGGTAAAGCTGGAATGTCAGGGAGACTTCTTTTGAATGTTTTGGTCCGGAGGGTTTAAAGTCTCTTAATGAAATATTCGAAATCCGCAATCAAATTTTTCCCTCTGCTGGGGCTCGAATCTGTGTTGTTTGAATTGTCTGCCGACACTCTAACCCCTACACTACTGCCACCTGCTACTATTATAGTTTAAATCTTTTAAAAATAAACTTAAATTTAAATTTTTAAATTTAAAACAGCTTGAATTTCCTGCCAAGGTATCTCTCAGTCTGCCCAAGTTCTGCTTCCTTTGAATAAAACAGAGATGCTCGTTCATACTGTTCAAATTACAAAGCTTTTTGACAGTTTATATGTTCTCTCCGTGAAAAATACAACCAGGGTTGGTAAAAGAAAAATAATTCCTTCAAAAAATGTTCCTGATATGTACCAAAATTAACTGTATCGCTAACTTTTATTACATAGACTTTCAATTTAAATATCATAGAGTATTTATGGATATTGCTTTTATAATGCCTGGAAAATTGTTTTTATTTTATTTTTCTATAAAAAACGTAAGAAATTGTAATAAATTAACAATCTTGTATAAAAAATTCATAATCTTTGCTTACAGTATTACAAACGGCAACCATAATTACAACAAAAAACATATGTGTGAGACACAAAATTTATTCAGTAGCTTATTAGCCTTATGAACTAAGAAGCGGTGTAGTGTATGTTACTGTTTTTTTTATTTCAAAGAGATTTTCAAAAGAGCTAAAATTTTGCTTACTACATCGAGAAGTATTAATAATAAGTTACATAAATATAGGCATGTTTATACTTTGTCTGAATACCTATTTTTTACATCTTTTTAACATCAGTATATTTAACACTTTAAGTTTTTCGCTTGACGATTATTTATTTCTATGCTAAATGTTACAACAAAGCATCTTTATTAATGAAACCTTAAATTTAACTTATTATCTATTTTTACTACAGAACAAATAAAGGATGCGGTGCGGTAAAGATGTACTTTCTGGGATGGTAAGGATCTAGTACGGTATGGGTACTATCAAGTGCGGTATTGACTGGAACGGTTTACAATCAAGTACAGAGTAACGTCAGAAACAGGTGGTGTTGACAACGTCTGGAACGGGTGGTGTACGGAGAGACAGCTTCTGCTAACTAGTTTGCTGTACTGGAGACAGCGTTTAGTACGGGTGTGCTGTGCTGAGAACAGTGCCTGGTAACCAGTGTGCTGTGCAGCAATAAAAATTTCATTCTTTCAAAAAATTATCCGTCTTTTTTCAGTAAATTTTTCAAGTAAGAAACATATATTGAAGAACATATTAATAAAAAGAATAATAATTTTTAAAAACCGAGTGTTTTCGATTTATATTCCGATATTTGGTTTGATGTCTTGAAGAAAAGAGAGTATTAAACTGTGAATACAAAATCTTAAAAACTTAGTGATAATAAAGTCTAATTTATAACCAAAATTTTGTAATAAATTAGAACATTTTTTTTAAGATTGAAAAAAGGATGACAAAATATAGACAAAGTATGTATACAATATATTGCTTATAAAATATATATATTGTAAGATCGCCATTTAGTACACAATCGAAATAATTAATGCGTTGTTTTAAACTATATTGTTTAAATTATTTTAAATAAAAAAGGTTTTGTTTTCCTTAGTCGTTTTGAAGTAAATTTTGTTTTTAACAAAATGTGTACTGATTTTTTCAAACGTACTGATTTTATCTGGTAACCCTAACTGCACTGGAACAGCGTCTGGTAACGAGTACTGTGCTTGTCTGGTAATGGGTACCATGCTGAAGGCAGCTTGTTGAATGGTTAGTGTGTGGTAGTACGACTATAAAAGGAATGCAGGCGTATATTTAATATTAAGAAAAAAATCGAAAAAATCGCCAAAGTCGTTCATTGAAATCGTTCAAAAATCGTCAGAAAAAAATGAATAAAAATGGCACAATTGTATTACTCGACCTCCTGGAATAAAATTTGCGTAAATACATTTGAAAACTTATAAATATTAGTTCATTCGCTTTTGCTTATTAACTAAGAACCGTTATCTTTTGCAATTCCTTTATTTGAATCTGCATAGATGAAGCTAGACAACGGTCAAAATTTTTTCTAAAAATTCTCCCAACAGCGACAACTAAACTATTATTTGTTGGAAGCTGTAAAAAACTTCGTTGTGTAAATACTTTTGTTTATTTGAAAATTGTATAGAGCTTTGAAAGTCAGAACAATAATTTTTCAATTTTTCAGTGTATTTCTCGAAAGAGCTATCAACTATCTTAAATGCTTGGATTTAGACCGGAAGGGGATAAGATATGAAAAAAGGGAAAGATTTCAACTCAGATAATAGTTAAGAAAATAACTAATATAGGCTTAGCGAAGAATGTCGGGTTTTAGCAAGTCTCTAATAAATTTAAAGTTCTATTAATAAAAAACGTTCTTATTTTTTTTCGCTTTATTTTTCGCTTTAAATTTAATACAAATATAAGTACAAATATACATAAGACAGCTTTTTTAATTTAATTTTAATGGGATATAAATAAAATGGCACAAAATTTTCTAGAAAAGAATCAAAACAAGACAAAAAAAAAACTTCGATTGGCCGTCATTGCAACTGACGTTAAGTTTTTGTTAAACTTAAAGTTATTCTTTAAATGTAACTTAATGCAATGCATTTACAATGTATAAGTTTGATTAATTTATTATATTAAATGCTAGTGCTAAAACTAATTTATTTAAGAAGATTCGGACTAATTGAAAGACTACACCCTTTATCTTAAAACTCTCGCTGCTGTCAGTAAAAAGAGTACATGAGAATAAATGTCACAAATTTGTTCAACTTAATGCATTTTTCAACGTTAAACATTTAGCAGCCGTAAGCCCTTTTGTTACAGTTTCATTTTTAAAACTGGACAAACTGACTGTCCTGTGATTTTTGCTTTACTTCATATTTTTTAATTTTTCTTTTCATACATATCTTTCGTATAACAATATTGGCTTTTTGCCGACTTAATTAATTTTTAATTACTCTGTGCTCTTAGTCTCAGCTTCCTTAATGAACCTTTGTTGTTACCATTTTTGTTTTTGCCATAGTTGGCTTGAATTTAAAACGAAGATGACTGGGTATAAAGTGTCCGACTGAGAAAAATTCTGAATGCAAACACAAAAATAAGAAAAATATACAAGAAACTTAAGATGTAATTATAATTAATGGAAAAAATGCATTTAAAAGCTACAAAAAAACAAAGAAAAGCGACAAAAAATGGCATTAAATCTTTTAAAATTATTTTCTTACAACACAGATTTTTCTTTTTATTCTCTTTGTATCTGGCATTATTTATATATGTACCTTTGTCTGGGCTTCTTTTTTAAATATGTTTATTTTAGATTTGGAGATTATGTTACATTTATTCTGAAATAGCAGTTATTCGCACTATCAATAAAAGACAACAACAACAACAGACAGAAGAATTCTGTCCTATTGCTGTTCTTCTTCGAAAAGAAACTTTTCCACGGAAAAGATATATTGCTCTGTTAAAGAAAATATTTATTAAACTAAAATTAAGCAAGGTATTCCACATTACCCAACTAAAACTATTAAATCAAATTAAATTTTTCAAATATTTCAAATATATTTATTTATAAAAGTTTTATTTGTATAATATCTTATGTAGAAACATATGTATATATATTTTGTGTATTGTGCATGGTAAAAACACTTTATATTTACAACAAAAGACTTTTTTAAATTTGTACAAAGAAATCGTTTTTAAGGGTTTTCATTCAAAGGCCAACTGATAAAAAGGTAATGTTAAGTTAATAGGAGGATCCGGCGGCGCTGTCTCAAGCCAAGAAGACTTACACCTCAGACACAATAGGCTTGTTGAGTGCTTCCATACTACGGGTTAACTAAAATAACCTTCATTTATCGAGAAAAGAGTAGCCTATTATCGTTTATTATTAAGAAATTAAGTCCCATTACACACACGTTAAGTTTACCTTGTCAATATTTCTCAGATTTTCTTTTGAGCTTGCATGGGCGTTCATACATGAATATAAAAGGTACGTGTTTGTTGTTTGTGTTATAATGTATTGCGGTTAAGAAAAGCAAAGATAATATAACAATTGATGATAAGATCAAGTCTGTACACCTTTTCATTCTCTTGTTCCTCTTCACCCAAAAACTCAAGACTTAACGAGTCAAACTTTACGTGTCTGAATCGGGATTAAGTTTCTACATCGTATTGGGTATTCAAAAAAGTTCGGTTATCAAACAACTGACTTAAATGCATTTTGCAGACCTCTGCGGAATTTTAACTCTGCAGAGATCAAAATAAATGATAATCTGAACGTGCAAGGTCAACGCTACCATTCGATTCAGAAATGATCGCTTTCGTTCTGTTTTAGCAGTGAATCGCAAATGGGAATTCGGCCCAATTAATTTTTACTCTTAATTCACGTGGCATCCAAAGATCGAGTTTCTTTGTGTATCCAGCATTCTCCAAGTGGTTGATATCTGTTTGGCGTTTAATGAGAGATGATCTTTATCAGTTTTCCAATGACTTCGTCGACTTTTTCAGTGATTGGCAGATTGGCAAAGCCTTATACTTCTTTAACTTCAAAGTTATCAAATCGAAAACGAGAAAACCATTTCGCTGCTGTTTTTCTGGTTAGAAAAGCAAAATATGACGGTAATGTTACGTATTTTCATTAATTTTTAAACATTGATGACTTCTCACAGAATAAAGTGATTCAAATACTGTCTTCTAACAAGAGCGAAGCTTGAATGCCACCTTTCCAACAAGAAATATTAAATTTTAGAGTCATCTACCGACAATTTGTAACTGATAATTTTCGAACACACAATTTATAATTATACTCGTATATGTATATGTACATACTCGTATGTATATAAAATGAAATTTAAAATAATTGACTTTATCCATTTTTTAATTCTATAGTATTATTTTGTTCTGCAGCATCATAAAAATCAATAGTATTCACGTCCACAAACGTGTTAAAGAAATATATTTAGCTTGGCTCTTCTATGAAAACGCAATCCAGAGTCTGTCTATCTACGTCAATTTAATAAAACTTAAAATTGTACTCGTATTAAAGGCGTAATATGTGTATCTGTGTTCTATGTATGTGCATATATATATACATACATACAGTGACATATATTCGTATAAAAACACCCTTTATTTAAATTATGCTTTTTTCTTTCTCTTTTATCAATGCATTATTCTAGACAAGCTCCGAATCCGATGTTGTACTCTTCAAACCATTTGAATGACTCTATCTTTTCTTTAATTATCTTATCACCCACAAATTAAGTGACAGCATCATCCAACAGCTTGGACGGAAAGTGGAAAAACTCACTGAGAAAACCTATGCAAATAACAGATCTAAGATCTCGCCTAAAGCATATGCAGTGGTCAACTGAGTGAAACAATGTTGTCTTTTCTGATGAAAACAAATTCATTTTAGAGATCACAGGCCCTTAAAATTGGTACTGGTTTATTTCAAATCGTATAAAAAATATTATTTTTTAATATATATTTTGTTTAAAAAAATGACATTTGAAAATTTTTATGAATATGAGTACTGCATACTGTATATAGTTTGCACTTCTCACTGCGCATATTTCGTACAGAGTTGCCACTCCCAATTCCACATACTTTACACAGAGTTGTATTTTCAATTTGATTCAATTAATTGTACAATTAAGCACCAAATAAGAAATTTATTAATTATGGTATTGTATGGCAAATTGAGCTCGATTAAGGTCTTAATCGACAATTATAGCTTATGTTGAACAGATATAACAATTGTGGATCAATTAATTATTGAAAATTAAGTAGCTGTTATATTGTAGCTGTGATATTTTAAAACTGCAATAATTTATAGAAAACAACAACAATAAAAATAAGTTTTTGTACCTGTTTACTCGCGTAGTGTAAATGTGCCATATTTATTACTTTTATATCAAAACACTTACATTGTGAATCCCGAAACGTAAGGTACGTACAAAATTTTGTTAAAAAAAAAACCCAAATTAATAAAGAATTAATTTATATTATAAACCCGAAAATTAACCCCGTTTTTTGTTTATATTTTTACAATATTTTCCGAGGAAATATTTCAAGGAAAAAAACTACCTTTAATTTAGTGAGCGATACGATTTGGAGCTTGGTTTGAATAATACATTGATAAAGGAAATGGAAGGCCAAAAAATTTAAATTAAATGTGCTTTTATACGAATATATGTCACTGTATGTATGTATGTATCTACGCTCATGTATCTAAAAATGTATGTTCTGTGTGTATTTTGTGTATATGTAGTTTTGAAATTAATTTAAAATTAAATATTGCGACTTAGATTAGAAACCAATTTGTATCAATCTTGTATCAAAAATCTTGTTTTTTATTTAATAGTTTTTATTGTTGCACATCTAAGCATTTAATAAATATTCAACAAAATATTCTAAAATATTCTTTAAAGTTATCCATGTGTATGAAAAGATTAAAAAATTATTACTTTTTTGCTTGAAATTAAATTTGTTCAAATTGTGCATTGAAATAATTAAAGTGGCATGTAAATTGAGTAGTAGCTATTTTTTTTAAATAGTTGTAATATCAAGCGTGGTGACCGGCGGTAAGCCTGTAATTCCAGTACGCCTAATCCAGTTGTACTAACCGTTTTTGTTTAGTGAGTACGTATAAGTGATATTTTATTAGTGAAGCAGAAATATCACCAATACGTATATACTTACTTAGTAATGAAATCCTATTGTTCTTTTGCATTAAAAAACGTATATGTATTTCTAAAACGACTTAGCAGATAAGAAAACAGTTTTAGTCTTACTTAAAGGTAATTTTATTGTAGAATTTTTGTTTTTTTATTTTATTCAATATATGTTGTGCAACCTCCTCCATTTTAGAAATAACGGTATATCTCGAAAGCCAGATCTAACCTAAACAACCGATTAGCACTACTAGATTTAGCGTACGAGATATAGGTTTAGCCGCTGTGTGCCCCGCTTGTCGGATTTTCAACTAGCACAGTCTAATTACAAATTCATTAAACATTTATATCGGCACGAAGATATGAATGAACATTATTAATTTAAAGAGGATTAATGAAACTGATATAAATGATTTGAATTTTAAAAACAAATGTAGTTTTTCTTAAAAATAATACAGAACTGAATTTAACTTTAAGGTATACTGAAACCAGTGTTTATTACAACGTAATTGTCCCAACAATTAGAAAACCGCTTTATTGAAGTATTGTGTGATACATATTTTTTTAATTATGCAATATACATATGTACATATACATATGTTCGAAGCGATTTTATTCAAATAGATTTAAAATATATTTAAAAAACAATGATAATAATGATCTTACATACAACACCAAGCAATCCCAGGTTCGTGGTTACTTCAATATCTGATTTGTTTAGGGATCTGAGTGCATATTGAGTGCCTAATATAAGAGTTGTTTTTTTAAATGAGATATGTATTGATGTAATTCCCGCCAGTCCACTCTGGTTAAATTTTCCGTTAATAGCCAGCAGTCTCAGAAATTAAAATTACATCAGTTGATTAATTTTACAAGTTCGTTTTAATAATTGCGGATACCGTTTGTTTTCCTGATCAAAACTTTAAAACAATTAACGGCTTATTGAGTACAGCTTGCACTGCCTCACACTGCTCAAGCTATTTGTAAAATTATTTACTACATGTACTAGTGTCCCAGTTATGCTTTCAAGACCGTTTTTTTTTTGATAAATTCTGTATGCGAAGTTTGGTTAAGAGCAATTTGGCATTGTTATTGGCGGATAATTTTTAGTTAAAATGTTTTGTGGATACAAAAAATAAATGGGTTTTGTGTCAATGAGCGATAGGGCCATATGAAATTGCTGCATTTTTTAAGGGTAAACTTTTTTTTTAGTATAATCCTGACAATGCGAACTGAAGGAAACTTATAGAAAGATTGTAAATGACCACTTCTTGGTAGATTCGACATTGCTATTTTTCTATTTATTAAGTTTTTCAAGAATAAAGATTTAATTGCCACTCTTAAAAAAGTGTCTTTTATAATAAAATATATTTGCAATTCGCTCAGTTTCTGGATTATATTGAGCTGTAAAGGGTTGTTCACAATGCATATGATTTTATGACACTGTGTGAATCCTCCAAATATATACTTTATAAATAATGTGTTAAAAAATAAATAAATTTAACGATTTGATTAACATGTTTAAATGAAATTATTTTAAAAGTGTTCGATTTGTTGACATTTTTAATATTTAAAAAAAATTCAGACATTGTTTTTATAAATTCGTAATTTTACAGCTTTTTAAAACTTAGAGTTGCATGAAAAACTTTTAACAAAATAAAGTTAGAGAAAGAGTTTAACTCAATAAATTAAACTATGAATTTATCATACAAAAGTTCAATTAATAAATTGTACAATTAATTGATTACTGTGTGAATTATAATATTTTTTCCACTCTCTTAATACTTATTTTATTTTATTTTATTTTATTTTATTTTATTTATTTTATTATTTTTTATTTTTTTTTTGTAATAAGCCATTTTTCACTTTTTTACATACGTATTTTGCTTTAATTGAAATGTTTCAAAGTACGTATTTTAAATAATTCTTTTTTGAATATTCGAATAAGTTTATTCGCACGAATATAGTAAGAATAATCCTTTGATCAAATAATTTCAAACTTGAATAATATGATAACATTAAAGAATACCATTACATATAAGACATACTCATGGACACTTTCTTTTATATAAGAACGCAATACTATAATATTTTTTGCATTTACATTAAAGTTGGTTATCTGTTTTATACCTTCTGCTTTCATTTTCCAGCTACTACTGTGTCAAGACAATAACGGTAAAATGTACACGTCTGCATATTAAAAATGCTCTGCATAGAATTCATTCTTATTTCTTTCTTTTTCCGACACCTCCCACCCATATCTTTCACTTAACTAGACAACTACGGCTACTACGATATCTTACGTGGAAATCCATTCATTCTTTTTAATTTTCATTTATGTACGTAGAACCATGTATATATCTCCACGTCTATGGGGTTATTTAAGACTCACATTGTTGCCGGTGGGCAGAAGAAAATGCAGTTTTTTTTTTTAATTTTATGGGGTGAACTATTTTTTATTATTTTTTTTTTATTTTACTCTTTTCTTGTTTTTTTTTTTATTACGGTTAACTTTGTTTTGTCAAAGTTTTTTCATTTTTTTAAATAAAAAATTAAAATTTTTTTATCATTTTCAATAAATTACACACAAGTGGGTCATAAATTAATTTATATATTTTTTTAATTTAAATAAATATTTATTCTTTTCTGTGGTAAGTGGCTGTGTATTGAAATATTTCACTAGAATGCAAAATTACTAAAATATTGAAATTAAGTTGTTGAAGTTATCAATTTTACTGCGAATAAGTAAAATGCAATTACTGTTATTTTATTATTATCTACTGAACTTAATTTTTTAAAAATAAATTTGCAATAATTTAACATTTAAGCAGGTATCCAATATTTAAACTAAAATAAAATTCTTTAAAATTTACAATATTAAAATGAAAATAAAATATTTTACCTATAAAAAATATGAATATACATCCAATGAAACAATTGGTTTGAGCGTCGAAAGTACTTTTAAAATTTAAATAGTGCCTTTAGTTAAATTTATTCTAATATAGAAATATGAAACAAACGTCATAAATCAAAATAGCACACCTAGTACGAAACTAGAACTCAACCAGTACTTTACAATACAATAATCAACTGCACCAGTACTTAACTGTGGACTTTCCTATGCCATCTTAATGCTTAAATTAGCATTAGTAGTGTTTGAAAAGTTACTACATCCATTGATTCTAGTTGGATTTAATTGGGAGCTTTAGACCACTTTTTCTTTTGTATGGGAAAAAGTTATTAAAATTAGTGATTAGGTTCCTTTGTTGCTCTAGTAAAAAATTATAGTTACAAAATTAGTTTAAATATGGTTTTTATTTACTAAAACATTTAGGAAAAAATAAGTTAAAGAAAAACTTTAAATAAACATTTTTATGCAACTGTGTGCGAAGTTATGTCCGGGAACACAGTAAACGATAGAATTTTCGCTTACCATTTAAATAATTCATTTCCTCAGTAAAGCCTTTCAAAAGGCACTCGTCGAAATGTTTTTTATCACGATGTCTTTTACGTTAATCACTTTGATGAGAATAAGCTAGAGCTGCATTTTAGAAATCTTAGATAGTGGAATATTCTTCCCCACTTTTTGTAGCTAATTTATAATGCGTAAATGGTGGGAAATGCCTGGTAGAGTACTTCAAACTTCAATTTTTTTCCCTAGAAATTCTTCTGCTGACAGCGGAACATTCATACCTTTCTCTGACAAAATTGCAAATAATTGTTCTACGCATGTTCTTGTGTATTATGTTTTGATCACTTTTTCAGCTTTTGATTTAAAGCTTTGGTAATTGTTTGATTTTCATTACAGCTTTCTTTTTTTAGAACTTTCGCGATGAAATGCAGTTAGTTTATATATACATATTTGATTTTTTTACTTTCCTTTTAAGATATATCACAGAATTACTCATTTTTTTGATTGCACAAAATTTCTATCAGCCCACCAGTGGTATATTTAAACTTCTTCTAGTACTACAGTAGTTAGTAAATAAAGGAACATCGCATATAAAAGAAACCGCTTATAAATAATTAGACCAAAAAGACAGAAAGAAAATAGGCCTATAAGAGAAAATCGTATATAAGAAAAAACTTTCCATAGAAAATATTAAAACCTGATTTAAAAAACTTTTCCCAAGTACCAACAAAATAAATGATATGAAAGAAGATTTTATATAAGACACTTTTTTCTTACGGCGACACTAAATATAAAAAAGTATAGCAAAAATTTAATCCGTGAACAGATACAATAGAGGTCTCTATGTATAAAAATTACCAAAAAGTTGCTATTGATTTACTTTTTATAAGGAAAGGCTTTATATGTAAAAAATACTCATTTTTCATATCCACTTCCACGTTACTAATATCCACACATATGTATATGCTAAGAAGAAAAAACCACGTATAAGAAACAATTCTGTGACTTTTTCCAGTTTCTTATATCCGATATCTACTGTAGTATTTTTTCCGTTTGTACTAGTGTCAGCTGTAGCATTACTAGTTGTAGTAGCTTTTAGACAACTAACGCTTTAATCTCCTGAAGGGATATTTACCAGGTGTGCCGGTATGAGATGAGTGATTTTTTTTAAATAAAACATTAAGTTTTTAATGGGAAAGTAAAAAACATTTTATTCAAAGTACTGGCCCCGCTGGCTACACATTTTTCCCATCTTTTAGGCAATTTGTGGATTCCACGCCAATAAAACTGTTCGTTTTTTGAAGCAAAACAATTAGTCACCCAATTTTCGACTTTCTCGTAGGAATCGAAGTGCTGCTAAGCCAATGCGTGCCACATCGATTACAGAAAATAGTAGTCGGAAGGAGCCAAGTCTGGTGAACTCAGCGGGTGGGGAAGCAGCTCCCAGTCTAATGCTATGATTGTATCCTGAACCGGTTTTGCTTTGTGTGCATGTGCATTGTCATAGTCTGTGGGCCATTCTGGTCGTTTTCGCTCTATGCATGGTTCAAATTGATCATTTGTTGTCGGTAGCGATCTGTAGTAACGGTTTAAAAAGGTTTTAGTAGCTCGTGGTACTCCACACCTTTCTGGTCCCACCACACACAGCATTGTCTACATGTCGAATCGATCTGGTTTTGCAGACGAAGTTGATGGTTGTCCTGGATTAACCCATGATTTTTTCCATCTACAGCACGATCACCACAGGCCTCGACAAGCATTCGATGCGACTCCGTAGCACTTTTCTTTAAATGAAAACAAAATTTAATGCTTTCCTCAAATCATCATTTTCTGGTACCTCTAACACGATGACAAAATATGATTTAGTTTGTTCACTGACTTGATGTATACTGAATATGTTTGACGGATGTCATTGCTAACACAAAAAAAAAAAAAAAAAAATTAAAAGCTCGTAAGCAAAAAATGTTGCCTATGGAAACATTTGTATCATGACGCACACTTCATACTGGTACACCTGGTAAACATGCATATGTATGTGTATTCGTGTTAAATTACAATACAAAGTTAAATTATATTCAAATTATTACAAGCAGAATGACGGATAAGCATATATTCGGTATAGTGACTGGCGGAAATTGAACCTACAAAACTTAGACGAACAGAATAGAACATTACCCACTAGTTCACTAGGGCACCCAAACTGTAACATGGTTTTTGCTATAATTGAACTAAAGTTTTAAATTATGAAAAATCTTCTTTAAGATAGATTTTATGTTGTCGTTAATTTAGTTTATCGTTTTTATACGTAAAACAAAACAATTTTTAAAACATCTATTTTTTTCTCTCACTTTGTCTAATATATATAAAAACATAGTCAAGAAATATTGCAATAAAATAAACGGAGAATATAATAATACAGAACGACACACGGAACAGAACAAAATAGAGAACAAAATAATGTTCATCTAAGCCAAGCAAAAACTTAATTATTCATGAGGCAAAAGCTCATTAAAACCGACCGAATAAAAATTATAAAATCTCTAAGGTAAATAAGTACAAGCAAGCATCTAACAAATAGTAAAACCGAACAGAATAGAGCAGAACAAATAACAATCTCATCAAGTAAAACTAAAATAAAATAAGCAGGCATCAGAAACCCTTCGTAGAAGTGTTGAGCGATATGAAAACTATAAATTTTTATTTACAGCATGGGATAAAGATGACTCTCAGCACTGGTACTCATTATTTACAAGAATGTTGGCCAAGATGTCTGAAACACTTCAAAGAATCTATTCATTTAACAATTCACTTTTATCGTCTAAAGCTTAGAAAACCTTAAATAGTTAATCAATTAATTAGTTTAATTAAAAACAATCCAACAATTAGTAGGGTTTCGTTATGAACAGGATTGAAGTAATGGAAATAAAGGACGAAACAAAGTTAGTTTAAGTTCCTCTTGAACTCATGCGTTTGAAGGTACTCTAAAATATATAATAAAAAAAAACTTATTGAAAACTTTAATAAGCATTCTTCATTGCCATAAAGTAGAAAAAATTGTTTTACTTTTTATTGTTTCCATTAATAAGTGTCTACGCTTTGATTTTTAAGGAAAATGAGCCTGTAATTTAATTTAAACCTTATTTGCGAGATAAAAACTTTTAAATATTTTGACTAATTCCAACTTTGTTGCAAAACGATATGAACAAAATCCGTCCTACATTATATTTAAACAGATTTTAAGCTTTATTTGTAAGTTTTTTTTAACATAACGTACAGTGGGGCACAAAACGATATGGAATTCTTCAGTTAGTTTGTTTTCGAATTACGTGAAATAATTAATATAAATTTTGATTTTTTCGAATTTTAGGACTACATGGACCAACAGATGATGGACCAATGAATGTAGATTTCCATGCAATGTAGAATAGATAAAGTTAGTTTTAAATATTTATAAAAATAACCTCAAAATTTTAAAATTCTTTTATTTATCAAGTTTACATAAAGGGTAAAAATAAAATTGGAAATATTTATACGAAAACAAAACTAATCTCTGTTAAATTTATACATCAAATCAGGAAATCTTCTATAAAATGTTTTTAAAAGAACTAATTTAATACTATCTATGGAGCATTGGAACATTGATAACAGAAATTAAATATGTTTTTATAAATTAGACCTTAGGCTCGTTAAATTAATATAATAATTCTACAAATACCAAAATTATGGCGTTTTTTTTTTTGAAAAGATTGTTTCTTTTGAAAAGATAACCATTTAACGGCGTTGCCATTACCATATGAAAATGACTTATATGAATTAATAGTTGTTTCTAATGTTGCCTTTAGACAGTATTTTTTTATAAATTTGCGTTTATTAAACGCTAAATTTGAACCATTTTTGTATTTTATTTTGTATTTTTATTGTACTAAATTAAACTTACTTGTCTCTTAAACGTTGTGCTGTTAACAGCAAAAAAAAAATTAAAATTATGTTTTCTAAATTTTTTAATATTTTATAAATAAAATCGTGAATCATTGTTTTAATAATTCGATATTTTCTTAAATATGAATATTGTTAAACTCCTAACATTCAATATTTCCTGTGCTATTGACACTTATCTCGTATTTAGCTGAACGAAATAAAGTTGAATAAATATTATAACGTATACTAAAATTATATTCACCTCTTTATTTATATTTTGGACTCTCACTCAAAAAGTAAATATGGCTTATATACTTACCATAGAAAAAGAGTTACTCTAATCAAATATATTTTCTCTCTCTCGCACTCAAAACCCCTATATATGTATATTTACTTTTCTTCTACACGGTTCCCGAATTTTAGCTTAGTTCAAACCCCTAGTTCAATCTCGTAGAAAGTTTGCTTAAGAATAACGAGCTTCTATCTTCACGTTGAAAATAAAAATAAAATAAAAAACATTGAAAACTCACTAAAATGATTACCTTTAATGTCATATAAAAGCAAAAATTATATTAGAAATGACAGCCATTTTTTTGGGTAACATTTTTACCCTGTGATTTTTAGATGGCAAGAAGTCCGACATTTTTTACAATTCATGTGGGCAACACTTGTACACGATACCCTTTCTAAGGGCAAAGGCACTCATCGGAAAGAAAAATTTCATAAATAACAAAACAGTTTAGACTATTAAACTTTTGCATTATCTCTTTTGAAAGCGTGTGATTTTGTCTCTGCTCCTATTGCCGTTCATACTTTGGATATTATGGTTAATATACATAATTTTAAATACAAAATGCTGATGCAACAATTCAATTCGAATTGAAAATAGTTTTTACAATTTAACATATTAAAATTTATTTTACTTCCAAAAAGTTTTTATTTTAATATTAGAAGAATTAACTCTTTAATATACCTGCGTTTGTTTAAATAATATTTGTGTAGGTGTGTGTACATATGCTATATAAACGGTATCAAGTATTTGATAAAGTTAGAAAAAGTTTAGCTTGCAGACTGTTTTATACTCTAGAGTTCTTTAATAACCAACCATTCGTAATTGTTGTAACAAAGCAACTGAGGTCATTAAACCAAGTGCGAATATTCATTCTTAACGCCATTTTACATGCTACGAAATGCAAACAACAACAATAAAAAAGGAAAAATTATATCGACTAAACTCAGATGATTATCATAAAAAATGATAAAAATAATTAGAATAAGAAAATAAAATAGAACAGAAAATATTCATTTAACATTATAAACAATTGTGGCAAAGAAAAACTAAATAATAAACCATAAGTATCCATAAATATATACATACATACGGTACACGTCAACTGCAGTCCCATTTGTTTATTTCAACTTTTTTAACTAAGAAGAAAAATATAATTTTTAATAATATTGTAAACCGTTGTTTCATAAAATATGATAATGTTACTTTAGGGGACTTTAATAGTATTTTTTAATTAATACAAACTTGTGCTTTTTGTAAAATTGCTTTCATTTCAAATTAACAAAAAAAAGCTTCAAAAAATTATTTTATTTAAAAATACTATCAGCAGTGTCCATAAAAAGTAAGGAAAATTTTAAAACAGCTTCCTTTAAATTATATTATAGGTCTTTCAAGAATATTATTGTGTTAAATAAGTTTAACAATTTTTTTTTTTTTTTTTTTTTTTTTTTTGATCACAAGAATTGGTAAGAATAATTTCTATTTCAAAACTTTGTAGTTTAAAATCATTATCATATTACAGCAGTAGAGTAAATTAAATTTACAAAAAGAGTAGCGACCCTTGTACTACACTAGGTAACCCATTCAAACAAAAGTAAAGCTTATCCCATTAATAGTCGAATCAAAACTACAAGCAAAAATTTGATAATTTACTATTTGTATGTTATTAGTAATAATATAATATTAAATAATTAAATTAATTAATTAAATAATTAATAATTTAATGAAACAAAAAAAATATGAATAACAATAAGTTAATATATCTATATTTCAGATAACATTTAATAGCTACACTTTTTACTACCAAAAAACATAATGTTTTATTAATCATTTCCAAGAAATTTTTATAATTTGTAAATATATAAGTGTTACCGAATTGGCACGGCTGCTTAGAATTAGTTAATAATCAAACGTTAAGAAAAATTGTAAATTTGGTAAAAATGGATATTTTTGCAGAGGGTGTAGAAATTCTGGAGATTGATTCAGATTTTCAAATCTTAATAACTTTTCGTTGTTGAGCATGAAGAAAATTATGTTGTGTAGTCTTTAATGGTAATAAAAACAAACAAAAAACAAAAATATACTTGTAGTTTCAAGTATTGCACAAACAACTGTAAGCAGGATTTTTACGAAAGTGGTATTAAAGTATTAAAATGTCAACATCCGTTAAAGGAGAGGTAAAAATAGCAAAACAATTTAAGGCAATCAGGATCTTGTCTGAAATTATTGATTCTATAGATGTAATCCACGTAAAAATCAAAGAAACTGGAAGTGACTTAGCTTAATATTACATAAAAATGATTATATTTCTTGAAAATTTGCAGGTAAGTTTAATTTATATTATTTTTCAATTTTAACTAACTATTTAGTACGATGTACTTATGTAGGTAGTTTGCGACGCTCAACATTAGATAAAGTGGCAAGATTGGGGGCGGTATCCACGGCTTATAGTACGTCGTTCCCATAGATCGAACGGATAAAATTACAAGGAGTCGTCGTAGATAAATGAAACTTAGATATTTCAACTTTAACCATTCTCAAGATATACATAAATAATGATTTAATTTGTATTGGAGGTACCATGCCCACTTTTTAACTGATGGCTTATACCATCTAAGGAGCCATTTAGACTAAATTCAGAATTTTACATTGTAATCGTTCTCTGGATATACAAAAATCAATATTTAATTTGTGTGGGATATGCCACACATATTTATTCAATTTCGCCCATATTTCGACAATGGTGGTGTGTATTAACTACTAAGTTATTTAGAATAAATTCAGAATCTTCAACTATTTCCGTAAATGTTATGCAAAAATCAATATTTACTTGTATGGGAGGTGCTACTTACATTAGATTATCAATTAGAACACATTTTATAGTCCACTTTTATATATATAGATTCCATATTTACACTTATCCAATCTCGACCAGTTATAGACTGATGATTTGTATTGTTCACGGCATTATTTGAACCAAATCCAGAAACTTCTTTTATTACCGTTCTTAAGATATATAAAAAATCAATATTTACTTTGTATAGAAGATATGTATTTTCTACGAAACTATTTAGACAAAATGTAACAACACTTATGTCAAAATTCATAGTCTTTGGTTGATTACACTGGTCTACAGAACTAGCTATCTGCTAAATGGACAAATTTATAATCTTAAATAAAATACCTTGGTGAAGAAAGCTTGCATATGGTGAATTTTTAAAATATTAAAAAAATTTAAAATTCAACGAGCACCTCTCAAACATTTGGAAACATGACCTATATTTTAATTTAGACCATTTTCTATGTTCCGTTGTCGGCGGCCGCTAACCATACTCCAGATATTTTCATCATCGTGGTCAAAATCAATATTGTAATCAATATTTTAAATTTCACCAATCATTTTAAATTTTTTCATTAAAAAAAAAAATTAATTAACTATATATAAAATGTAATTTGCTGACATTATCAGCTGTTGCCTAACTAATTGTTATTCAATGGTATTCGGGGGTTTAATCAATGATTAACAATGTTCTGTAAATTAATCTTTTTTAGCTAAAATATTGTTATTAGCTAACTAATGACTGTGAATTTGGTTATTAATATCATAATCATTATTTTAAATTTCAAATTGTTTTCATAAAATGCAAAATAAATAAAATTTAATATTTAATTTTCTGACATTGTCAGCTGTTGTCTGACTAGTTGTTAACCAAAGGAATCTTATGTGCTCTGAATAATTTTTTTAGCTAAACTATTGTTATTGGCTTACTAATGACAAAATTCACATTTTTTTGTCATTATTGTTACCATTTGAAGATATAGACAAATAAATATTTACTTGGCATAGGCGTAGCACCGATTAGTTTCAGAAAGATTTTGTAAAAATTTCAAGACTATAGACTTCAAACACATTAAATTTTATACATATATAGTTTTTAATTATAAAGAATTAAATTTAAGAAAACCGGATTTAAAAAAAATTATTCGGAATTCAGCTTTCGATTTATGCAAGTCGAGCTTGGTTTAAAAATCTTCAGGTCGGCAATGTGATGACCTGTGATGTTGATATTGTTAAGAAAAAAAAAGAAAATACATCACATCAGGGACTATATTGTGATATTTTAGCTACTAACTTTATGGGTTTGTGTTAAGGCTCCATAAGAGTGCTGCCATCTGCAAGTTTAACGGTGTTGCCAGTTCGATTTCTTTTCGTGTATTATAATTTAACACCATTTGAATTTACCGGAGAAATTTGTAGTTACTACAAGAATATTCCAAATTAATAATGAAATGCTATAAAAGATGGCACATTGCGTTTAGTGAGAGTTAGTTATCGTTTGGCTGTCATAAAGTGAAGTCGTGTTTAGACGTAAATAAAAAATGTCGTACAAACGAATCTTAAATTGCTGTATTAAGACAAATTGTATAGAGATATAGTGAGAAAATGAAAACTGTAAAACAACAACAGAGTGGTACTAATTTTATTTTAACCCAATTTAAACGAACTCAAACGTTTTAAAAAGGTTCAAACGTAACAATTGTATACATACATGTATATATTTAAGACTGCATACGCTTAGTATTATATATTATTACCCGTATATTTCCATCTCATTTTAGACAGATATGTTCACACATTTCAATTTAGTTTAATTACCGATAAAAAAAACATGCAACATACTCATAAAATACCAGCAACAATAAACAATTGAGACAAGAATCGTACAATGTTTGCAAAATAAGTATGTATAATAATAAAAAGTATGTATATATACTGGTCTAGTGTTGTTATTAAAAGATTTTTGTCGAAAATCATTCGACCATTATTGAGTTGCTACTTTTGTAGTCCTAAAACAATAACACAAAAAAAATATGAATATATGAATGTGTATGAATTTGTCTACGAATGTGTTTATATGTTACATAAATGTACTCTATCGTTTAAAATCATTGTGTGTCCTTTTTTTTTCTTTTGTCTCCATTTATGCCTAGAAATAGCCACCGTATTTCCATGGCATATTCATGTGAAGTTATGTGATAATAGATATTCAAAATTGCTTTCGATGCTGTACTTAGTATATAGCAGAGACTATTGAGAGGGCAAAATCAATTTTCGATTTCAATCTTTTGCGGTTGACAGCATTTTCGTTGTCCACAATAAAACTTACAAAATTTTTTTTAGTGAAATACAGAAGATTCTAAGAAAAACGCACAAATTTTACGAAAAAAGTTGTAAGCCTTGTAATAAATTTTTAAATTGCCGAAGCAAATTCTTTTAACTGTCAGTCTGCTTATTATCACTAAATACTCGCTTTGCTGTAAAATTATAAATTTTAGATTTTTTTAATTGTACGTTAAACAATTCGTTTAACTTTTTACCCAAAGAGACAATAGTCGATTATAAATAAACCATCATTTGATTATGTGCTTTTGTTCATCCTCCTTTTATACTTACATACGAGACATACACTATTGGAAAAAGAAGTGTAAAATAACTTTGTTATATTTCATCAAAAGAGCCAAAGTCAATATTATTGTTAAAAAATTAATTGAATTTATTAATTTTGTTTACTTTTAAATATAAAAAACCTAAAAACTTGTATATTTTATTTATACTCTTTTAGCATAGCAACATAAATTAAAATACTCCTTGGCTACTGTTGAACAAAATAAAGTGCAAATGCGAATTATTGGAGGATAACCAAAGAAATATGAAGGAATATCATAATAATGGGCACATCAGTACTTAGTAGCTCCACCTTATTAACGAAAGCCTTTTAGTCTTCGGCGAATTTTCCAAAAAATTAAAATTTCCTCAGACATTTCCACAGGACATCATAATGAAGTCGTTGCCGAAACTTTTAAGAATCTGTGTAAAAGACTAGGAAAATGAAATAAAAATCGAAGATTTATCCAAAAAATAGAACATATCCGTATCAGGAGTAAACACAGTGTTTGACATCCTCAGGATTCTAAAATCAAATGAAGTTTAAAAAATTTCTAAAGACAGCAAAGCGTCTAGATGATCGCATAATAATCTTAGCCAAAAAAGATCCATTTTCTTCTTCTAGATAGATCAAGAAAGAATTAAATTTAAGTGTTTTACCACGTATTACACGGAGAAGGCTTACCCAGAGCAATATAAAAAGTTGTTACAAAAAAAAAAAAAAAAAAAAAACACCATTGCTATGAGAAGCAAATATAAGAAAGCCGTTGGTTTTTGCCAAATGTATGTTACTCATATTGATACGACTGATTTGTTCAGATGAGTCGAAATATAAGCTGAAACAATGCAAAACGGGTAAAAGAGTATAGTGTGAGCCTTCACAAAAATTAATATTTTAATAGGTTAGTTTAGGTTTGGTAGCCCCACATGCCTGGTACGCTTAGGCCCATAGGGTTCATTGTGATACTAAGCAGTCATCTGTAAGTGCCCCTATTACCGCAGATATCCTGCCTCTCGGCAGGTTCAGCAGTTGCCCTGACCTTCTCGCGTCCACCCTTGGCCGGAGAATTCTAGCCTGTCTACAAGTTGGAGCCCGTCTCCACCTCTCATTAAACATCAGCATATTGTCCTATTCGCAGCCGGCATGTAGAGATCGGTACACTAAATCTCTCCGCCGCCTAATTCGTCCCAGCAGCAGTACCCTGCCTAGCTCATCCGCCACACAGTTCCCCGTGCCCAGGTACTCAGATGATATTAATATCAAAGTACTCGGACATCACCCTCAATAATTCGTAGCATTCCATTACCGTCCGAGACTTAGTATACATAGCCCTCAGGGATTTAATAGCGGACTGACTGTCCGTATCGTTATGGCACTATCCCTTAGTAGTTCAGCGCCCCCACAGATAGCAGTCACTTCAGCCTGAAACACACTGCAATGATCCGGCAGCCTGTCAGACTCATTCACATCAACATCAAGAGAATGAATACCATAACCTACTCCACCATCCAGCTTTGACCCGTCCGTAAAGAATCTATTCATGTCACCCTCCACCGACCTTTTCCAGGAATTCCTATTCGGAACAAATGTCCCCAGATTAGTCGTTGGTAATATGCAAGGGATACAGTAGTCCGTCCTAATGGTAGCCAAGCCCATCCGGTGAAGCACCTTAGCGGAATTTTCCGATAGTCTTATACCGCATTCCCTTAGTCTAAGCAGAGCCATGGATGCGGTCAATTCGGCCATGATATCAGGTGTCCAAATATTCATAATGACACTGAGCGCTAGACCTGGCGTCGTACATAGTGCTCCCCCAATGCCAATTAGTGCCGACCTCTGTACCCTCATCAAGGAATTTAATATATACTTCCTATGTACGGAACTCCACCAAACCACTATACCATAAAAAAGTATAGGTCTCACTATAGCCGTATCAATCATTGTCATTTTCGAAGGGAGTTCCAAACGCCTGCCAATTGCTCTCTTGCAGCAGTATAAAGTAACCGATGCCTTCCTCACTCTCTCCTCCACATTGGATCTCCACGACAGTTTTCTGACGAGAGTGATCCCTAAGTACCGGACCTGTTGCTTCAACACCAGTTGCACCCCGTTAACAGACGGTGGTTCGAACTCCGGTATCTCATACCTACGAGAAAAAAAAATAAGTTCAGACGTAAGTGGGTTTAAGGACAACCTGCAATTGGAGGCCCATCCTGATATCATACCAAGCGCTCGCATCAAGTGTGCGCCCATCACATTAAGATTCTTTCCCTAATAATGACAGCAATTATCAGCATAGGCAAAGACCTTACAGCCAGCCTGCTCCAGTTCCAGAAGTAGTCCATTCACAGAGGCCAACCACAGTAGTGGAGATAAGACTCCACCCTGTGGTGTTCCCCTATTAAAGCCCCTCTCAATCGTGACCCCTGCCCATTCAGCGCTAACGGTGCTCCCAGTCAGAAGCTTACCAATCAGGTCCGTCACTGAATCATCTATTCCCAAATCACATAACGATCCCAAGATCGCTCAAGTTAGTAGATTGTTGAAAGTCCCCTCTATGTCCAGGAAGGCTCCAAAGCGTACACTCCCCTACCAAAAGAGCTTTCAATCTTGCTCACTAAAGAATAGAGAGCCGTATCAACCGACCTCCCCTTGGTATAGGCATGCTGAGATTTTATTTTAATATGACTGGTAAGCATTGTGTTAACAGTAATGCTATAGTAATGGGCTTGGGTTACTTTTTCTTTCAACAAAATATTGATTCCAAACATACCAGCAAGATCGCACAGAGCACCGATCTAACTCAATGGACGATCTGTGGACCGACCGTACTAAATGACAAAATTCCAATGGAATATCGGACTAACATTAAACATTTTGGGAGGAATTGCAAGCCGAATGGAGACAGATTCCTATACTAAGTTCTGATTATCATAATATCCCTTCACATTTTTGCGGTCCTCATCCAATATTTTGCATCTGCACTTTATTTTGTCCAACCATTGGCAAGCAACATTCTAATTTATGTTGGTATGCTGAAAAAGTTTTATTAAAACATATAAGGTTTTATGTTTTTTATATTGAAATGTAAAAGAAATTAACAAATTCAATTATTATTTATTGAGTTTAACATATTTTTCTCTGCTGATATACAAAAAAGGTATTTTGCACTTTATTTTGTCCACTAGTGTACGTACTTTATACATATGTATAAACTATATATGTACATACTTACTTAGTATACATATTATACATACATATATACATAACTATGTATAACATTGTTCAATTTTGAGTCACTTGCCATTGTTTGTTAACTGTTGGCTCAAATTTAAAGCAAATATTGGAAATTCGCAAAATGAAAAAAACGGACAAAATAAAAATTGGTAACCAATGTAAAGCGTACAAAAACGATTTTGATGACCTGTTTTTATATAACTTACATTTTGATTTTGTTGCCTTGCTTTGACTAGAATGCCAAAAGCAACATTTTCAATGCTGCTGGCTGATTACATTGCCAGTTTTACTTTTTGCTGTCGTTATTTCACTTTAAAAACATTTAATGCACATCGATGTCAGACAAAAACTTTCCTAAACTAAAATCATTTTGAAATTTGTGAGTGTGTTTGCTTTTATATATAGGTTTGGGAATCATTTTGAAAGTTGCAGTTGAAGCAGTAGCAGTATGATGTAGACATTTCGTTTAATAGTGATTTTAAATAGTTGATATATAGATATAGAAAAACAACAAAAAATAATAATTTTGAAAAAAATAAAAAACCTAAATGGAGCAATGTTATCAGAAGCATTTTACATTGTCAGCTGGCTACACCAGTTACTTATACACGCTTACCTACACTTGCTTTGTATCATTGTAGCAGTGTTGCCGCCAACGAAACAAAGAATTATACGAAAGTAGGGCAAATATAGCACAAGACTATGTGTAATAGTACGAAAATGATAATAATAAAAAAAAGAAATCATGTCATATTTTACTTTCCCAAAATTGAACATCTATTTTATTCAATAATTTCTTAAAAATTATAGAAGCGATTGTATCAGTTGATAACCTGTTTCTAGAATCGATTTTAACCCGCTTCCTTCAATTAAGAGTTATGACAATATTAAAATTAAAAAAAAAAGATTTTGATGAACACAAATTTTTGTTTTAAAAACTTTCGACATCTAAACCAGAAAGAAGCTAATTGTAGTCCAAAACTGCATGTTAATGTCACTCGTTATTCAGTTTTTGATAATCCCATTCAACGTAAGGAAATCTGCTTTTAAAACTTTATAGTGGTTGGATTTTAAACAACTGCATACATTTAGGATCTACCATATCGACAAAGTTATAACGATCATCATAAAAACTGATTTTATTTTTTTATTTGAGTAAAATATAAAAATTTTAGAAATCATACTTTTGGTTTCCCTGCTGATAACATTTAATATCTAGTGGTTGATACGGCCAAAAATGATTTAGATAACATTAAAACTCATACTGTTTGTAAAAAAAGATATTGTACTTTGAAAATAAAACAAATGTCAAAATTGTTTTGTAGCAAATGTAAGACACCTGTATCTGGAAAACATAAAAAACTAGTGTGTAACACTAATGGTACAAAATCAAAGTTTCTTTAATAGAGATAACTTGTGTTATACATAAATACCTAAATGAGTTTGAGATAAATGCACCTTTTTACTTTTCTATATTAATTTTTGGGGCTGTTTATTTCATGTTAATTTTTTATGTATCGGGTGGGCCATTTAAGGGTTTAAATTTAAAAATGCAATTACACAAAAACAGTTTGAAATTTTGCCAAATTTATTTTCTTGTTGTGAAGTACAATTATTCTGCTTAGCCATGCAATATTATTTTATTCATACGGTAAGCGCGGCTGAGCTCACAGTACCTCATTCGATCGGACCAATTTTAGAAAACTTTTTCCAGTGTATTGGGTCGTATCTCGGCAATGGAAACACGAATGTTGGCCTTCAAATGCTTAATTTTCTCTAGTTTGTCGGCACAATAGTTGTCTTTAACGGCGCCCCACAGAAAATAGTCCAACAGTGTCAAATCACAGCTTCTTGGCGGCCAACTGACATCACAATTTCGGCTAATTAAACGATCATCAAACGCAATAAAGCGCTTGTGGTATGACATGTGTGGCAAGTTGCACCATCCCATTAAAACCAAACGTCGTTCACATCAATAACATGAAGAGCGGGCACAAAAAATCGGTTATCATGGGTATCTCCTCAGCTTCAAAGAAATATGGGACAATCATACCTCAGCTCCACAAGCCGCACCAGACAGTCACTCTTAATGGGTGAATTGGCTTTAGTAAACCCACGTTTGGATTTTCTGAGCCACAAATATGGCAATTTTGCTTATTAACGTAAACACCAAGATGAAAATTAGCTTCATCCGAAAAGATGAGTTTTGCAATTTTTTGAATTTTTTGCAATTTTCGACCAATTTTCTTTGTTTTGGAAATAAATTTGCAATAAATCTCAAAGTTGCTCAAGCGTAAATCGCAATAACCGTTGGTTGAAATTTAAACTGATAGATGGCCCATCAAATATAATTAGTAAAACAAAAAATATTAAGCTTATATATGCAATATTGAAGAATCTCATTGGAAAATTAAATTAAATCTTGTTAAATTATCAAGAGGATACGAAAGTAATTCTAATTATACTTTTGTTGATTTATCGTTCAGTTGCTTTAAAAGGATCTTCAAATACCTTCAGTCTTAAATACTCAAACCGCATACTGCTCTAAACCGTGATCAATGCAAGCCAACCATTTAGTTGCCACTTGTGTTAAAATTTTATGTGCTTCTTTTTGGAAATATACATTTGGTTTTTTCTCTATAGTTATCAATAATGCAAAATATATAGCGTACAAAAAAATATAAGAATATAACAATGGCAACACTGCATTGTAAATTTAAAATCATATTGCAAGCAATCAGTGTCTATTTCAAGCTTATCTTTACTGTGGTTGGGTCTACAATTTATCTATTTTACATGCATATTCAAATAAATGTTCGTTATATGAACGGATGGATGACCAAATAAACGTATTTAATGTGTTTCTTTAGATGTGAGCCTTTTGTATTACTTACTTACATTGAGTCTGAATATGTGAATTTTAAATGAAAAAAATAAGGGCAAAAATCTAGCATTTTTAGTTTGATAAAACTTTAGCTTAATGCGTTCATGGTTTAGTTAAAGCAAAAATATATGCTTTTTTTCTATATGGGCTTTTCTTCCGAAAGGTTATCCACACAGAAAATTAATAGTTCCTTAAAACACTTTGTTTTCATATCTTTATAGGGAAGCAATCAAATTTAAATTAAAATTTTACATTTATTATTAAACCATTTCGAGATATTCGAATGTAAAGTCACACAAGCACAACTTTTCACATTTGGATATTTCTATTGGACATTTTGTTTTGATTAAAGGCCTTAAAGAGAAACATTATGCATAGACTTTTGCTTTCTAAAATCTTTCTGAGTGCACGAAAAAACAAAACGGAATGCTATGCAATTAGGCAATTACCATGAATCAAATAACAACAGATTACACTCTGCACAGGTCCGTTAGTTGTTACTCTTTCTCTCTCTCGATTAGAGTGTGCGTGACATAAGTATAGTTTAGTTTTTTCGTTTTTTTTTTTTTAACAAAATAGTGTATTTTGCACTGAAATATGAAATAAAATTACTAATAAAATAAAATAAATAAATAAAAATAAAAAATGCAATAAAAATTATAAAATCATATATTAATTGAGGTGCTCGGCTATAAAATGTATAATATCAAAACTTTATAAAATAATTTCCTTTTTTTCTAATTAATTTATTAAGGCAAAGAGTTGCGGGTACGCAACATTCACCTTAACTGCGTCTAATGCTTAAACCGCTGAACTTTTTCTTAAAAATTTTACCTGATATTTAAATTTTGTTTCAAAATCCCATTGACATGTTCAGACTTTTTTATAAAATAATTTTAAGTATTAAAAGTATTAAAAAAAAATAATTTTTCTTACTTGTCGAGGACTTTTACAAATAGTCTAAAAAAAATTTAAAAAAATTTGTATCGAAGCGTTTGAAGTCTGGAGGGGTAACATAATAACATGTGGGTGTATGGATATATATGGGGTAGGCAAATACGTTAAATCTTCGGGACAAATGGACGCCACACGTCGATATTTTGCTTTAAGTTTCTTTGAAAGTTTAGAAATTTGGGGTAAAAGTGTTTCGGACATCATCTTCCAAAATTGTACTCAGAGTTATGGATTCGAAGTACTTGACTGGGCACCCCAATTTTCAGGTAAAAACCTCATAAAACATGTAAAGATTAAGGCTAAATGTGCAATTTCAATTGCATTTTGAAGACTTCTGCAAAAACGTAGTGGAGTTTATGCCAAAACGTCTCCAAGTTATGACTAGAGCAAAAGAACGCTATATAAAATATAAACAATGAATGTTTTTTAAAGTTATGGTTGCCAGACGTATTGTAAGTTATGGTTGCCAGACGTATTGTTTTTATCAGTACATGTACTGATTTATGCATAACATTTTAATCAGTACGCAAGTATTCTTATTTTTTATGTTTGTACTTCTTTTGTACTGTTTTTAATCTTAAAATTTTTGATTTCATAATTTTGTTTTTAATTTTTTTTTCCTTTTCTTTGAAATACCTAAGCTTTATTGCCGAAAATAAAGCCAAACAAAAGGAACTAGCCAAAGTAATCATATAGCAAAGGCTGTTTTTGTCTACCATACTGTGATGCATAGTCAAAGCTACCTTTTGCCAAACTTTACTATCAAGCTCTTTAAACCAATACTTATTGATTCAAAATCTGCATCAGGATTTATTTGTGCACGAACAAAGTGTTCCATAATTATGACAAATGTATTGTTTAGGTATTTTGTGAAAACGCTAATAAATTAGAATATATAACAAGTTTTTTAGCTTTAAAAACAAAAAATTGCTCTATGGAGCTAAGAATAGGAAATTAATTTGGCTTATCGACGTTACAACCAGCATATCTGAAAGATATACTTGTGTTTTAGCTACGTCTTCACCAACCAATAGCCGAAAGACTACGAAAACTATTTACGTAACAATTAAAATATTTTTCTTTCAGAGAATTGGCAGTCCTATTTAGATCTTGTGCATAATATAGGCATTTTTATTCAAAATTAGGAAATAATGACATGATGGATTTTAATATGCGTCAGACAATCTAGCGACTTAGAGATAAATTACTGTAACGAAAACTTATTTATCTATAGCTGGAACAGTCTGTAGTAACTGTAATAACTTGGATGAAGTTGATTTATTTCGAGAAAAATCTGATAACACTTTGACTTCAATACTCAGTTGGAGAACCAAGTGTTTTCGATTCAGATTCTTTTTAATGATTTGTGAATTCAAAATCTTTAAAACGTATTTATAATAAAGCCACATTTGTAACTAACATTTTATAATGAATCTAAAATTTTTTTAAATTCTGAAAAGCAATTAGAGACAAAGCGGATATTATATACACAGGGTGGGCAAATTTGAGGTTAGGAAGTAAATTGGCTGTGAAATGATGAAATGTCAAGAATTGAGCTGACAACCTTTGACACTTATTTAGTAAAAAATTAGCCGGTCCACATGAGAAATCTGCGAAGTCCGCGAGCCCCTCCGGAGTCCACAATTTTACCAAAAAAGACCCCCATGAGCATATCCTCGTCCTATTTATCATTCCCTTTTATTGGCATGAATAAAATTGAATTTGTCAAAAAATGTGTTTTTAAGCCAATTTACTTCCTAACCACACATTTGCATACGCTTTATATTATATTTAAACTATAATAAGAATAAGTTTTGTTTTTGTTGGTCCATATGTAATAAACTTTGTTTTTAACAATATATGTAATGATATTTTATCAAATGCACAGATTTTTTTCTATTATGTACTGATTTCTTTGGTTTCAAATTATGTTTTTAAGTTTTCAGTATTATTTAAAAAGTAATTGATTCTTTCTAATAAGTTTGTACTATCTTCAAACATTAACTTTAGAGTAATTTGGTATAACAACACATTACAATAAGAAAAATATACCGACACAATTTGTTGCAATACTAAACATTTAATTTTAGTTACCACTAATAAATTAATAAATTGTATGTAATAAGTCAATAATATGAATTTTGGTGATTCTTAAAATATACAAAGGCCAAAAATTGTTAACAACAAAAGCCTTTATTAAGTCACATATACAAAGAACGAGCTCACCAAATTGAATGTAAAATCACGTTTTGTAAGTCTGAAACGTGTTTCAAGATAAGAAAATTAGACCAGTAACTTTTTGAGTATTCAAAATCCAGAAAGAGAAAATTAAAAGAAAAATAACTTAATTTTAAATAAAGCACATATTAATAAAATCTAAAATAATTTTGAAGTGTATTTATTTTACAGTTTTAATGCGAATAATTTCTTAAAATATGTTGCAAATATACATATTTTATTTTACAAAAATATGGATGTAATAGTTTGTTTTTAATAAATATGGTATTAACTTATTTAACAATTTTGCATAAATTTTTTACATATTGCATATCAAAAAATAACAAAATATTATTTAAAAAATTTTTTTTTTTATAATTTCATATAATATATTCAATTTTATTCTATTATGACAACATACATGCGCACTGGAATATTATTTTGTAAACCAGTCGGCGTCATCTTTGTTTATTATTATTATTAGTGAAATTTGTATGTATGTGTCAATTCGACAATGATGGAAGCAAAATCAAAATTATATTTTTCTTATGCCTTAAACTGCTGATTGGCAAGTGTATGGCGTTGCTTGATTAATTTTCATTTTCTTTCCTTATAATTTTGAAGCACACCTCAGTACATAAAACAGGTCACAGCCTTCGTTATCGCTGAGACCACCGTCTGTAAGGAATATAGACACCGTATGCAGGAATATAGACACCACTCTCAAGATATACTAAAGTCAATATTTACTTTATATGGGAGGTGCCACGTCCACGTATCCAATTCCTTGCAGTTTTTCGACTGATGAGTTGCTTTGACCATGAGTTAAATTAGACCACATTTTGAAACTTAAGCTGTATATCTCAAGAAAATATCTAAATTTTGTTAACAGTACAAAGAAAGACACGAAAAGTATTCGGCTCTAGATAGATGCAAAATTCTTCATATGGCTTTGAATTAATTGTGATTTTAAGTAAAATTGGAGCTTCTGCCGAAGTCATAATCAGTAACACAGCAATTCGCAATGAAAAACTTCAAAAACAGCCCCTACTGAAAGCCGCACATAAGCAGCAGGGATCAAAATTCAGAAAAGGCAACATGACGCGGTCATCAAGCAAACGATTAAAAAAGAGTAATTATTCCGGCAAAAAGAGTTCGGTGGTCCTAATGGATATTATATTATATTATATTATGTCCATTATATAAAAACTTTCATATTTTGAAAAGAACTCTTGTTTTGCTTATAATTTCTACAGCTTTGTACAATACGAATGTAAAGCTTTAATATGTTGATTTATATTTTTTTTACATGCTTTACCGTTCAGTATATTTTTAAATGTAATTACCTCCCTGTTTGGAATACAAAACAAATTATATTGCAAAAAATTAGTAAAGGCAAAATATATCTCATAAATTAAATAAATCACTGTCAGGGGTTCCAGAATTAATAAATTTAAAATTTAAGCATAAGATAATTTTGGATAATACTGTGTCGTCTTTAATACTATCAAAAAACCTATTATGATACAGATATTTAGAAACTTAGAACATAAAAACTTTTGCCAGTGATCTGAAAAATTGAGGACTATAAAATTGAAATTGCATAAAAATAAGTTTTTTAAATACAATTTTTTTTCTTTTTTTAACTATGTATGAAACACAAACGACCCAAGTTCGAGCCACAGCATAGGACATGACGAAGAAAAAATTTAATTGTGGTTTCGAATGTTTAATAATAAAAAAAGGCTATAACTTCTTCTCTCCAGACAACTCCATCTAAATCTATCTATCTCGCATACCTTTGGCGATGATGACAAACATCAGACGAATGATCAGGAAAAACACGCCACCTACTGGGAAAAAATTACAATGCTAAAGTAAAGATCACCAACAATTAGCAAGGATCTTCATCACTACACAAAAAAAAAATCATATGGAGGAAGCTACAGCGAATTAATCATCTTCTTAGCTGAAATATCAAATTGATTAAAGAAACTGAAACAAAGCAATATATGCTTTGTGGAAAGCCAATATGCTCCCTAGAGGAGTGACGGAGAGAAAAAAAAATGAAACACATATTTCCGTATGAAATCAAAGAAGCCCTATGTTACAAAAATTCAAAATTGAATTTTTGATTATGATATCCCCTTTCGAAATAAAACAAATATTTTTTTTTGTTTTTCATGCGATGATAGTCGCTATCGAGTAAAACAGGAATTTGTTTTTGAAATGCTCGAAACATTTTCAAAATCTTAAGACATGATTAAAAAACATTTTCTTTTTTTCTACCTTAATGCATTTATAACCTAATACTTAGCTAGGTATTAACCTAATTTATGTTTCTTAGCGGATTTCGAAAGAAGAGAAATAGGCCTTTTTTATTATATATGTATATTTTGTTTGCTAAAAAACTCCAAAAATTAAAAAAAAAACATGTGACTTAACAAAAGTTTACGTTTTGGTTAATTTTCAATTTTAAAATAATTTTTGCTACTCTTGTAAACTTATTTAAATGTAACATATTACCTTTTCGATTTCACACGACGATACATATATGTTTTCTAAGCTTTCTAACTTAAATAGGAAATACTTTTGAGTACTGTAAACTTTTGTTTTTGTTCTATATATCTAGCAGCAAAAAAATGAGTCTAACATTACTGTCGCTTTAATTTAAAGAAATTGATAGTAACCAAATAGGTACATATATGTATATCAAAAAAACGTTTTGCTCTATCAAAGGTATTTTGGCCCTTTCAAATTGTTAATTTAACCCAAGAGAAAAAATCTTAAAATGTATCACTGCTGCATAGTACTTTATTTATAGTACACGGTGCAACGAAAACAACCAACTTGAGATACTTGGGAAGCAATACTTACTTTCTGATAGGCGCTGTCGAACACGAAAAGAATCAGTTTATGAAATTTTCGGCACACATCCAAATTCTTGAGTTATGGGAAAAAACCAGTCTTTCGGACCTTCATGCCCCTATAATTGAACATTAACCGATTTTAAGTTTCTCAGTGGATTTGGAGAGAAGAAATATAGACCTTTTAAATAATATAAATTTAGTTTTGTAGTTTTGAGTAATCTGTGTGTATTTTTCCAACACATTTTTCGAGCTTAAAGCTGTTTTTGTAAAATATTTTATGTACGATCCGTACTTTTTTATCTTATTAAAAAACCTTGTTTAGTTGGAAATAAAATGCAGATTCGTTTTTAAAAATTAGTTGGAAGTTCACATGGTTACTAAGCTTTTTAGTACAAAAACTTAAGAAAAATAATACAGTTGTTAACAAACTGGTATTTTTTTTTATTACTTCAAAACCATATTTTTTGAAAAAAATTTGAATTTTGTAATAATCGCACAATTTTTTCATACGTAGCTTTACGTAAAAGCTCAATAACTCTGTAACAGTAAGAGTCCCTAATTTTGGTCCAAATAGGTTCGTGTCAATACAAACCATCAGTTGAAAGATGGTCGAAATTGGATAAGTCGGCATGGTCCCTCCCATAAAAGTAAATATTAATTTTTGTATATCTTGTAAATGGTAAGAGAAGAAGTTTCTGAGTTTGGTTTCAATTGCTTGGGAGTCAATACAAATCATCAGTTTTAAAATGGACGGAATTGGATAAGTGGGCGTGGAATCTTGCATACATAACATAGTAACTATTAATTTATATACGTATATCTTGAGTATGGTAATAGTAAAAGTTTATTGACTTTTGGGAGTTGCGGCTGCCATTCATACTAAAATTGAATTTTACATGTGAGGTGAAGAGTAATATTTAAAGCTTCGTTATCTATCCACATCAGCCAAAAAGCGATATAAGCGGGTATTGCACGAAGAACCAGTGTTGGCAACCCACTGAGTAACCCAATTAATACCTCCCGGGTTTTATTGTGTTTTGTATTTAAAAAAAACCCAGGTGGTTTTTCTTTCCCCCATCTTTGAGCCAATCCGATTCCCCTATTAGAAAAACTTCCCATTTTTTGTGGCGATTCACTTTATATTTTAACAAGAAATGATTCGTTGACAAACTAATAGATATTGCATTCATTGAAGGCCAATAGTCAGAAGGAGCTATGTTTAGAGAATTTGATCGCTTCTAAAAATAGTATGGCAACTTTGCCATGTGAGACCAAGTGTTGTCATGCGAAAGGAAAACCTTATATGTCCGTCTGTCTTTATGTTCAGCCCATTTTGTTTCATAATGCACGGTTCTAACGAAGTAAGTGCAATATGCTCCGAATACCGGGTTTTAGTAGCTCATAGTACGCAATACCGTAATGATCCCACTAAGAATGCCAAATTTCATTATAAATATTAAAATAACGAATTATCCTAACAAACTAAAAATTTTGTCGAATTAAACGAAATTTTGAAGCAGTTATAAAACCCAATAAAACCCAAAAAAAATCCAAAAAAACAAGGTGGACAGGGTTTTAAAAACAACCCGGGATTTTTCCAACCCTGCAAAAAAAAACTGGGTAAAAGCTTATTCTTATTCTTATCTATAAATGTATGTATATATAAAATATAAAAAAATATGTTGTACTTTTATGATGGCGCGTTTTTTTTATAAAAAATGTGTGCTTTCCTTTAAATCTCTCTTATGAGAAATACATTTTACGGGTATACAACATTTAGGCTCCCAGCAACGCGGAAAGAGAGTTACTCATGTAAATAATAAATAAAATGTAAACAATTTTATCATTAAAAAAATAATAATTTTACTTCTATCTTGAAACTCAAAAATAATAAACCATGTTATTTGAAGTGTTTTTGTTTTAAATTAAAAAAACATTGTTAAATCTATACCTATAGATTTTAAGCAAACATGCCTAGAGTAAAATGTTTTCACATGATAAACGATGTATGTAGTAAACAAGTAAGAAAAGGTATATTAAACAAGTAAGGATAGTTTAGGTTGAAAATAAATACAAAAAAAAAACAAACATATTTTATGAAACATTATTTTTTTTTTTAAATTTTTCTGACCTTTAGAAACATGGGTTTAGTTTAATCTTTAAATTAAATCAGTACAAAAAAAATCTGAAATGACAGTCAAGTTTAACGAAAATGTTTAAACTTAACCCTAGAAAACTAAACCTTTTTTTTCAACGTTTTTAACTAAACTTCGCCTCTAAAGCTACCTTTTCTTAAATAATGGTATCTTTTAATATTTTATGTTTTTTATATAGAAAAAAACAGTTTATATTTAAATACTGGCATATTGAAAAGCAAAATAAAAACAATAATTCATTAAATTTTTACTAGAAGTCATTAAAATACAAACTTAAAAACAGCACAAAATTTTTTTTAAGATCATTTTCAAGAATCATTTTCCAAAGAAAAAAAAATTATAAAAATTTAAAAAAATAACTTAATTCACATTTTTCTTATAGCTATTTCTACTAATTTTCACAAAAAAAAAAAAATAAATTAACATGTGATTTGCATTTTGGTTTGTACATAGTAATTAGATCTTCCCTTCTTTTCAATGTCACCTTAATTGCAATTTGGAGTTCATTGTTGTTTTATATCATTTTGCACAATAATTAACGTTCATACGCTTCATGAATAGAGCCTCTGAATTTATTAAATTATCAAGATTTAAAATAATTCCGTTACAGAAAAATTACAATTTTAATAAGAACATACAGTCAGAAATATTACTATAATACTAAACATCGCCTCACAGGCACCACGAAGTAGTGCCATATGTGCAGTGAACGTCTTCTCACAAGCTCACACGATAGATTACTGCGTTAGCTGGAAAGCCCTTGCTGTTACTTGCACTGAATCAACACGAAATGCGTAAAAACGGCATTTGATGCATCAAAAAATATAGTGGTTATCCATGGTCAGAAATTTTTTCTTTCATTTGTTGCATCTTAAGGATGCAGTTCATTTAACGACTTCATTGCAAATATACTTAAAAAGCTACTTCTAAATGAGCAAAAGAGAATGTAACAGGTAAAAGGATAATTAATGCTGAATTAACTAAGAAAGCAGAAAAAACTATTGGAACTAAACCTATATAGCATAATGCCAAAGATTGATGGCGTTTTTTAAAATAAAAAGGTAAAATATTTCTCGATAAATTTAAATGCGTATGTGCAAATATATCTTCAAAATATAATTTTTGAATGAATTTCTAAAAAGCTGCTATCAGACTACATATATCTTACATATGTACTGTTGCTTTTTTCCATATGCAATTCCATATGTTTGTTTACAAATTTAATTTTTACACATTATTTTTCCAAAAAAATTTATTTCAAAACAAAAGAAGAAGCTCTAATCGAAAAAATATATATGTATTTCCACATGTATTTTACACATGCAGTGTTTCATATGTATCAGACGATATGTACATCTCTTACAGATGCAGAATTTGATAGTAGATATCTAAAATACATATCGTCTAATAGCGGCTTGAGAGATGTGGTGAACATACATACATATTAAAATAAATTGTTATTTTATTGACTCTCAAATGACAAAGCCAAACAAAATTTATATTTATCGAAGTCAGAATGTCTTATTGTATTTACTTGGTTCATTTGTTTTAATAAATTTTTAAAAATCTGAAATATGTACATGTGTGCTTGTGCATAAATGTAGGCTGTATGTAGTTTTAATAAACGAAAGTAAAAGCAAACAATTTGATAAGGCTGTACAACGCAAATTAACATTGAATCCATTGAATCCATTAAGGCTAATGACGGTAATAAATAATCATTTATTCGACCTGCGAGGTACAAATAATCATTTAAAAAAGTAAGCACACCATACTTAAACCAAAAAGCATTTATGCTACCGAAAATATTTTAACGAAAACAAAAACAACAGCACATTTTCATCTTTCACATGCCATTTCAAACTCAAAAAAAAAAAGAAATACACAAACAGTGTTAATAATAACGCTTTGAGAACCAAAGTGGACAGATTTCTTTTCCATTTTATACTGTTATTTTAGTGAACATTTAAATAAACGTTAAAACTAATGTAAAACATTAGAACTAATAAACATTAAAATTAATAAACATTAAAACTAAGAATTGCTTTATGTTCCTGGCAGATCAAACACAAATTTTTTGTTAAATATATGCAAATCTATGGGCGTGATTTCTAGACAAAAAAAGAAAGGCTCAATCAAAAAAATTTAAAATACTACAGTCAAAACTTTAGCCCCACTTTAGCCCCATACGTCCCAAGTCAAGACATTTAAGATAGTCTATAGTTACTTCCACTAAGACACTATAAAAATGTTTCGATACTTGGTTCTGCATTTTAACTGTATACAGTCAAACATACATTAATGTTTATATATAAAATATATATGTAGATTACTTTTACCAGGTGTGCTTTGTGCAATACCCGCTAATTCAATCTCTCTTGCTCTTTGACTGATGTAAATTTAGTATGAATTGGGGGTGCTACGTCATTTTTCTAACACACAGTTGTTGATTGATATTGTCTACGATCATGTTTGAACCATACTTAGAAACTTACACTAATACCGTTTTCGAAATATACAAAAATTAATATTTACTATGTTTGGGCAATGCCACGTCAACTTATCTAATTGCTCCCATTTTTTGACTGATTTTCGACCAAATTTAGAGACTCTTTCTGTTCAAAATTTACGGAAATTTATTTGTTTTGGGCGTGGCACTGCCCAGCTTACATTTTTAAAATCTGTAGTTTTTTCTATCTATACAGAGAGATACTGTAAAAACTGCAAGTTCAACCCTTAAACTGTCTAAAAGGCACAAAAAACTTACATACACACACACATTCATTTTCATGGACATATCCATATATAAGATAAATAAACTTTCCAAATATTTGAACGACTTTCGCAGTGAAATAATCTTCAAAGGGTCAGAAGTATTCTTTAATATTTCGAATGAGCTCCTAAAGAATCGCATAACCACATTCCATCGAAATTTTATTATATATGATATGTTTGAGACATGTCGTAATTAATTTGAGATATTTAGGACGCTTACAAAATCTACACCTTTATACTATCGTTTTCATTTTACATTATATAAGATTTATTTTTATAATTTAATAATTAATTTTGTAATAATAACAGGTGAGTGAAAAGGATATTTTTGTTCAGAGATTTAAAAAAAATTCTATTCTAAATAAGTTGTGAACTATTTTATTAATAAATTGCTGATTTCTATTTATAAATTTAAATTATTATAATTTTTTATTATACTTACAAAATGTTATTCTAGGCAACAAATATTATTTGTATTATTCTTTTATTCAAGAGAGAGTTTAGATTTGATTTAAAAAATTGGATAACTTTTACTGTGGTTAAATAAATGTTTTATCTCATAAAAGTTTTGCTGCTAAAAGTGACATGACACAATAAAAATATAAAAACAGAAAATAACGAAAATAAAGAGGTTACAGGTAATATTTTAGGAAATTTCATTTATTATATAGTTACTTTGGCAAGTTAAACACGAGTTTAGCTAATATTTGTTGTATTTTTTTTTAACTAAAAAACAACAAAAATATTAAAAAAAGAGACCAGCTAATGGATCCATTTACCACCAGTCATTTCATTCTTTATTTTTTGCTCTTTCACTAAAAGGGCAAACGACATGAAACAAATAAAATTTAGAAATTTAATGTGTTTTAAATGATTTAAGTCTTTAACCCTACAAAGATAACGTGCGTCTATCAGACGTATATGTTTGTTTTGAGAATAAGTTGTTATGCTCAGTACTCTCAGCCATAATCAGTTGCTTGCTAGCGGTCATTGTTTTTGTGGAATAAGTTTATTTAATTTTAGGTAAATAATAGGACCATACGTCTTGGAGACGTATAGTAATTATTTGTTTAATGATATAAGTATTGTGTGTTCTTCTTTACCTTGAAGTTTTTAGCTATTTTTCGAACATTTATTTAAAAAACTTGTTATAATAATGGTATGTAAGCGAGAATGGGATGAGCAAATTGCACAGTATATTAGACGACTTAATTTTATCAAAGACTGTGCGTGGATTAGGGAATGAATCATTCAAGATATTACGACCTTTGGCCAAATAATGGAAATCAATGAGGATGAAGATACTACGACTTTCGACAGCAGAATACAGTTCCTTTCAACTTCTTTGAGAAGTAAATGTAGGCACTGTTGAATTACTCCAAAGTGCTGTTAAGACTTCGGCAACAAATATATCTCGAACACAACTCTACCAATCTAAAGCCGCAAAGAATATATGAAAAACTTGGTTCGTCCTAAACAACACCTTGGGTGCAAATGCGACTTTAAACCACAACTTTTCCAAATTATTTCGTGGTAACTAAGGCTACCTAAAAAAAAGTGTTTTATGCGTATAAAATATGCACTAAAAATTCAAAAATATGATCAAAAAATTTAAAAATATGCTCTAAAAAAACAAAAAAAAAATTTTTCTCTGTTAATAGCACTTAAATATATTTGTAGTAAAATATAAAAAATTAACAATAAAATAAAAAAAAAATTATTTCAATTTCTAAGGAGATCTGAATACATAACATATATTTTTGTAAAATAAGGCAGATTTTTTATTGTAATACACAACAAACAAAACATTGACTAAAATTTTCAAATGTCTATTATATTTGAGCAAAAAAAAAATGTCATTTCAATGTCTGCAGATGTAATGGTGGCATATTTGAAGAATAACAATTCCTTAAGATCATTATTTAAAAATCGATTTTAACACTTCATTTTATCAATAATCCTTTAGTTTATTCGTAGTTTAATTAAGTTTGAAATTACAGTCTTTTATGACGCCAATATTCTGAACCGTCATTGCATTTCTTAGTTCATATATTATGATTCCACATTGTTTAATGCACTATGAACTTCTAAGATCTTTTCATAATTTTAGGCGTAGGAATTGATTGCCGCAAACTAAGTCTGCACACATTTTTTTTAATTTCAAATCTACTTGAAAGTTTCAGGAATACTTCCTTTACATTTGAAATGACTTTGTTTACATTTTCGTATTGATCTCTAATACATTCGCATAAACGACGCATTTCATAAGCAATGAATGTAACAAGTGTTAGTTTATGGTCAAACATCTTCTTGGCTTTGGTAGCTTTAAATCAAGTTTTTATTAAAATTTACGCCCAATATCTTTAATGATTCGCAAAAATGATATGCAATTGTGAAGTGATTGAATTTGTCTAAAAATCTGTGTTAATTAAGAATATTTTGCTTGATGCTTCACAAAGTATAACAGTTACAATAACTTTTGCGATAATTTTTCCAGTTGCTTCAGTTATTTCATCTACTGAAATCGATAAAAATTAGTTTTATAAGCATTTGCGTATAACATCTAAGCATTTTTAGGGAATATTTTTGACATATTTTTATATTATTTTAAAAATTGTTTAAAATTCTCGCGTGTGCTCTGTAAACTGAAATCGAGTGAAACTGAAATCGAAACTTCACATTGTTATAATTTTCAAATCTTATAAGATTTTTTTTAATTTTATTTATTTATTTATTTATTTAATTCTTTTTTTTTGTTGATTCGCTAAATTAACTTTAAGTTAACTTCTTTGATTTGCTTTGAACTTTTACTCGATTTAAATTTCAGTCATTTTCGGTTTACAAAACATACTCGACTGTTAAGCGGTAATAAACTTAATTGAGATCAAGATGGTTTAATAAATATTAATTGACAAAAAATTTAAAAATGTGCAATAAGAAATTGATGCTAAAATTCCCAAACATTCATAAAACGGAAAAATATATTACATCCAACTTGAATGGTTGCATGATAAAATCCCTACAATTGCATATTTTGGTTTCCCTGGTGATTACATTTAATATTTAGTGGTTGATACGGCCAAAATGATTTAGATAACATTAAAACTCATACTGCCTGTCAAAAAAGATATCGTACTTTGAAAATAAAACAAATGTTAAAATTGTTTTGTACCAAATGTAAGACACCTGTACCTGGAAAACATAAAACACTAGTGCGTAACACTAATGGTACAAAATCAAAGTTTCTTTAATAGAGATAACTTGTGTTATACATAAATACCTCAATGAGCTTGAGATAAATGCACCTTTTTACTTTTCTATATTAGTTTTTGAGGCTGTTTATTTAATGTTAATTTTTGATGTATCGGGTGGGCCATTTAAAAGTTTAAATTTAAAAATGCAATAACACAAAAACGAAATTTTGCCAAATTTGTTTTTTTTGTTGTGAAGTACAATTGTTCTGGTTAGCAATGAAATATTATTATATTCGTATGGCTGCCGCGGCTGGCCTTATAGTATCCCATTCGGTCGGACCAACCTGCGAGAACTTTTTTCAGCGTATGGAGTCGTATCCCGGCAATGGAAACACGAATGTTGGCCTTCAAATGTTTAATTTTGTCTGGTTTGTCGGCATAACACTTCTCTTTAACGGCGCCCCACAGAAAATAGTCCAACGGTGTCAAATCGCAGCTTCTTGGCGACCAACTGACACCACCATTTCGGCTAATTAAACGGCCATCAAACGTTTGATGCAATAAAACGATTGTGGCATGAGATGTGTGGCAAGTTGCACCATGCTATTGAAGCCAAACATCGTTCATAACAATGACATGAAGAACGGGCACAAAAGATCGGTTATCATGGTGCGATGGGTATCTCCGTTGACCGTTATGGTTGCACTGTCCTCAGTTTCAAAGAAATATGGGACAATCTTGCCTCAGCTCCACAAGCCGCATCAAACAGTCACTCGTAATGAGTGAATTGGCTTCTGTAAAACCACGTTTGGGTTTTCTGAGCCATAAATACGGCAATTTTGCTTATTAACGTACCCACAAAATTGAAAATGAGCTTCATCCGACAAGATCATTTTTTTAAATTTCCAACCAATTGTCTTTGCTTTGGAAATAAATTTCCAATTAATCTCAACGTTGCTTAAGCGTCAATCGACTCATTTCGTTCAATGGAGATAACATACTGAATTCTGTGACCGAATAGAATGACATACTCGTAAGTATATCCAGATTCGAAGTTAGCTATTACTTCAATTTTAATTTTAAACAGATAGATGACCCACCCGATATATTAATTTTTTTCTCATTTCCTTTTACTATAGTGTTGTTTTCACTTTCAAGTAAACAAAGCAAAAACCTATTAAATAAGTGATCTCAATAACATATCCATAAGTATGTATGTATGTATGTATATAAATTTTTCATTTTTGTGTATCCTTAAAAGTATGCTAGAAATCAAACGTCTTTTAGACGTATCGTTATCTTTAACGTACAACAAAATAACGTTATCCTTCTAGGCTTAATAGTCAGCCCATTTTTCCCATTTATAGCCCATGTAGGGTTAAATAGTTCATGAGCAAACTACTTTAATTGAACTATTCATACAAGGTATATAAGAGAGCCGGTCATAACAATAAGCTGTTTTAGCTCCGTAATTCAATATGACTTATGGCTTTAGATTATTAGTCTCCTTAATTCATGTTTCGTTGTTGACAGTAATTAAAAAAAAAACATACGTTGATACAACGTTGCCACAACTTCGATTTTTTTCTAACCAAATTTCAATAAAAAAGTAATCAAAAAATAACCAAAAATTTGAAATCATAATTTTAATACAAAAAACATTACTGACTGATGAAAAAACTTGGTACAACAATTGATGAGGCATGTTCTCCTATTTGTTCTATATATTTCAACCACGTATTAGGAAATTTCCCGCAATAACAAATATCGTTCGCACATATGTTTACTTTGGAGGCTTTATAACTTATTTGTGGATAATTTTAGCTCAGTAGCTTTTACTATTAGAAATCTTAATGAATCGCTAAATACCCGAACCAAATAATAGCGTTGAAGTGAAATGCGTCTGATATTTATTCTAACGTAGCCACTTGCCGCAGCTTATCCTGAATATGCGCCACCTATCTCAACGTGCGAGAGATAACTTATGCAGTTCAGAAGTAATAATTTTAACTTGAAAAAGGAAGACCTTACAAGTCAGGCAAAAATGTTCGGAGATGATGAATTGAAGGCATCACTGTATAAAGATTATTTTCAAAATCAAAAAACTATTCAAGCTGGGAATAATTGTAGCGGCTTACAATCAATGCTGGCAATGAAAAATAGATGTTTTAGGACAACGCTCGACCAAATGTTCCAAGATCGGTTGAAACTATTTAGAAAATTGTTTCAGCCGCCTTATGATCAATACATTGCTCGTCAGCTTACCATTTGTTTCGATCGGAGTACCTTTCACTTTCGCACGAAATCCATACGTTACCAGAAGGATGGGAAAGTCAAAGCAGACTCACAACAAAAAACCAAAGTTTGCCAAAACAACCCGTTTTTCGAGTTATACACTCAGTAAGAACCCGCATAAAAAACGTTAAAAAAAATTTATCTCTATTTTTTACTATGAGGAAAAAGTAACCAAAATGGAAAAAAGTACACATCTACACATCAAAGAAAAAAATAGCCAATTTTGGTTAAGAATAACCAAAACGGCAACGCTGCGTTGATAGCTCCACCCGATAATATTGTTAAATTCTTTGTAGGTGAAATCTGCAAATATCAAGGAATTCTATTTAAAAAACATTGCAACACTTACTTAACTAACTGTTCTATAGAACTAAAAACCTAAAAGAACGAATGAAGTACTATTGCAAATCGAATTGAAAATAGCTTTTAAAAATAAGAATATAATTAAGTTTATACTTTGTAAAATCAGTGCTATGTTAGAAATATATATTTAAGTTTTGTTTCAGTAATAAACATTTTTTGTTGTTTATTTGTAAAGAGAACAATATATTTTTTTAATTTTGTTACATTTAATTTAATTTTGAACAGTAAACGAAATACTATAAATCGCTAAAAATCCAGATTACTTTTCAAGTTTTTACACATATTTCTGCTTTTGTGCTATATTGTACTGTAAATAAGTGTAATGAATTATTTGTCACTCTGTATAGAATTTAACCGTAAATTTTTTACATATATACATATGTATGTTTGAATGCACGGTGTACATGCGTGTGTGACAAAAGTGCGTTAAAAAATTTAAAATTCAAACTTAATAAAAAGTTTCAAAGTGAAATATGTGAGAGTGGGAAGAAAGAGAGTTAAAAGAATGTTTTTTTTATAAAATATAAACCAACAACAATCACATAACTAACATGTGAGAGCTCGCTTTTCTATTTTACATATGTAAGTAAGTATTAGACTGGTCCTTATAAGGCAGATTTTCTTTTCTTTTAATTTCTCAATGGGGAACCTCTTAAATTGTGCTTCTTAGGAATTGTGAATTAATTTCTTAGCAAAAAAATCTTAATGGAATAAATCGCTTTGGCCATTCATATGGCCTGACGATAAGACCCAAGTTTTCGTGTTTTACTTTCTTCGGTAAGCGTTCCTCCCAAAAGTATTACTACGAGTTCTAAAAGTTTTATTTAGTCGAGACGGAGCTGCGGATTACACGGTGTAACCAAAAAATACCTCGCAAGTGATACTATTGTGCTGATAGGCGCTGCCGGGCAGAACAATTATTTGTTTTTGAAATTTTCGAAATATCTCCAAAATATCGAAGCTAATAACTTAGGTGAATATTACCCGATTTTAAGTTTCTTTTCGGATTTTGAAAGATAAATTCCAAAGGATTTCTAAACCTTATGTCCAATTTTACTTATAACTTAATATAATTCCTTAATTAATTCATCAATAATATGGTCCAATACAAAATAATGCGCACAAATGCATATAAACTTGAAAAATTTTGAAAAATTGGGTGAAAAATGGATTTGCTTGTGAACTACACACAGATTATTCAAGGCTTCTTAAACCACATATATATCATTTAAAAGGCTTATATATCTTCTTTCCAAATCCGAAAAGAAACTTAAAATCGGGTAATATTCAGTTAAGTTATTGGATTATAAGTGTATGAAGGTTCGAAAAACCAGTTTTTTACCCGCAATTCGGAATTTTTGAGGTGTTTTGAAAATTCCAAAAACAGATCCTTGTTCTACTCGACAGCGCCTATGAGAAAATTAGTATCGCTTTCCAGGTATTTCAACTACGTTCATTTTTGTCGCACCGTGTTACTAATTAGTATTCTGAGACAGAATAAACAGTTTCTTCACTGTTTTCAGTAAGAGGTCACAATTTAAGGGGTTGTCGGGATTCATTTTTGGAATATGATTAGAATTGTTTAAACAATGGAATGTTACATAGCGGCTTATAAAATTAATTTAAAAATGTGGTGGCAACATGCAAGGCACAGTATATTTCGCCCCAACTTCATCTCTAGGAGTGTGCAAGCTCCATTTAATCTACCGGTGTTAGAGGTTGTATAAAACACTAAAGCTTTAAACTTTTTGTAGCAAACTCTATTTCTACAACCGCATTAGAATCTCTTTGACCTATCCTGAAGAAATATAAAAAGAACAATTTAAAGGGTTCGCCATTGAAAAATAAAAAAATGTTATCCCATATAAGGTCCTCTCTAACCTATAGGTATAAAGTTCAACCTCAATGACGCATATGTTAAAAATAAAGATTTATACCTTAAATTTTCACAGAATACTTTTTTCTTACTAAAAAAAACACAATTTAAGAGGTTCCCCATTAAAAAATTTTCATTTTTAAAATAAGGAGCAGTCTAGTATGTATACAATAAATGGATTTTATATCCCGAAACCTCTTTTCAATAATCGTCGCATAATTTTCCATACGGTATTCTTGCGAGTGTATACATGACTTTGTGCGAATGTGTAAACATTTAATTTGTTTTTGTATACATACATACACATATATGCAGATTTATTATATGTAAATTTCCGCTTTTTACTTCAGTCAAGTCTCAAACAATTCATTCATAATCATCGCAATCATTGTACTTATGCAGTCGTATTTGTTGTTACCATTTGTTATGATTGTTATTCATTTTTTTTACTATTATTTTTTTATACCCAATCTGGTGTGGGGCATATCGAGCTCTAACTGAGTCGAGAGGAAATTGTTTTTACTTTTGTATATGCAATTTTTTTTTAAAGAGCAAAATACAGTATTTAAGAAACTTAGCTGGAGCCCGTATTAACTTAAATTGAATAAAAACTGGATCCAGAGAGGTTCCTGGTTATCTTTTGACACCGCACAGAACTGTTTAAAGTTCGGGATATTTTTGGGTTTATCCGACTTTTTATATTTACACAGTAAATTTAAAAAATTATTTGTTTTAATAGGACATATTGTCTAAAAGCCTATATGATTCTTCCGGAGTTCTACAGGGTAGCCATTTGAGTTTGCTTTTGTTGTTGTTATTTCTTCATAACCTTTCTAATTTATATTCTGATTGTAATCCATAACAAAATAATATATAAATAAAGATGAAACTAAATCCAAAAGTGAAAACAAAATTAAAATTTTGACGACACGATGGTCCTTCTGGTTTAAAGAAAGTGGAATTTTCAGTTTTTGCGTGGTACATAATTTTAAAACTTTTTATGAATCTCTTTCTAGTGTTCTGCTTCTTTTTTCTTTTCTTTTCTACTTCGTTCTCCTGTTTAACCTTCGGACTATGCAACAGTATAGCACTGGAGTTGAATATTCAATTATCACCTTCTGTCCCCTTTTAGTTACCTAGCAATGTACATCAGCAATGATGTTGTGTACCAATGCCTGCAACCTCATGGCATGTATGATGCAGAACTTAAATGTTTTACGATTAAGTTCAGAATCAAGGCACACCTTTTGCACCCTGGGTTTGTGTATAGAAATCCAAACGCGGAGAGAGAGGTTTCCATATCTGGCATCTACCCTTTTTCCGAATTATTATACTTTTTAATGAATTTCTTCTCACCTACAATCCAATCTAATTTTCCTAAGACGACAGCAACTTTTGTCATTCATATTCTCTTGATGTTATGTGCATGATGATTCTTTATGATATCCGTCGGAACGATCACATTTTCCAAGTGTCGAAAGAAGCATTTAAGTGCCTCGGTTTTTTAAGATGGTGTAAGAAATACTTCATCCTATCTGATCTTTTCAATATTTACAAGACATATATCCGACCTGAGATGAAACACAACTCTCATGTCTGGTCTATTTTGGAGCTTCTCGACCGCATACAGGCGAGGGCGAATGTGCTTATTAATGACGGTAGGGTAGCCAGCTCTATTGATTCGTTATAGCATCGCCGCAATGTGGCGAATGTTTGATTGTTCTATCGGTACTCTAACGGAATGTGTTCTGACGAAATAAGGGATTTAATTCCTAATAATCTTCTTTTAATACTCGACATTCCCGATTGTTCAACGAATCGCACAACGCACTATAGAGAAAATTCGCTCTTCAGTCGCACCGTTTGTTTGTGGAATAGTCTTCCAGCGGAAGTTTTTCCTATCTCTTACGATATTGGTAAATTAAAATCAACGTACATAAACACTACTCACTCTATCCTCCTCCCCGTAATCTATTTTCCTAGTACCAGTACTATGCACTACATAAGTAGGAGTCATCACCTGAGTGCTGGTTTCAAGTTAAAAAAAAATAAATAAATAATATTCTTGTACAGATTGTCATCCAACGAAGTATTAATGTCTTTGTTGATTGGTGCTGAATTAATTTGATGGATTTCAACTTGAGGAAATGCAGACATATGTTTTTTTCTCGCAGCAGTGTAATTCCGTTTGAGTATATAATGGAATCTTATCCGATAGAGATCGTAACTACCTTTCTTGATCTGGGTGTGTTATTGGATAGGAAACTGTCATCTATTGATCACATTGGTATGATGACTAGTTAGGTTGATATTGTGGAATAGATGGTGCAGGGAGTTCACTGATCCTTATATTACGAAACAGTTGTCTACTATATTTCGCTCGTTAGGCCGATATTGGAATTGCTTGTTTAGAATCCTTATTATCGGTGTCATATTGATTCAATTGAGTCTGTGCAAAGGTGGTTTTTATTACTCTATTTACGTGGCTTAGGGTGGAACTATGTTGATATATAGGGGTGGAATTATGTATAGATAGAGCGTACAGGACGGTTTTAGGTATTTATTTTGCTTGCAACTTTATTGCAGGTGATATTGATTCATGGTTTATACTTATCCTGAATCTTAGCATCCCTGTCAAATTTTCTCGCTATTAGTGTCCTCTTGACGCGAACTTTTACAGGACGAATTATGCGAATTCCTTTCCTTTCCGTAAATTGTGCAATGATTACAACTTTCATTAGGAGTTTATTGACTATAACTGTGACGTCTGCAATGTTAATTTGTATTGTGTTGTTTGTATGTATTTTCACCATTAAATTCATGGATATTTTTGTGAGCTTTAAGCATGTAATTGTTTTTTACGTTAAGCTTATGATTAGGTTCTGTAGCTGATTCGTGTTCTCGTTGCCATAACGTATTTGCTTGTATTCTCTACAGTTTGGACAGTAATATGTACGTATTTCTACGACATGTAGACGAGCCCTCCGCGGTTGAGTGAGTGGTCCGGGACCGTTAAAAAAAGAGGACATTGACATGTCATATTCAGATGAAAATTAATATATTCTTCGTTTGGTAATCTATTTATTTTTTTATTTTCTGCCAACTATCACCCATATATAACATTAGCTGTCATAAAAAGTCTAACTTCAAAATGTTTATAACTGGAATTGGCAGCTGGTAAAAGTTAAGTTATGATATAGGATCAAGATATGTTTTCGTACTTCTTTATCACTTTTAGGAATTAACAAAAAATCGTTAAATAATTAACATAAGCTTCTGCAAAGTGGTAAAATTGAAATATATTTAAAATATACGTAAGTATACAAAAAAAAAAAAAAAAAAATTATTCCGATTTTATGCGCATAGTAATATAAAAACAAAACTCATATTTATATTATGTACGTAGTATATTTGTGAGTGTACGAGCTCAAGTGCGATTAACTTTTATGATTTTTCAATTGTTATAAGAACGGTAAAGAATAAAAAAGGAATGAAATAATACAAAAATATAATTCAACAGAACCAACCAACAAGTGTACATAAACCATACAATTATTGTGAATAATAATGGTCTTAAATGACACTTTCAGTTGAACAGCGTATATTTATGATGAAAGTACTCATGCCATGCATTCATTCATCAATTTAATAGACATCATAAAATACAACAATACGATATTAAAAAGAACAAAAATAACATAAAAACATGCAAAAATTATGCAATAACAGTTGGTAGAATAAAGGAATCCCTAATGCAAAAGAGCTTAAAGACGATAAAAACCATATTTTTATTTAAAGAAAAAATTTTATTTTAAAATCAAAATTGAACAAGATATATATTTTATTTTATTTTATTTCATTTTATTTTATTTTATTTTATTTTATTTTATTTTATTTTATTTTATTTTATTTTATTTTATTTTATTTTATTTTATTTTATTTTATTTTATTTTATTTTATTTTATTTTATTTTATTTTATTTTATTTTATTTTATTTTATTTTATTTTATTTTATTTTATTTTATTTTATTTTATTTTATTTTATTTTATTTTATTTTATTTTATTTTATTTTATTTTATTTTATTTTATTTTATTTCATACTTGTTGAAAGATAACAAACATAAACATTTCTTTGAAGTGAAGTGTGTGCAACTCTATCTAGTTGGTATCTAGTCTCAATTTCATTTAATTACCATTCTTTAATTAAAAGACTTGTGCGAACGAAAAATAAATGCAACGTGCTGAAGAAACAATTACACGGTGTCACAAAAAATAACGAACTTGAAATACCTGAAAAATAATACTACTCTGATAGGCGTTATCGAGTAAAACAAGGATCTGTTTTTGAAATTTTCAAAACACCTTCAATATCTCGATTTACGGGTAAAAACCCAGTTTTTTGAACCTTTATGCCCTTAAGCTAATAACTTAGCTGAATATTACCAAATTTTAAGTTTCTTTTTAATTCTCTAAAGAGATAAATAAACCTTTTAAATGATATATATGCCGTTTAGGTTGTATTTTAAAATTTGGGTGTATTTCGCAAGCAAACACATTTCTCACCCAATTTGTTCCACATTTTTCAAGTTTAGATGGGTTTTTGCGCAACTATTTTATATAGAAACTGTAACTTTTAGGAATTAATTGCGGAATTATATGAATAAAATAAGGATTAGGGCTTAGAAATCCGTTAGAAATTGACAGAGTTCTTGATGTTTTTATTAAGAAAGCTTGTAAAATGTGTATGAAAATTGTGTTTGCTTGATAAATACATCCAAATCTACAGGTAGTTTTTTTGTCGCACCAAGTTTTCGAATGTTTGGTATTAAAACTAAACAAAAAACAATTCATTTTTAAAATAACTTAAGCATATGATAAGCAAATTTTTATATAACAAATTTAAGTCTGTAGTATGAAGAGATCTAGTGAAAAAAAACAAAAAAGCAAAATTAAAAATGGCTTGAGATAAAAAAATTCTGTGTCATATAGAAATTATCTCTAATTATCATATAAAAAACAATATATGGCTTATAAACATAAAATAAATGCATTTTTACCTTTTTAAACTGATTCGCTCATTAACAAAATTCGTCAGCACGTAAGCTGGTATATTACTTTACTAAGTTGGCACAACCACACGCTCTGCTAAGAGTTAATGGCAAAGAAATATCTTAAATTAAAAAAAAAAAAAATGCTTCACCTCAAAGACGTTGCTTACAATTCTAGGATTAAATAGTTAGAAAAAGGCGGCAATTAGCGTACTGTCAGGCGCCCATTAAATGAAAGAAAATTGTTTCCTAAACTTCCAGGAAACCATTTATTTATTTTGGTGTATATCACACCCACATGTTTTTACTCGTTTTCAATTTTAGTAGTCAACAATTTTAATAAAAACAAAATATTGGTTTTATGATCGAACTTTTATCAGAATAAACCCTGACTTTAATTGGGCTGTAGTGTAATGCGGTACACAGAAAGCACCTTGAACGGCTTTTAATGTCTCCTATTGTACTTTCAACTACATTATGAGCTGCACAAAGTTTTTTTTTTATTATTAAGACTATGTTTCTTGGAAACGAGCTGTAGATTTTTGTACGGTGTTATCAAAAATGGTTCGAGACCGAAGACAGAGTCACCTTATAGCTACCTATTTTTATCACTGTTGAGATACCTTGATTGATAGAATTGTTTTGCAGCACTCATTTCCCAAATGAAGAAATCATGGCATGAGCCTGGTCTACATACATCTACTGCCCGAATTCGCATTTTAAAATCACAAATCTATAAGGAAACATTCTTTTATAATTAAGCGGTTTTATTCCAGTTGTCACTATCGGCGTCGTGTCATGAAATTTCTCTTTACTTTCTATCTACTAGGTACTTACTATCGTTACATATTGACTGCACTAACCTTTTGTAATATAGAACATCTTCTTCCACGGACTTCACAATTCGTACATGCAACCCACCGGGCATCCCAGTTTATGCAAAAAAATATATATTAGAAACTCCGCTTTCTTGTTCCGTTATTCAAGGGGTATCCATGATGTACATAGAATATTTTCCATCGCTTCTAAGACTTTCTACATAAAAATAAAAAAGTATTGCCATTTATGTTGACACCAACAGCAACAACGCCTTGATAAGCGCCTACATCTAAAAATATAAGGGTTGCAGTTAACTGCAGAGTTTCTGAAACACTACTGCTTTACAAAGATGGTGCAATCATTTCTCAAATCATAGAAAATGCCTCTTTGTTCAAGCGAAAAAGGACTTGAAATCTTAAGTGAAATAAAACTGAAAAATTTATAAAAAAAAGAAACATATTCATCATACATACGCTTCATCTGTAATGGTCATACGGTTATATGCACTTCTTAAGCGCTTTCTTCTAATTTTTTGACAATTAACTTCTTGTCTCCGTAATTGTATATATGACAAACGCTCTTGTCATCTTTAAGCAAAACTTATATTTTTAAGTAAAGATATAAATATAAAGGGTCCGCCATATAAGGTTTTTATTCAACTGGTGCTTATTTCATGAATGGTAACACTTAGCTCAAGTCTGATTTGACAAATAATTAGTTTTATCCTTTCGCTGAACGAATATGGTTGTGTATACGCTTGAACAACTTCGCTAAGTGGGCCTGCGATCGACTTACAGAAGATGCCGAATTTGCCAAAAAAAAAATCATCTTTTCAGATGAAGCACATTTTCATCTTGGCGGGTATGTAAACAAGCAAAATTGTCGCATTTGGGGCACCGATAACCCGTACGCATACATTGAAAAGCCGATACACCCAATACGTGCCACTGTTTGGTGCTGATTTTGGCCCAGAGGCATAATTGGGCCATTTTTCTTCGCAAATGAGTAAGTAGTGGCCGTTTCAGTCAACGGCGATCGTTATCGGGCCATGTTGAACGAATTTTTGTTGACAAAAAATTGAAGAGTAGGATATTGGCAACATTTGGTTTCAAGAGGACGACGCTAAGTGCCACACAGCCGAAGCTACACTCGATGTTTTTTTTGCGCCCTGGTTTTGAAGATCGCATTATCAGCCGCAGAGCTGATGTCATTTGACCACCTCGGAGCTGCGATTTGACACCGTTGGACTATTATTTGTGGGGTGCCGTCAAAGTGTTACACCAACAACCAGAGGCAATTTACGCTTTAAAGGACAATATTCGTGAAGCCATTGGTGAAATACAGCTGCACACAATCGATAATGTGCTTAAAAATTGGACCGATCGTGTAGGCTACTGCATGGCCAGCCGGGGCAACCATTTGAATGTAATTATTTTCCATTATTAACCGGAAGGATTGTACTTTCAAATAAAGAAAGAAATTTGAGAAAATATTCAGTAGTTTTTTTTTATAGCATTTTCAAAAAAAAAAATTATTTGGCGGACCCTTTACTATGTATTTTGTTAAAAGCTCATAAAAACAACAGTTTGTTTATGTACATATTTTTTTTGTTAAATTAAAACTTTTTTCGAACATAAAATTCGAATAGCAGAATTTACATATAGTATGGTATTATGTTATTAAAATATCACCTACAAATTAATTATGTTTAGGTGCATTCTCTTGTGATAGAAATCACCCCTTGACCACATTCGATGGAAATGTGACATTCTCTTAAGCAGCGGTTGCTATAAAGAGCGAAACACTTAAAATAAGGGAATACACTGAAATTAGAAATAGGTATTTAAACAAAGTATAAACATGCACAAGTAGTTTGCAGTTTATTAGCAACACTTCTCAGTGTAGCAAACAAAATTTTAGCTCTCTACAAAATCTCCTGAAATTGAAAATAAACAAGCTACTACACACACGCATGTTTTTTGTTGTAATTATTGTTGCCGTTTGTAATGTAAACAAAACAATAACTTTTATTTACCTTCAAAACACTGATTTCTGTTTGCATACTCGTAGCATTTTAATTTGACGTTAACTTATTATAATTTCCTAAGTTTTTGATAGGAAATGAAAACAAAAATAGCTTCCTAGGAATTCTAAAAGCAATATCAGAAAATACAGTACGATATGTAAATCGAAAGACTATTTAATAAAGATTAGCAATACAGCTGATTTTGGTACATTTTCGGAATACCCAAAGCACAAAAGTCGATTGTGGCCACCACAATCACCAGATCTCTACCATATTGAGAATCTGTAGAAACTCGTGAACGTGAAGTGGTAAAGAAAAAAGCAAAACGTTTGAAAGATTTGGAAGAATTACAGAAGTATGAGTGCAGATAATATAAGAACAGTCTATCTGTAAATAATATTAAGTCAATGGTAGATTTCATGACTTCAAGGTTATAAGAGCAGTAATTAACTAAAATATTATAAACGAAATTAATGATTATTTTCTGTTATCTTTTTAAGCAGCTCAGAACTTATCAATAACAAAAGACCTTTCATTACAGCTATATTTATAACATAGCCGGCATTCAGGCCCACAAAATATCATAAAAAGGTCTTGATAGAACTTTGTAAAAAGAAATGCGACCCAGTTATATGCTTATATTTTATATAAACAAAACTAGGCATATATTTGTAAAGCAGAATTTTGTCCTTTTCTTAGGAAAAAATGGCATTGAGGTAGAAGTCTAAGCAGGAGAATCAACCTAACAATTTTCTGGAAGTGTAAAATATTGATTTTTATGGCATAAGCAATTAAAAGGCTCAGGTCTTATAAAAATAAAATTGCAGATCTTAAATCCATGAATACATACAGCGTAACTTCGGTTTATGCAACTCTCGATAAACAAGTATAATTTTTAATTTCAGTATAATTGCTATTAACCCTTGAAAGCTTGGAATTAGCTCATTATGGATGACAGGTACCCGGGCATATAATTCTTAGAACTTATAACTTTTGCTTATATTCATTTTAAATGGTGTCCAAAACTGAGGTATCGTTTTAATTCTTCTGCCATTTTTTTCTACTTGTAATTTTTATTCTAAATTTTTATTTTCAGATTCTTAATGCATTCCGGTTAATGAACATGTAACGTTACAGAAAGGAATAAAGAGTTTTTATTATTAAAACGTTCTTTTTTTTTAAATGGCAAAAGTTTTCAAGATGTAATTGAGAAATTTTTATAACAAAATAATCTTCACCGACAAAGCCCAGCACAATTGCTGCATTAGGGGCAGGGTTGGTAAAAACCCGGGTTTTTAAAAAACCCAGACTACCAGGTTTTATTGGGTTTTTTGATGTTTTTTTTTTTTTTTTTTGGGTTTTAATGGGTTTTATAACTGCTTCCAAATTTCGTTTAATTCGACAACATTTTTTTTTTTTTTTGTTAGTATAATTAGATTGTTGTTGTTTATAATGTAATGTTGCATTGTTAGTGGGATCATAACGGCATTGTGTACTATGAGCTGCTAAAACCCGGTATTTGAAGCATATTGCAATAAATTCGGTTGAACCGTGCATTATGAGAAAAACGGCCAGAATATAAAGATAGACTGACATATAAAGTTTTCCTTTTGCATGACAACGCTCGGTCACTCGTGGCAAAGCCGCCAAATAATTTTTAGAAACCATCAAATTCTCAAAACATAGCTCCTTCCGACTATTGGCTTTTGATGGATGCAATATCTATTACAATAGTATGTCACTGAATCACTTCTTTTGAAGAAATATAAAATCGGCTTCAAAGTGAATCGCCTCAAAAGCTAGAGGATTTCATTTTATTTATTTATTTGGTCTATGGCAAATTAATTCCTTACAAATTAAGGTAAAATAGTCAAAATTAAATACAAAATGTTTACCAAATACAAATTATTAATTCAAATACAATATTATATACAATTGTAAACATATCTGACGAAAGGAATCATTATTAGCATAAACAGATCTGTGATATTTTAAATTTATTAACTGGAAGTAGCGAGAAGGTCTAACTGGAACATTAAAAATAATTTTGTTTAGAAAAAATTCGGAGTCAACGTTACCACGTATTAAATTTAATAGAAATGAAACACTTGGCATTGTTCTACGGCCTTTCACAGTAGGTAGCTTAATTAGAGCAAGTCTGCTTTCATATGAAGGAAGTATATATGAGTTCCATCCAAGTCCTCTCAGACAAAAGAAGAGAAACTGTTTCTGCACAGGTTCAATAATGTAATAGTAAGGGTTCCATATAATAGATCCATATTCCAGAATCGGTTGAAGATGTATATAACTGCTTCGTGTTATATGGATCAGAAAATTCCTTTGACCAATGCTTCATATATCCTAATTGTCCATTAGCTTTATTAGCCATCATAAATATATGATCATAAAATGTTAATTTATAATCCAACAAAATTCCAGGATTGTTTATAATAGAAACCCTTTCCAGAATAGTTCCTCTAAAGTGGTAAGGAGTATCAAGCTTTTGTGAACGATAAAACATATGTTTACATTTTTCGATATTTAAGTCCAATAAATTAATATCAAACCATTGAGAAAAATATTCGATGTCAGTCTGCAAGGTCTGTAGAAATATTATTAAAGGAATTAAAAAGTTTGACGTCATCCGCATACACAAGAACATTCGAATTACAAATTACAGATGGTAGGTCGTTGATAAATAATGTAAACAATACAGGACTCAATTGACTACCTCGTGGGACTCCAGAGGGACGTCAATAACCTTAGAAACGACATTTTTAAATTTTGCTTGTAGAGTTCTGCCAGAAAGATACGAAGTAAGCCACCGAATTGAATTGTTGCTAAATCCCATGCATGAAAGTTTAAAAAATAAAATGTCATGGTTAACTTTATCAAAGGCTTTACTGAAATCGGTATAGATAATATCTGTTTGCATAGAATAAATAAAACCATCCAATATATTAGTAGCTGTAGATCGTGATTTTCGAAAGCCATGTTGACATGGAGATAAAAGAGATGAAACTTGATGACATACGCTATCTAAAATCTAAAATCTTTTCCAAAAGTTGTGGTATTACACTTCGCTTGCCGATTCCTCGATAATTCGAAACTTCAAGTTTGCTTCCATTTTTAAATAAAGGTATTATGAATGATATTTTCCAAATTGAAGGTAAGTAACTCATTTGAAGGGACTTATTGAAAATTAAAGTCAGAGGACCACAAAGAAACTCAGAGCAGTTTTTAAGGATACAGTCCGTCAGGGCCAGAATAACAAGAATTCTGAATATTAAGTTTGATAAAACTGATAAAAAAAATTTATGTTTGATGTGTAAGCAATATTATTAGGATAGGCGGTCTGTTTGTCAAATGATTTATTAGAGTACGAAGTAGCAAAAAAAAAAAACCCGCAAATAGATTACTAACAGAACATTTTGTATAGTTTATTTTTTCTATTTCTTATATTCGATAAAAATGCATTACTCCATGGTGGTGCCTTACTACTTCGAACAAAAATTTTGGGTACCGCTTCAGAAATGCAGTGATGTAAAACCCCATTAAAATTCAATACTATGTTATCGAAGTTATTACCAGAAATAATAAAATATCAAACAGCACTGGATAGTTAGGAATTTAATTTTACGTAGTTAGCTCGAGAAAAGCATAAAACTTTTTCACGTTATTTAATATATATTTTCAGTGGAGTGATGTAAGTTGAAGGAAAAATATCTAACTGTAAAGCAGGATGATAACAATCTTCGGGATACGTAAAGGGGGACAAGTTTAAAAGATTTATATCCGAAGGTTGGTTAACAAAAACTAAATCCAAAAGTTTGCCATATGTATTGGTGATGTAATTGATTTGAAAAAGACCACTAGCAAGCATAGATTGAATAAAATCATTCATTACCAGAGGAATCAAGTAGCTGAGATCAAGAGGTTTGTTCCATAGTGTATCAGATAGATTAAAATCTCCAAGTGCAATAAATGAATCATATGGTCTAGATTGATCTAGAAAAAATTTTATTGCCGAATAATGGTTGTTGCAAATTTGTGCTGGAGATTTGGGTGGTATATATGACCATGTAACATAAAGATGTGTAGTGTAAAGTTTAATTTTTACGGCAATAGACTCAGTATCCTTACTAGAAGAAATAGTTATATGCTCACAAGGAAGAATATCAAGTACAGCAATAAGAATGACACCTCCAGTTTTATGTAGTCGTTCATATCTAAAAATTTGATACCTCGGGCATAAAATTTCAGAATTAAAAATATTTCTTCTTTTATTTAGCCAGGTTTCTGTGAATGCAATTATATGGTGGGAAAACTCAAAACTATCAGCAAAACGGGAAGTTAATTTTGTATAAAGCTCGCGCACATTTTGGTATCCAATATTTATTGCAGAAAGTTTGAAAAGGATTACTAGTTTTTGACGCAGTGTTTTGCATAGGTAACTGTGCAATATCATACCGAGGACTGTTTCTAAATTCATACTCATGTATAATCGCCTTAGGTGGCCAAAAACTAGAGTTAACAATTGCTTTAAAGTATTCATCAGGAGCAATAATCTTAAAAGAAGCCTTATTTCTTTTTTCAGCGTAGCTAAATTTAAAAACATTCACCTCGATTTCATAACCCAGCTTTTGAATAATATATTGCTTAACAGCATTGGTTGTGATTTCAGAAGCAAAACGCGCAGCAAATATTGTCTTTTTAGGAGAAAAAACTTTTAATTCAATTGGATTATTAGGCTTAATAATACGCGAAGTATCATTAGGAAGTAGATAATTAGGTGATAGTTGACTTTGACCCAACGGCGTTATCGGGTGGTCTACATCACGTGTGAGTACGGCAGATGCTACACGTAAATCTGCAGATTGAACAGTAGTAGACCGACAGGCTGGAGCAGCAGAAGAACCAGCAACAGATTTGTCATCAGCAGATGAAATACCAAATGCAGCTGAAGGAATTGGACAGTTGTGACTATTACACTTTGCACCAGATGTTTTCCTACGTTTAGGTGAGCAAGGACCTTATCAAACAAATCTCTATACCTTGAAAATTTGATCATAGAGTTGTTCAGATCATCATTCAAAGTCTCTAGGTCTTTCCGAGAATTTTTGACGAAGAAATAAAATTCCTGATCAAAAACTATACATTTCTTGCAGCACCATCTTAGACCCTTGGCCTCGATAAGATTATCAACCGTTCTAGTAGCAAACTCGACACTCTTAGCATGGTATAGGTCATCAAAAATCCAACCAGAAATTATTGGTTCATCAGATTTGTTTTTGCACTTGGGCTTACAACAAGACATATTTAATTTAAAAGACAAACAAAAAAAACCCAAAAAAATTGTATTTTGATAAAACTGTTAATTCATTATTATCTTTGAGCTAAATAAATTATAATTTGTACTCCCAATACGTAAATCTTTAATTTTTTATTGTAAATAAAAAGCCCACTAATAACACTCGGGTGCGTTGAATTGGGTTACCCAGTATGTTGCCAAACCTGATTAGGGGTGAAGAGAATCGAAGAGTTATCTAAGAGCAACCATTACATCAACAAAAATATATATTTTTTAAATGAAAATGCAAATGCGATTAGGATCAATGGAAATCGATATAGGGAGATGGTCCGAAATTTTTTGAGGCAGAAAATTTATGACTTAGACGTAGAGAAATTGTGGTTTCAACAGAATGGTGCCACTTGTGACATAGCAAGAGAAACAAGGGATCTTTTAAAAGAAAATTTGAAAATCGCATTATTTCTCGTAAATGAGGAGTAATTTGATAACTTTAGACTTTTTCGTAGAGTTTTAGGAAATCGAAAGTGTACAGCAATAATCTCACAACAGTTCAAGAGGCTAAAACCAACATTATCGAGCACATATCAACCATTGACAACAGTTTATTGAAAAACGTGATTGATAATTTACTAAAATTGGGAGAGCCTGCCGAGCCAGTAAGGGGGGGGAGGGTCACTTGACCGACATAATATATTATTTTTAATCGACAACCGACTACCAACCAGAAGGTCCTCGGTTCAATACCAGGCCAGACCATCTGAAAAAAGAAGAAAACGTATCACTTCAAACATTAGCTAGTAACTTGTTATGAGTATTACTACTATTTAAAACTTCTCTAAAGCATTTGCCTTTCGGAGCCGGCAGTAGGTCCCTTTTAATGAGTCTAAAAAATAGATTCAATCTGGTGCAGCTCATTGAAGGAGGGAAGTCCCCATGTTTCTTCATTGAATGTTATGGGAATTAATATAAAGGACATTATCGTTCCAAACAATATATGCTATAGGAATCCGAAAAGTATGACATTAAAATCTTTTGTGTGTGTAATTCAAGAAATTCATATCCGTTCAAAATTCAATTTTATAAAGATAAGCCAACTGATGGTGATCGCCAAAGAAAGCATTTCTGCGATCAAATATGTTGCCACATAGGTAGGAATTAGTACAAGAACATACATACACTTCCTATTTAAGAAGCTTGCAACATAAAGTTCATACGCTCCAAAGAGGAATAAAGCAGTAATAATAATATCATCAATGAACACGTAACGATCAATGCGTATCCAACGTTAACGAAAGGCGGGGTAAATAATATGGAGAAGCTTGCGGATGAATACTCGACAAAAACTGAAATATATAGGTATCCATTAGAATTATTTTTTAATGTAATTGATTTAGATGTTTATATATTATTATATATATTATACATAACGAGCATAATCCACTGATCGGTGCAGATTATTTTTGAAAGATCTAAGCCTTCAGCGCTCCAAAGGAAATATAGAATAACGCTCCCAAAATGCGAAGATAATTGCTCGGCATTTCTTCCAGTGTTTGGGAAGGCCACAACCCACAGCGGCACAGAATGTCGCTGAATGTTGCTTTATATCAAAGCAATTGCTCATCACCGGTAATACATTGGGCTGTGGTACCCGGGTACCCTGTAACCCTGTTACAGGTGTTTTAGTTTTTTTGTCACACACATAAGGGTTAATACACTTGCACTGTTTTAAGTCAGTTAAAATATGAATATATACAAATATATTTTTTTGTAGACCCAACCATAAAAGTTGTTATAGCATTATACATAAAGTATTTAAAAACGCCATCATTATCAAACTGCAACAATTTCTTTGGTTTCTTATACAAAAATCTCAACATGAATCGTGAAAAATTTAAATATTTGGTTAAAGCCATGAATATAAACTACCGATCTATTTTATGTATGAACGAAAACAAAGAAAAAATGCATTTTGTATGCCACTATAAGTACTTTACGGTCCCCTTTGAAAATCATTATTATTTTAGTTTCTTTTTATAACAAAGAAATATATTTTTTTCAAACAGATAACATTTTTGTTGTTCGTTTTTAAAGGAGAACAAGTAAATGATTTTTACCACTGCTGTCCTCATTCTTCTTTTGGTACGGATTTATTGACAGGGAATGATGATGAGTCTCCCTAGACCAATTTCGTATACGATTTATCTTGTTTCGGTAATCAAACGCTTTATAGCGAAAACTTTGTGAATGTTTATGGTGATTGCTGCTTTTGCCATTCGTTTATATTGAACATTTTATTTGTTAAACTTTATACGTATTTATTTTAGTTTTTTTCCTTTGTATTTTTTATTGATATAAACGCTTGTTAAATTGTTTGCATGACTGTGGGTATATATATATATATATATATATATATATATATATATATATATATATATACCCACAGTCATATATATATATATATATATATATATATATATATACATACATACATATATATATATATATATATATATATATATATATATATATATATATATATATATATATATTTGTGTGTCTATGTGCTACAAATAGAATTTTATAAAACTAAAAAAAAACACAACAACAATCATCATTTAATTTTTGTTTCTTTCTTCATATATTTTTATCACTTTTTTTTCCATTTTATACATTTCATTCAATGGTACGGAAATTATCTATTTTATGCTCATGAGATTTTCTTAAATAACTAAAACTTTTCTATTTTGTAAGTGTGTTTGTATATATATAAGCCTGTAAAATACGTCCGTCTGTTGTAATACGTTCTAAAAATCACATGTGCGTTAAAAGTGCGTTACGTACTATGGTCTTGTTTCCAACCTCCGACCCATTTTACTTCATTTGATTTACTTTGAATCCATTTTATTTCGTTATCTTTTGTACCTGAACGCCATTGGTATTACAACTAGTTGATAGTTCTGGTAGTTGTTGTAACATTAAACATGATACTGGTTATACTTCTGATTATTTGTATGTGTGTAATATCCTTAAAGTTTTTGAGAGTATTAAAAGGATGGGAAATGATTAAGAAAGATACCTTTCTTCTTTTAAATGTTGTAGGTATGCACTATGTGTGTCCGTATTCCGAAAGGTAGGAAACGGAAATGTATTCTTAACGTACTACTTAAAAGAAGAACATATTTTTCTTACATACCTACTTCACAATGACCTTAAAACACAAGTCTTGCTCTTTGCTTAAAATAATTTGCTGTAAGACTTTTTTGTATACACATTTAATGTATATACAGATAGATACGACTCACACAGCAAAAAATGTGTGCCAAAAATTATGTTATGTTTCTACTTTTAATGAGCTCATAGATTCCACAAAAAAAATTAAAATTCTTTGTTAGCACAATTATACATGCCACTGTTAATAACATTTATCTTTATTATTACTCTTTTTACTATCTTGATGTAAACAACTAACTATCAACTAATCATTCTTTAATAAATAGATCTTTTTAATAGACGATTTTCAAATTAATTTAAATCACTACTTTCTCACACAGACACTTATCGCAACTAAGACCTAAGTTCGAAATCACTCTTCTCACAACATGAGTTTGATCACGACTCACTTAACGCGAGTTTTTTCAAAAACTAAAGCTCTAATTGGAAGTGACTTAATTTAATGCCATAGTTGTAAAGCAACCCACATATCATAACGTCATATTTTAGTTGTTTCGTCTATGGTTATGGTTATGACCTTATATTAAGTTATGTCTAGTTGTACCTTAACTGCTTGTATACATTTAAGTGATTTTTATATGGCTAAGTAAACAAATGTTCGAAAGTTGTCCAACTTTAAAATATATTTTTCGAAATTTATTTAAGGTTCTAAATAATATAAATCTAATATAACGTAATGTTAAAGCTACATCTGTCGAATTGCGATCATTTATTCAGTTTGTTTTGCACAATTAATCATGGATGGATATAGCGTTCATCCACACGTACAAATGATAAAGTTGCTTATTTTCGGAGTAGTTGGAAACTGTTCCTAATTTGAAGTAAAAGATTATCTTCAGCGATGAAGTTCATTTCGGAATGAATGGGTACGTCAACAAACAATATTATCGATCCAAGAGCGACCAATGCTTATTGAAAAGGCACTGTTTAATGTGGATTTTGAACTAGCGGCGACATCCATTCACCGTCAACGGCGAGCGCTATATGTCGGTGATTACTAATTTCTTTTAGTCAGAATTGCAAAGCACTTATTTTTTGTTTCAGTTTCATTAAGCCTTTGATTATTCAGATTGTACGTGGGTGTCATCTTGGTGGAAATTCATTTTGGCTGAAGAATAGTAATACATAATATGCAAAATTATATATGGGAAATTAAATTAATTACTTATTTTTTAAACATTAGGTACATATATGTAACGAAATAATATGTTTTCATTTAATGCAAAAATTGTATAGTTCGCCTTCGTGTACTATCTTTCAAAGCAATCTCAAATATGCCCTCGTTTTCTAGGACATGTGTCGCGAAAAAATTAGCTTAGCATTTTCTGCCTTTTATATTTCTGTTTGAATATACATAATAATCCTTACTCTCTACAGCTTCACAGTGTCGCAAAATATGTAATTTTCCATTAAGCCTTTTCCCTTTATCTGAGGACGATGGTCTCCCTGAAGCGAAAACGCTGAATTAGACTTAAACACAATTTATAAGATATTATTCGAACTCTACGTAATTCCAGTGCTAGTCGACTTAATATAATATCACATCAGTATGGTTCTTTGCTATGGTGGCTAAGAGCAGACTTACGATTGGGTAGACATACGACCTCAAAAGGTTAATCAAGTTGATTTTTCAAGCTAAGTAGTGATAAAGATTGGTGCTAAGTTGTGGTCGTGATCATTACTTAGCACTGTAATTTTTCCCAGTGGGTGGCGTTTTCTCCTGATCAATCGTCTGATGTTTGACACCATCGCCAGAGGAAAGCGTGGATGGTCAGATGGGCTTTTTCTTAATTTTTTAGACGGATTTATCTGGAGGAAGGTTGAAGTCTATTTATTAAACACTCGAAACCGCAATTACTTAATATACTTAATATATTTATCTAATTGGTTTAATCTTGAATTTAGCATTCTTTGAATACGTATACCCTAATAATATATTCTTGTGTTGGGTGTAAATTCGGTATTACTGGATACATAAATAAAATTATTAAATTCTTTTATTGAGAACGTAATAAAAAGTTAATTAACAAAAAATATATTTCTTATTACTATATACACAAAAAATTACACAAAAACAAAATTGGAATTCATTCTCCTCTGCATCACTATTATTCTTCGGAAAAATTGTCTTATTGTGAATTGTCTTATTCCTGAAGAAAGTTCTCTAATTCAAACAAAAGATAACTAAACTTCCGCATCACGCACAAGGATTTTGCGTAACGCAGCAGGTTTGTAATACCACGAATACGGACTGAAATTCAATGACCTGGTATCTTGTGAAAAGCCCCTAAACTGTTTTACGTAATGCTGATGTCTGAAGACAAGGCTCTGAGTATAATGCCGAATTTTTTATCAATGACACGTGTAATCCTGTAATTTCAGCACTCAACTCAGGATTTCTGAAAAAATTAAGAGCGTTATTTCTGCCGTTAGTGTTTCCAAGTCCTGGTTTTCGTTTGTCCACAAATAATACCATTTCTTCTATGAAGCATTCTTGAATGCTTAACGAATGCTTATTCACATTAGTTTTGTTAGCTAATGTTAAGCAGACATTCAAGACACCGATTCCAGGCGTGTAATGAAGATAAACCAAAACTAAGGTTCTCTTTGTTAGCCAAAAATTCCGCAGTGTTGGTGTTGCTCCACAAGTGGAGCAACCACTCTTATGATGAAGAAGTTTCAGTCAGCATTCGAGACTTTACCATCAATAATAGTCAAAACCAGATCATGTTTGGCAGATATCTTATAGTCACCATCTTCACATATTGTCTTTAAAACTTCGGGATTAATCTAAGACATCAACACGTCTACGTTTGGTCTTGAAAGAGGCATTTTGCAGGTCTTTCTTCGGCCTTCCAAGGCCAGCCAGAGGGAACTGAGATGATGTGGATGGTTTTATATCATCGTAAAACGTACAAAATTGTAAATCACCATCTAGCGAAGCTTTATTCAAAGTCAGAAAGCATTCCTTAGATCTTCTGGAATTTTCCAAATTTTTTTTAATTTTGCAGAAAATCTGGATATAACTGCCTTGACTTCCTTTACCTACTGCTGGTCTATACTGCATAGATCATGTTCTGAGGCAACAAAATTAAAAATCGCAGTATTTTTATCATTACTGGAAGTTTTAAGCCATTCATTAAGAATATTAGTTTTAGATACAGTCAAACTGTCTTTTTTGCTTAAATGAGAATAAATACTATATGGGCAGATTCGGGCAAAAAAGCTTAGGTTTATTTTTAGCTACAGTAGTGTACCTTATGCTCGATAATAAAATTATCGCAGGGAAATGCGGGATTTTTTACTTACGGTCTGTTGAATTCAAAGTTTAATTACTTTTTGTAATTGTTTCTTAAATTATTCACCTTTTCTGAGTTACGTGTTCAACACTATAATATATATAAGTATATAAAAAACTACTTACCCTTGGTTATTGAATCCATCACTAATTCACAACTTCACAGAACAACACATGAGATGTATTCTCATAAGTAAAGCAAATGCAAAAAATGTTATGTATTAAAATGTTTTGTATCATAAATGTTTTGACACATTTTTTCTGACAAAACATTAGCTGTCATTATACTTACCCAAGTGTACTCTTATTAAGTGCATTAACAACATTTAGAATTACACAAGTTTACACAAAATAATTTATTTTGTAGATGGAAAGAAACATATATTTTTAAGAAGGGATATCTATGATAATTAATTGCCACTTTTTGTTTGTTCACCTACACGTCACAGTTTTATGATAGATAAGTTTTAATTTTCAGCTACACACTGTAATATATGTAATATTACTTAAGTAGTTGTTGCATTCAGAGATGTATTTTTTGTTCTTAAATTTATTGTATTTTACCTAAGAAAAAAATATACATACTTTGCTGCTTTAAAAATATTTTATTGAATATAAGTTTGCAATAATAATTAGTTTTGTAATTGTATAAAATTGTAATTTGGTTTATTCAAAAATCGGTTTTGCTATGTTTGCGCAAGGTTGTTTATGCCAGGCAAGCATTCCCTATCACAAAAATGTAAAAAGTGCTTATTTTCATTATTTTGGTTTCCGGTGTCACATTAAGATAAAAGGTGGATTTCTCGCGTGAATTGCAAAAATTGTAGGCTGAACTTTAGTTTCTAGATTTCTGGTAAAAATATATCTCGAAAGTTTATAAACCAATGATCTGGAGAAATTAAAAGTTTTATGGATTCACTGTTTTCCCGAATATTACTGAATCTCAATTAGAGGAAGAAATATTTGTGAGTCCTCAAATTAATACAGTTTTTAATGGTTCGAAATTTCAGGGTCTGTTAGTCGGCGATAAACGGGCTGCTTGAAACTTTTTTAAGTTGTTGTTCAGGAATTTTTAGGTAATAAAACAAGTTATTTGTGCTGTTTTCTTGATGAAGTTCGAACGGATGCGTGTAAATATGTCTTTTTTTCAGAAAAGCATTAAAATATAATTGGCGAGCATTGAGGACGGTTTGGCCAAGATATAAAATTATAAAGTTTTTTGGGAACAGCATATAATAGGAGAATACTGTTGGAGTGTCGTAAGGGAAACAAATTAGAATTTATCTAAAAAAAGAAGTAAAAATATTATTTTATGTTTTTCATTTTAATTAACATCTCAAAATTTGACATCTATGATTTCTTTTTTATTTTTCCCATAGTTAAGGTTTAAACTAAGACCCACATGATTGTTTTAATTTATTTACAAAACTGGTGTAAACTGGTGTTATTAATATCGTTTTTGTTCAGCTAGGCTTTTCTAAGCGCCACACAGTGCAACAGTATAACCATACACTTATGCTTATATCTTTGTCATTAAAATTCTGAGTTTAAGCAATTAAACATTTGCAAAATAAAGGGTGTTTTTTATAGAGGTATAGAACTTTAAGTTGCAATGAAACAACAAGGGATTATGCGATTGACATGAATTTTATTTATCCGAAAGATAAACTTGTGGCATTACATTTTAAATATGATTTCTGGCATATGACCGCCGAATGTTTTCTTCCAAATGGGTAAGCGTTTGTGGCTTTACCGCATAGACCAATGACTTTACATAGCGCCACAGAAAGTAGTCTAGCGCTGTTAAATCACAAGATCTTGGAGGCCAATTCACAGGTCCAAAACGTTAAATTAGGCGGTCACCAAACGTGTCTTACAATAAATTTATTGTGGCACGAGCTGTGTGACATGTTGACGTTCTGGCCACCATCGTTTTTGAAAAAGTATGGACCAATGATTCCACCAGCCCCTAAAGCACACCAAGCAGTCAGTTTTTCTGGATGTAACGGTTTTTCCACATACACTTGAGGATAACCTTCACTCCAAATGCGGCAGTTTTGTTTGTTAACGTGGCCATTCAACCAGAAGTGCGCTTCATTGCTAAACAAAATTCGCTTATGAAAATCGGGAACAACGGTAATCTCGTTTTGGGCCCATTCGACAAATCTACGCCTGCCGTGAGTCTATTCACGATGAATTGCCAAACCAAACTGAGAATGAATCACTTAACAGCTGTTAAGTCGGTTGCCATCTTGAAAAGTAATGCCTATACCTCTATAAAAAACACGCTTTACAATCATTTTGTTGAAGTAAGAAAATAAAGTATGTATAAAGATTTTATCTTGTACACAGACAACTCAGGAAATTGTAGAAAGAGGAAATATGAGATAGATAAGGCTTCCCGAATGCTTATCATTTAGCCGTCGCTGTTGACTTGACCCCTAGGTGTATGCCTAACTAACAACTTTAGTTAAGTTAAGGGGTTATGAAATTCATATATTCACTGTATTTTGCTGCCGTAGTTTTAATCAATAAAAAAGACGTTAAGGATAATGAACCTTGTAACTGAACAACAAAATCGTTTATTTTAAGGTGAACAGTCCTCTGGTCATATACTCTTGCATATACAATAGACTGAGCAGTTCATGATATCTATTTAAATCACATTCTAATTTATCATCATTAATCAGTTTATATACCCTTCTGTGTAAATAATACTTTCAATAGTTGTGCTTTAAATTACACTATGCAAAAGCAAAAATACCTTTTATATTCAATATATTATTTGATGCACTATAGTTGCCTAACTTCAAATATCATAAACATTTCAGATTCTATGGATAAGTTTTTTTGTTTGGAAAAGTTTTGAAAAAAAAATTTTTTTTGCTGTAATTGCCGAAAACTCCATTAAGCGTATGAGTGATATTTATGATTTTTTTAAATATCGCTTCTACGACACCTATTACATAGAATTATGACAAAAAAATATTTTCAAAACTAGGTACTTTCACTTTAGTGGAAATAAAATATGTATTTAGCAATCGAATTTCATGAATTATGATTTATTTTATTTCTATTATATGCTACTTCTATTATGTGTAACTTTATTATTAAATTGTAAAACTGGTATAATATTAGAAATCAAAGATGTCATAATTTAAAATATATATATATATTAAAAAGTGAAATTAGAGTGATTAGAAGCTGGTATAATTTGAAATTTGTTAACGTAAGGCTTAATCGAAATCGAAACGTAATCATTACAAAGTTATCATAAGACGTATGAAGCAGCCTCTTCAAAAATCTCACATTTTAGAAAAAAATTGTAAAAAAATCTTATCCACAGAATATGAAATGCGAACATAGCGAATCAAAAATAACAGTGGTTATCCGTGGTCAAAAAATTTTTTTCCATTTGTTGCATAACAACACAAGTGGCCCAAGTTCCAGCCACAGCAAAGGACATGTCGAAAAAATTTAATTGTGGTGTCGAGTGTTTAATAAAAATAGCCTTTAGCTTTCCTCCACACAGTAAAGATCACCACCACCACTTAGCAAGGATCTTCACCACCACACAATCATATAGAGGGGTGCTACAGTGGATTAATCATCTACTTAATCATCAACTTGATTAATGAAACTGAAACAAAGCAATGGATGCTTTGTGGAAATCTAATATGCTTCCTAGAGGAGTGAAGGAGAAAGAAAATAAAATTTTTTCTTGTATAGAATACTTTTTATTAATATTTTCATGTCAAATAGTTTGGATAAGAAAAATTTTCGTATTTCCTATATCTTTATTTCCATTGTAAAAATTATTCTTTTTGCCTTATTTGTTTTAGTTGTAATTTTCTATAAAGTCTAAATGTGATTAAAAAGAAATCCCATCGTTAAAGCTTAAAATGTTACAAAAATTCAATAGAGATTTCCTTCTACTTTTTTGTATTTATATTCTACAAATCAGTGTATTTGTGTGAATGAATTTGAAAAAAAGGAATTTGTTTTCTTGTTTATTTTTCCTTAGAAGATAGGAGAGGGAGAGAAAAACATTTTTTTGGGGCAAAATAGCATTTTGTGTGTCAATGTTCGTGCCAATTTTCGTTTTTGTAAAATTTCGCTATAATGAATTTTTGGTTCATTTATTCTTTTTCTATTTCATTGTTTATCTTCCATTTTTGTTTTTTTTTTTTGGTTTTTGACCTTTAATTTATATTTCTTATCAATAAATTGTCTTCTGGTTTAAATGACGAACTCAATCGATTCTTTTGTATTTTAGTATTTCATAAAAAAAATATAAAAAAACTTTCACAAGGTAAACAATATGATTTAATAATATGGTTTTATTTTACATTTTGTCCCAAAACAAAACAGGGGCAAGTCACCGCAATCCATATGGACTGCACTTTCGTGTATAGGACATTTTCGATTGCCGCAATTTTTTAAACGATATTTGATCGTAATTTATATTACCTACTACTATGTTTTACATCGTCGCAAGCATATGACAATAAAAAAAACCAAAAAATAAAAAATGGATCCAATGTATTTTTTTCTTTTTTGTCGAAATAACAGGACGAGTCGAGTATTGCCATTACAAGCAGTAATATTCATGTTACTGTGGATGTAAATGAGAGAATGAGTGTAACAAATATTGTATGTTTTTGCTATTGCATACACAATATACTCTTAAAAACACAAACAGTTGTTTATTGTATTGGATTGAAGATGTAATAGATTTTTTTCTTGCTCTGAAATAACCGTTGTAGACATAAGTATTTTTAAAATATTATTGGTAAAGCAAATATACAAGCAAAGACTGTAAATATACAAAGAGGTTGCACTCAGTACATATAAAACTGACAAAAAAAAATTGGGCTTATGATGAGGTGGGTAAGTAAAGAGGGAAAGCAAGAACTTCGTACTTATATTCAAAGCATGCATAGGTACAACTATTCGTACTTATTGTGTTAATTTTCAGTTAGTTTAGTTATTAAACCGTTTGTATAACGACAATTTCACATTTTTCTAATGTATATTATTTCCAATTTATCTTTTCTGTTTCACAAACAAGAACTGAAGGACGAAAAAATCTATTTGATTTTTTATTAAAAACGTGTCATGTTCGGGGTTTCCAACCATAAAAACACAATACATAATATACTATATGTTCTTATTTGCTGATAAATGCAAGTCTGCTACTTGATAATGAAGTTCATAATGCAGTACAAAAAAAAAAAAAAAAAAAAAACACCATATATCTTTTGTGTGGGATTATTCAACCATAAAAATTTCCATATTATTAGGATATTTTTGAATACCAAAAACCATAAAGAACTAACACTTTTCTTGTTAATGTTTGGGTAAAGTCCGCAAAATACACCTGTTACCAATGCATTACACAATTTTTTTTCGTCCAATCTGGTTAAGTTTGCTTAGAAATCTGTCTTAAATTGCAACTTAACAACATTATTAAAATGTTTCACACCGACAACATGGAATACAGTTTCTTATACCATACTGTCTATAAAATCAAACTTTGCTGATATTAAAAAAATATTAAGTGATAGAAGTCTAACTGAGAAATATAACGCTATAAAAGAGTATCATTTAGATCAATTAATAGCAGTTCATAAACATTTATAGATGCCTCAAAATAACTTGGCGGCAGTTCCTATCCAACAAGTCGTTTAGTTCATCCACATGTACGTAACTTAAAAGCCATATGTAATACCACCAATAAGGATGAACCTAGTTTTATATCAGAATTAAAAAATAATTAAAATTAGACATAAATATCACAATTTATCATAAATTAGCAATATCTTTATTTCCGCCTGCTAATATAGATGAAATAACCAAGTGCAAACTTTTGTTTCTTCCTTATTTGACTGACATTACTATTTCTAATTCAAACATTGAAACAACCTCAACAAAAATATATACATTATTTGAAAATTATGAACAAAATTATGAACAGCCAATAGAAGGAGCCAATTCTAACCAATCTATAATTGAAAATAAAATAAGTAAATACAAAAATACTAATGCACCCCTAACATATAACTTTAATGTTTTGAAATGGTGGCAGGATAGAAAACATTAACTTCCAATGTTATACAAGCTGAGCTGCAAATTATTCGCTATACCAGCATCTAGCGCCCCCTTCAGAAAGGATATTTTCAATTGCCCGGGCACTAATAACAGATGAACGATCAAAACTCGTATCTAATGGAAAATCATTTCATGAACTTTTATTTGTGAATGTAAATTCAAAAAACTAATTGTTAGTTAAAATTCGAAACACCGTACATACCTAATCAATAAAAAAAGTTAGGTTTTTTACGTACATACATATATACAGATACATACATATGTGTTTATTTTAACTTAATACTTAGTTTTATTTTTATTTATAGTTTTGGTTATACTTATAATACCTAGTACACTTAAGTTTAAAAGACTGAATTGTTTTTGCTACCTGATAAATTGTTAAGTTTACCTGAATTAATAAAAAAGATTTATTGGTACAATTTTTATAAATCATACATCCGAATTTTTATTTGCATCGTACAATAAGTTATTTATTGTATTCCATTGTTATCTACTGGTGTTTTCTTGTGTGAAATGCAGGAAAACTAATATGTTACTCTTATTCTCTCTTTATCCACTCACATCTAAATTGTTACAAATTATAACAATACCAACTTATAACAGAAACATTTAACGACTTGAAACTTGTACAAACAGTTGTAACTGTGCATGTCCTCAATGTACACTAGGAGACAATTGAAAGTATAAATATACTAATACGATCATATTGCTGAGAATAAAGATGTAAAATATAAAATAGTCACTTATCTGAAAAATAAGTTTTGAAACATTGATTGAAACATTGAGTTTTATTAATTTTTATGAATTTTTTATAAATTAAAATTATAACTACTTATTATTTTTAATTACATCTCGAAGTCGTTTACTATACTTTTGACCAACTTGACCAAGATTCTCACGTTATCCTTGCTTACTTAACATGTATCCTTGTCCAGAAGCTTAGGACGTTAGTTCTACTATTTAAACAGATTTTAATGCCCAGAGCTGGTGGTATTCTATCAGTAGAGTTGAAATGTGATAGCTGAAACAAATATTCCCATTCTTGGCCTTTAATTTCTTAAAAAAATTACTTTGAAATGCGTAATCTATTCATGTTCGTTCTCCTATTAGAAGAGAATCGATCCTAATTTCATTTTTTGGCAGACTTCCTTAAATTTTTGTGGAGGATTTTACCATACATATTAGCTGTGATATTGTCATTGATTTTTATTATGTTACAGACGCTTCTTTTTCAGAAACACGCTTAATACTCCTTAAACTATGAGTTACAGTCTACTGTGGTCTCAACTTAGAAACTCATTGGGAAAAGCAAATTGCATTTCATTAATTGGTTTATTAGCATACTTTTAATCAAAAATTTAAATTTCCACTGAGTTAGATACGGATTATTACTTTCAATTGTCACCTTGTGAATGTCGCTGTGCGTATTCAAATTATCTGTTTTGTTGTTTACTTTTTTAATTTTTTTCTTCAACGCACACTACAAAAATTTTTTTTTTACTACTATGAACGCAGTTTTCTCTTTGGCCGCTTTTGGTTTTGAGTGAAGTGAAAGTAGGTTTTAAGCAAGACTATTAGTCGAAATGACAAACAATGCATTTAGTGTTATTCCTTTAATTTTCTGCAATATAAAAAATTCAACGAAGTGTGATAAAATTCAATTCTAAGTGTTTAGAAAATAATTCAATTTTATCTTATTATATTTAAAATTTTTAATTTGTTTTAAGAATTGGCTTCTTTATGTACCTTTTTTCATGAATTTTATTGCTTTCTTGTACGAGTTTTCAGTTTTTAGACTGCTACAATTTTTTATTTTTTATTTATGTTACTTTGAGTTTTAAATTAACTTTCGTATAATAACATAAACTGTGCTTTAAATGTACATACAAATTTTATTTTGATTTTATAAAAACTCTCTTAAGTAAATATTTTATAAATGGGTGAAGGATATCGAACCAATCGTCTTTTTTCTACATACTTTATATCTCTTTTTACACGGTTTTTTCGGGAACATATCTACCGTGTGAAACAGAATTGAGTGTATTTACTTTTATTCACTTTCACTGTGAAGTACATTTTGAAAAATTTGTTGTTTTTCTATATTAAGTAGCTAATTTATCAGAAGCACTAGTTATGCTTTTAAGATTTGAAATTAATTAATAAAGTACTTAATACTTTAGCCAATCAGACTTGCTTTTTATTAGATATCAAAAATTGTGTTCGAAAATACCATATAGCCTGGCTGACTTATTTATTTGCTTTGTTTTGATGGGATATATGGTAAATAATATATAATATATAGGAGCTGTCGAAAAGTTTTATTTTGAAGGGAAGGTTTCAAATAGTACAAGGTGTGAAGAATTTTGTAAAGCATATTTTCATTTAAAAAGCTTCAATTTATTTAAATATCAATACGATGAATTTTTTAAAATAATCATATAATTTTATTTCATGATGATTGCTTAAACTTCTAATTGAGACCATTAAACAGAATAAAGAAAAAATCACTAAAATGATAATTCTTTCTTTTTTTCCTCCCAAATATTGCTACCATATATTATAAACAAACGACAAAAATGTGTAAAAGAAAATTAAAAACCAGCAAAAACACAACTAAAAAAAGGAGAAACAGGAGCTTCAAAATATTTTAATAACAAATAACACAATATAATAATAATAAATAAAAAAAAAACAATTTTTTAAAACTTACAAAACAGAGAAACAAACAGCAATAACAACAGGAAAAATGAAAAATATACACACACTTGAGACAAAAGAAACCATAGATAGCAATAACAAATAATATATGAAACGGGCAAAATTAAAATTAAGTGAAGTACAAGTTGGACCTTCTAGCGTGCATAGTAATGAAAAATTGGCGACTAGTGCTTGTTGGAGTTGAACTAAAAAGTTATTTCTTTATGTGGTGTAGATTTTGTGCTTTTATTTTTTCCATTGTAAGTGCTATTATTTTCTCTTTCCTCATCTTATTTTGATTGTACAGTAGCGAAGGCATTAGATAGCAAATAATCAATTATCAGCAATTTACTTCCTAGTCGTTTGCACCCGAGGTCTGGTAGTTCAATTTTTGTTTACTTATGGTTATTTTATTTATTATTATGAATGTATTGATATATTTACGTAATGACAAGACGCTTTAGATTGATATCTGGAATGTGCAGGGGCCAAGGGCGAATTTATTTTTTGTGTATGCTAACATTTGTCTCTATAGGCTGAATGATCTCGACTTATGTAAGATCCACAGGATTTTCATTTCCATGGCTGTCACTATATATTCCATTTTAATTTTCATCGTGTTCTTTCAATGTACATATATTAGCTATGAAGATGCATACCAATGCCAGCAATACCCTGTTATGTATGATGCAGAATTTAATAGTATTTGGATTAAATTCAGAATCAGGGCACATCTTTACCATATCTGGTTCCAACTCCATATCGGCTATCCCTGCGAATTACAGGGATCGGCAATTCTATTCATAACGTTTCACCTACAGCTACAACACGCCTTGTGATCAATGCGGAAATTTTCGTTGGGCTCAGCTCAACTCAAATAAGTCTGGGGATGGGTATTTTTATCCAATCAAAAAGGTTTTCGTTAAGAAGAAGTGCAAACTGGCTGTCAGATTAAGGGCATTAAAAAATTGGCGTAATATATAGGGAGATGGGACAGTTATTATTCGACCGGTTTTAACCGGTTTTTTAGTTTTGTCGAATAAGGTTTTTTTAAAATTTTAATTTTTCGAATACCGAATAAGCCGGTTAATTTAACACGAATAACCGGTTAATTTAAATAAGTATAATTTTTTATACGTTTGTATATTCTTTTATTGAAAATATACTCATCGTTTAACTATTTGCATAAATTTAGTTATTATTTTTGTGTATATCACAAACTTGAACGTCTCACAAAGAACGTGAAGCCAAGGTGGATCGAAAAAGATATGCACTCTTGAACAAAAATAACCTTTTCTCATCTTCTGTAGATTAATATTAATTTTTATATATGGAGAGTGATCAACTAGATTCATTGAAAGCCCACAAATCCACAAACGCCGGTACCAAACGGCAGATATATTAGTTAGTGAAGTTTTTCACAGCGTAAGTACACATAACTAGTCGCCAGTAATGGTGTGAGATGATACCGCTGTTAAAAATGGTCAGTTGGCGTGGCCTAGGATTGAATTGACGACTTATCGATTTTTACCTAACATACCACAGTGGCACACACACAATTAAATACGTGGTGCATAAATCTACATACAGTGCTGCTCGAAATCTAAGCAATTTTTCTTGTCGAGGCAATTAAGGACTAGTATATTACTGATAGATTTATTCAAAGTAAATCAATTTATGTTATCTTAGGCACCTAAATTATAATTATAATAACAAACTTTTAATCCCATTCTTTACCAAGTAATACAATAACAATAACGATATTAGCTCATTCACTAGCTGTTTGAAACTTAAGCAACTTTCAGTACTTTGTGTAATAAACTTTGTTTTTATGGCCTCCACACACTCTTTTGTCATAGTTTTTATGAAATTTTTGTTAGTATTGATTGCCACCTTAATTTTAAGCTCTTCATCAGGTTCTGCTTATTATTAAAACGACATGGTTCAACTCTACGCTTCAAGAATTAGGAATAATTTTTTTTAAATAAAAGAACCGGTTAACCGGTTATTTGAACTATTAGTAACCGAAAACCGGTTTTTTAAAAAGTGCTACTTTTCGATTTATTCGAAAACCGTCTTTTGAAAAAAGTCGAATAATCGATCTCCCTAGTAATAACAAATGTGATCATATTGATTTCCAGGCGAGATTTTAGTGCGCTGCTGTACTTAGACCAGAAAAATTTCTAAATGAACAGTGTTTTCTTGCTAAATTTCTTTCTTTTTCTCAGTGAAGTCATTGGTCTTTCATTAAGTGGCTTGAGGACAGCGCTCATTCAGTTTTGGACCTTATAAAGAACGACCAAGTATTCACGAAGCCGATTGAAAAGGCAAACCATCTAGCTGGAATGTGAGATTAGAATAGATGATAACAATTAAAAAATCAGATTAGAAGAAGTAGAAGTCATAACCACCTTCGGCAGATTATAATACAGTCAACAAGGATTACAAATTCTAGATTATCGTCGGTTGAATTTGTGCTGCCAAACATCGCTGAAAATAACGTTAATATGAAAATAAGTGATCATGAACCTTTAGAAATGAATATTCCTATTAAGAAAGAAATAGAAGAGTTAAAAGTAACAATAATAAAAACGTAAATTTTTGATAAGAATAATTTCGTAACAACCTAATCTATGAAAGCATTCATAATTGATATACTAATTATCACTAAAATGAAATGACTAATGAATTTGTAACTTATGAAAACAACGCACCCGCCCGAATGGTAGAAACTAAAATAATACAAACTTTCTGGTTTTCAATAATCTAAGGCTTGAGAATGTTTAGAAATCGGTATCATTATATGATGGTAATATCGTATCAAATGAACTGCAATTTTTAACAAATATAATTCAACCTTTTTTTACGAATATGGAGGTTAAGAATAAATAGTATTCCATAAATTAAATATGAAAATAAGTGTGTTGCTAGTGGCCTATTAAAATATATTATAAAAGCAATGAACATTAAAAGAAAGCTTAATAAATATTTTGAAAACAAAAAATTCTAAAATGAAACACAATCTCTTCTAAAGTTTTTAATATCATTTTTTGTAAAAATATTTCCATAAAATAACTCTTGTGAAACTAATTCTTAGCAAAATTTCTACAATAATATGTATAAGAATAAATAATTATATTATAAAACCGATAATGGAAAAAGTGCAGGAAAAAACCCGTAATTTGTATCTTACTAAAAATCTAAAGCTTTTGCTATTCTGAGTTCACTTAGCGAAATTATCGCATATAAAATTCAGGTGATGAAAAAAAAAATATTAAAAATTAAAGGTTTTCGAAAAACCATGTCAGTAAATGTACACATTTATCCCTAGAAGTGCATCGTTAGCTGTTCGACTAACAACGATGTTACTTTCAGTGAATTCTCTTTTTTTTTTATTATAATTCTGTGTGTGTACCAGGGTTAAAAAAAACCCAACCCACCGTGTTTTACTGAATTTTTTGATGGGTTGCTTTAGTATTTATACTGCAACTAGAGTAGCCTTTCCCGCGTTGCTGGGAGCCTTTGTGTTGTCTACCTATAAAGTGTATTCCCCCTAAGAAAGTTTTAAAGTTTGCATTTAAATAAATGATTTGTGTAGACTACCAAGTCAGTTAGATCATATTTTGAAACTGCTATTCTAACTCTAGATACATAAAAATCTATATTTAATTTGTATAGGAGGTACTACCACTATATTTAGACCAAATTCAGAACCTTCCACTATAGCGTTCTAAAGATATATACCGTTCCACACTCGCTTATTCAATTCCGCCTATATTTCGATTGATGATTGTGAGTTTAAAGAGTTTATATTGGCTGGGCGGTGCCACGCACAGAAACCATTAGTAAAGGTACACCTTTCCAACTCGAATATTGGTTTGGAAATGGGTTAAGTGGTTCTTGAGTTATACAATGTCGAACGAAGGACAACTTGTTTTAACATACAAACATATTTCATTTTCAAGTAAAACTTATGCAGTACCAAGGGGTTCACTCTAATGTCAAAAACTCACGAACCAATGGACTTACAAAAACTGCATATACACAAATCCTTTTGACTTCACCTTTCGTTTAAAAGCTTATAAAATAATCGGTTGACGCATTTCAGAGAACATCAATTAAAACGGATTTTTATAGTTCTCTTTTATATAAATAGATTTTGTTTTTTTGAGGGATCAAGGAGGTGCTGTGTACTATAAGCTGCCAAAACTCTGTGATCGGAGTAGTAATTACTTCATTTCAACCGTGCATTACGAAAAAAAACGATCTGAATATAAAGAAAGACATGATAAAACCAATTTTTTGCTTTACAACTACTGCACACAGAAAAAAAAAACAATTTAAAATCAAGTTGAAAAATTGTCAATTTTAAGTCGTTAGAATTTTGTAAACACCAATTTATTTTAGGAAAAATAATTGTTTAATCGAAGTATGCCGTACATTTTTTGTATACATATATGAATGCATGTATATTTGTTTTTGTTTTCAGCATTTTTGTGAAAAAAAAGCATAATCATTTTTAAAAAATGTTGAATCAACTTTGTCTAATTGATTTTACAATGATTTTTTTCTGTGCATTGCCTAACATTGCAAAAGTTTCCAAACAATTGGTTGTTTCGACAACTGTTATGTTTATACAATATCTTGTTATACTATATCTTCTGGCATGTTACAGTATTACTTCCTTTAAAAAAATATAAAATCGGCTTCAGAATCGGCTTCTCAAAAGACGAGAAGTTTTGCCACGACGGATTCAGAAATTATTTCAGAAGAGGGGAAAGGATGTAAGCAGTGATTTCATAAATTTTTATTTTGATAAATTTGTTAATTCATATTCATTTTGGAGGTAAAATAACGCACCGAATTAATTACAATAGCCAATACGTAAATTATACTTACTTTTGTTGTAAATAAGCTATGAAAACCTTTAAATAATAAAACCACCCGGGTTTTTTAAAATATTATCCCCAATAAAACCCGGGTGAGCTAAATTGGGTTATCCAGTGCCTGGTGCGTACGTATAGTATCAGTCATTGACAAGGTGGTGCTATGCGCAAACGGGTACTGTCCTTAGTAAAGTAAAGTGGATGTAAGTTTTTAAACAAGACTATCAATAGAAATGACTAAAAATGCATTTACTGTTATCTTTTGATTTTCTGCAATATAGAAAACTTCAATAAATTACTAAAACCAATTCCTAAGTACAAATATATTGTTTTCAAAAAGTAATTAGGATATGGGCTTCTGAAATAAACCAAAGCGACATGTAAGCAAAAGATTTTCTGAAATCGATAGAGGATGTTGAGGAAAACTATATGTTTCTCCTGATGCAGAAACCTTGTATGAAACAATCAGAATAGTCTACTTTCCTTCACTGTGCGATGAAGATATCATTGTTAACGAAAATAGTGGAAAACCATCTACGGTTAAATTTTAGAATACAAATTAGTGCTGTGTTCATATTGTTACGTTTTAACCTTTTTAAAACGTTTTAGTTTGTTTATATTGTGTTAAAATAAAATAAAACTCTATTTCATTTAGTTGTTTTACAATCTATCACTTTTTATATATTCCACTGTACTTTAATACACTATGTCTAAATACACCAAATTCGTTTTTACAACATTTTTTATTTGCGCTTTACACAGATTTTACTTCTTGACAGCCAATTCAAAACTAACTTACCAGCCGCAATTCGCCTTTTATAGTGTTTCATCTTAGTTTAGAATGTTCTAAGACAGACACGAATCTTCGATTTTTCGCCGTTAATTCAAATGTTCTAAAATAACACAAAGAGTAACGGATTAATGAGCTTGGCAGCACTATTAATTGGAGCAGATAATCTAGAGTATTTTAAGCCTTGACACAAGCCAATACATTTTTAGCTAAAACTCATAATAAGCTCTGACGTGCTGAATTTTGTCTTTAGCATTTTCATTTTCCCAACAGATATGATCTACAGTGTTATATCACGTCTAATCACTGGTAGATTTGTGTTTTCCGCGATACAGTTAATATGCTATTTATTAATAGCTACATTGGTTATTCACATATTATGCTCAGCGTTAAAAAACGCATTATTTCACCGAAATTTTCTAAATAAAATTACATGTGGATCTCGTTCAACCACACACCACAAAGCTACTCATATATTAACTAAATATTAGAGTAACCAATTATTCGACTTTTAATTTTGTTCGATTAAAAAATCAATTGATTTTAAACTTCTAAAATTGCTCGATTAATCGAGTAAGGTTTTCAAATTGTTTGAATGACTCGAATAACACAAATAATTTAAAAAATTATCAAAAACAAAAAAATAATAATCTATTGGAAAAAACAGACATGTGCATTTGGTTTTTTGTTCTTTTAATTCTAAAATATGGTCGATATATATATATTTTTTTTTGAGTCCAGCACTCAAGGGATGGCCACTGCTCATGTAGTGTATTGTGCTGGTAATAGGAAAAAACAAAATTCTCTCTATAATGTGTTGTCTAATTAATTGGACAATCAACTACAAAGGGATACGTTCTATGAGAAAAACTGGTACTACCTGAAAACATGTGATTATTAGTAATCAATTCCCTTATTTAGTCATTTCGTTATAGTACCGATGGAATAATGAGACACACAGCACATTGCGACGATGTTCTAACGAATCGATAGAATTAATTACTTTACCGTCATTAGTAAGCACCTTCGCCCTTTTCTGTGCGTGGTAGAGAAGCTCCAAAAAAACTTTGAAGCACCGGCCGATACATAAGAATTGTGTACCATTTATGGTCGGCTATAGGTCTTGTAAATATCAAGGAGATCAGATGGAGTGAACTATTGCTTGCACTGTCTTAATACTTGAATGCTCTTTCGACATATGAAATATGTGATTGTTCCAACAAACGCCTCGTTGAATTCTCATGCCCAGAACATCAAGAGCATCTGGTTTCCCAATATCTACATTACCCATGGACACAGATGACAACACACAACCACGTCTGAGTGTTAACAAACACCATTGGGTCTTGCTTGCATTAAAATCGAGACTGTTCGCACGAGCCTACTTGGAGATTTTCGCCAGGTCGCCTGTGAATGTGTCCTTCATATTCATATTTTTCGCCCCAATCACCAAGACGCTCGGTGTACGATCAAAAGAATATGAGTGACAAATGTTGCTGTCAGCTGCGAAAGAGAAATGATACGATTGGCAGTAAGAAGAAGAAAGTCGTTAAGATATATTAGAAATAGCTTAGGAGAAAACATAGAGCCTTGCGTTGCAATGTTGGTGATAGCAATAAAATTGTATTATTAAATTTTGCTAATTTTCACTTTGTCTTGTGAAATCGTCTATAATTTGCAATACTGTGTATTGCTTTGTTGAGCTCTTCCAGAAAATTGTTTTCGTTTAGATCCACATCTTCTTCTTCTTAAAGATCATCGTCTGGTACATTTTGGTCAGTTTTAATATAAAAATATCGATTGCATTTTTGTTTTGGTTTTTGAAATTTATTTTAAAAAGTTATCGCTGTTGGGGAACCCTTCGGAATTTTGATTGAAATTAGAAACTTTAACTACAATGTCTCACAAACCATTGACGGCTGATCTGAAAGCAAGCAAAATTATGTTTGAAAAGTGTGTAATGAAAACAAAAAGAAGTGATATTTGAATATGTCTCGTTTTTTTATACAGTTTTAACAGATAGTAAAAGCGTAAAACTAAATAATCATAAACATTTGATATTTTACACCCCAAATTTTACATACAAAAGTTGCTCGATTAATTGACACATATTGTTCGAGTTATTTGTTTCTCGAAATTGGCTATTTTCATTATTCGATTTAATAATGACCAAAAAATTCTTCGATTAATCGAACAACGATTGATCAGGTAGATACTCAACTAAATATTGAAAATCGTCTATCTCAGGATGAACAATTATTGAATAGCAGTAAAAAAACCTGTAAAAAAAGATTTGCAGCTTTTGCAATTATATAATAGAAAACATTAAATGTCTGAGTCATATTGTAGGAAATTCAAAAGTAATATTCGCGATGAGCACAAATTTGAAATATCCACGGAGTGTGCAAAAACTTTTGTTCCTTATTTTTTTAGTGATATTAGTTAATAAATATCTGAAATACTATGAACTTATATAGGGTGGGCAAATTTGAGGATAGAAAGTAAATTGGCTGTCAAATGATGATATGTCAAGAATTGAACTCTCAACCTTTGAAAATTTGCTATCAAAACGGTGAAAATTTTACTGTATCACTTTGTAAAATTCGAGCTGATTTTCCTCGTAATAAGGCTTCTTTTGAGACCGATGTGCGCAATTTAATCGCTATATTTTAGGCTCACGGTACTGTTGCTGACAATAGATCAAAACAGAACGCTCGTAGTGGCCGTAGTGATGCAAGCAAAACCACTGTACAGCAAAGTGTTGAGAATGAGCCTGAAACATCAACTCGTCAATGTTTGCAACAATTGGGCATCACCAGAGGAACTTTGCGTAACATTTTGTATAAAGATCTTCATCGTCACGCTTATAAAATTCAACTCGTTCAAGAATTAAAGCCAGCCGACTATTGTTTGCGTCGAGCGTTTGTGAATTGGCTGTTTGGAAAACTGAACGAAAATAACGCATTTTTCAACAAAATCATCTTAAGTGATGAGCTCCATTTTCTATTAGGCGGTTATGTAAACAAACAAAATTGTCGCAAATGGGGCTCACAAAATCCACAAACAGTCCTCGAAAAACCATTACATCAAAAGAAAGTGGTCGTATGGTGCAGTTTGTGGTTAGGCGGCATCATTGGCCCGTATTTTATCGAAAATGAGCAAGGAAATGCCGTCACCGGGAATTCTCTGCGCTACCAAACCATGATAACCAATTTTTTGTGGACACAATTAGCTAATGTTGACATCAGTGACCTTTTGTTTCGGCAGGATGGCGCCACAAGCCAGCCAAACAATTCAGTTATAGCATGAGAAGTTTCCCGGTCGCGTAATTTCTCGATTTGGCGATGTCAATTAGCCGCCTCATTCTTGTGACTTAACGCAGCTGGATTATTTTCTCTGTGGCCATTTGATAGACCGGGCTTACGTGAACAAAGCACAAACAACTGACACATGAAAAATGAAATTCGGCGCTGCATTGATGAGATAAGTGAAGCAAAATGTGGTTCAAAATTTTCTGAAAAGAGCGGACGTCTGATGATATCGTCGGTAGACATTTGCCCGACATCATATTCCATTTTTAGTTCCCATTTATCTATTTTATATTGGTATGAATAAAATTGAATATGTCAAGAAAATAAAGTTTTTTTAAGCCAATTTTCTTCCTAATCTCAAATTTGCCCACTTTTTATAAATTATGCCAAATTAAGTGTTATATTAGTATTAAAGAAGGTTATGTAACATGATCTCCTAGCAAGTACAATCTTTGAAGCTTTTCTATTTTTGCTTAAAAAGCTTAAACTGAACAAACATTTTCAACTGCTCTTGATATTATTTTGTTGCAATGGATAAAAACATTAATAGTTACTTAGTTTCTTTTTGTTTTGAGCAACATATCTAAATTTAAATTTAATGTTGTTGGTGATCGTTTCGACTAATAATGCACACAAAAATGGTAAGAAGATCGATGAACTTCTAAGGTTAAAATTATTTTGCAATAAATTTTAGTAATAATTACACGTTTTGTAAAAATATTTTCACTTTCATAAAAAACATGTACTCTGGCCGACCCATATGGGATCTCTAGTTTTTCCCGTTTTTCAAAAAGTGTAACAATGTTTTGAATAATCGACTTCACTTTCGACCTCAGGAGTTCAAAATACATAAGTATACAACTTTTTGATAACATATAAGACAAAGAAATTCGTGGCATTACCGTGTTAATATAAAAGTATATATTAGCACAAAATTTGTTATTTTGTTTTTATCCGATCTTGACTGAATTTCTGAAGCACCCTGTCCTCCTAGCAGGATGCTGTAAGCATTATTTTAAAGCAAAGGGCTGTAATAACGTAATACTAAAATCGTGCTGTTTGACACCTCTATTATTACCTGTGAGGACATAACTATAAACTAACTTGTTTATGTTGATAAGTAACAACAATGGACACTATGGAGGCCAACATTTTTGTGTTATTCGTATTCGTAAAACTTATGATGATGTACCTGAAAGTAGAAGAAAAAATACTATTATTTGATATTTTAAAATTAAGAACATTTTTCTGAAGATATTACCCAGAGGGTAAAGATATATAGACAATAAAAAAAAAATATCAAAACTTGTGTAGATAATTTATTAAAAAAATTATAAAAAGTATTAAAACAATGAAACACTGTAGTGCGAATTCTAATACTTCAAGTATTAGAAAATAATTTAGAAATAAGAAGTAAAACAGGTGAAAATATTTTCAGTAATATTAAAATTTTAGAGTAAACTTGAAGGCAACTTTATATTTTATTCTATATTATTCTATATATAATATCTAGTACACTCTAACAGCCTAGCCCACGATGCCGAAGGTTATCGTTTCAACCGACAAACAGCTGAATTTCGGCACACTAATACCTTCCAGACAAAGGAAAATGAATGCGAACGATAACGTAAGTATTACAGTACAAAATTGCGTTTCACTATATCGTTTTTCTAATGTTTGTACGAACACATATGTCAAAATCATTCACTTGTTTTTATTGTCGTTCGCATTATGAAATGCACTTTGGAATGCCTTTGCTTATACCTGGTTTCATTACTAAGGTGTGCTTCAAAATGATAAGATCACCTTCATATTTGCTCAATACATCCAAACTTTAAAATGTTATGTATGGTCACCTTATTCAAAAAATTCTACGTTCAAATAAGTGAATAATAAGCCGGTTTTGCTTTAAAAGATGTACCGATGAGATGTAATTTATGTAAATAAGTGCAAAATTCAATGCGTCAAAATGATAAGGTCTGTGATTAATAAGCAAATAATCTAATCAGAAGGTATCACAATTGTTTTTTTTTTTTTTTTTTTTTTTAAATATATTTAAATTGTATCTGCGCGGTATGGGTCGCGGGAAACCTTTGTCACCTTATGAACAAGGACAAATTGAGCAGGGATTGAGTAAGAGTGGAATGACGAAAAAACTAGGACGATCTTTGTGTGTTGTGCAAAATTATGGAAAAACCACGGGCCGTCCAAGGGTCCTGACTGCCCGTGAAATTCGGCTAATTTCACAAAAATCCTCGAATTCCATGAAGAGTGCGGTAACAATAAAAGAGGAATTGCAATTACAAGCTTCAAAAAGCACAATTCTAAGAGCTTTCAACGCCCAGCCAAACCTTATTCGAGCAAAATTAAAAAAATTCCTGTCTGACTAAGCAGCATAAGATTAAGAATAAGGAGTTTGCGAGAAACAACATGACAACTAATTGGCGTCAGTTAAACATTTTTTTTTAAAAGTTTATATGATATTTCATACATTTTGTGGTTTGTAGGAAATTTTTTCTGATGAGAAAAAATTTAACCTGGATGGACCAAATGGCTTCAATTGCTATTGGTGAGATTTAAGGAAGGAGCCCTTATTTTTGTCCAAACGGAACTTCGGCGGTGGTAGTTTGATGGTTTGGGCTAAAGCTAGCCCACACACATGATACCCTAGAACTCTACTTTCCTTCCAATCGAATGCATAATTTAGAGTACTAGGGATTTCTGTCTGAACGTTTGCTGCCTTATTGGGCCCAAAGTGCTGACAAAACTTTTACTTTTCAGCGAGATAACGCAGCAATTCATGTCAGTTTATGCAGACAACAAACATCACCGGACAAAAGATGAATTAGAAGTGGCAAACTCCAACAGCTGGCCGAAATCCGTTCCAACGTTCTCGACAATTTAATAAGTGCGATGCCATCCCGTATTTTAGAACAACAGAAATAAATAGGAACTGATAAATTAAAAATAATTAATTAATGCTTAGTTTAAATAAAAGTTTGGATAAATGAATCACTGACATTATCATTTTGACGCATTGAATTGTGCACTTATTTGCATAAATTTAAACATAATATAATAGTACATCTATAAGACCAAAACCGGCTTATTATTCACTTATTTGGACGTAGAATTTTTGTCAATAAGGTGACCATACGTTACATATTATAGTTCGGATGAATTGAGCAAATATCAATGTGATCTTATCATTTTGTCCCTGTAAAGGCTTCAATTGGTAGCCACACCATCGCACAAAATAAGTAAAAATTATTTTCATAATTTTTTTTTATTTATTAATTTAATTAATTTATGGTATGAATAATCAATATTCATACACATTAAAAAAAATTAGTAAAATAATTAATAAAATAGTCGGGGGTGTTATAGAATCCAATAATGTTGGAATTTTATTTGAAAACGACACAAAAATTAATTTTGTGTTACGAAATTCAAATTTATCGGTTTTGTTTTCGAATTTGAATAAGCATTGGTTTTAGGTGTCACAGAATGTCTTGTTATTGGTTTTGATATTGGAAATAAATAAAGCAGCTATCGGTTTTCAAATGTATGTATGTTTATATTATAAAATAAAAAATAACACATAAGTGCATTAGTAAATATATGAATTTGTATATGTAAACATGAAATACGAACTCCATAAGCCTGGATATTATGGATAATATCCAAGTTCCGAAACAATCCTCTTAAGGATATGAATGGATTAAGGAACAAAACGTATATCAGAAATAAAATTTTATTTTGGTGTTGAGTTCGTTCTAGATAAATGAAATCGTATCTAATGGCTCGATTTTGAATGGTAACTGTAATTGATTTGCTAGTTACAGAGAATTGTATTACGTATGATAGCTGGAAACTAAAAATCGATTAATTTCTATATAGGACATTAAAAATTTCTAGTTTCCGTTCGGCAATGCAACTAAAGTTCGACTGCCATCCAGAATCGATCCATAAGACCAAAGCAACTGGTAGATGACCCTTTTCTAAATATTAGCTAACAGATACTGAAGAGGCATTTTGCGTACATATATGTAATAATGTAACATTACGAAGTCTGTAGATACCCCTGGAGCTGTAAATAGCATCAGCGGGGATGCAGGTGCTAAAAGTGAAACCTATCTACCTCGCCAAAATATCTCTATTTGTAACAAGAAACACACTAATAAAGCGCGGATATTAGAAAACACTGGGGACCGACGTTTTTTGATAAAGACGATAGGAGAAAACCGGAATCGAATGAAAATGTGGACGAGCTGTTAAAACTTGCAAAATAAAAACATCAGTAACTTGCGGCAGGTTAAAGAAATTGAATCCTAGAACGGAAAATTTGTTCTCTGGTTGTGTATAAAGCCATGGAAATGCGTATTTATCTTTTTATTACACACATAGTCATTTTCAACTAACAAATTTAATATCTTATCAAAAAAATTATAATAAAAATTGTAAACAAATACTCAAATGTAAACAACAGCTGTTTCGAACATTGGACTTATTTCAATTCGAAAATAACAAAACCGACTTGGTTTCGTGACACCACATGAATCCAATATTGGTTTTCAAAGACTTGGATTTTATGACACCCCTGAGTATTTTATATTTGTGGAAGATTGTTCCATAAACGAATAGTGCGACCAAAGAACGAATTCTCCCTATAATGCGTTGTGCGTTCACTACAAAGGGATGAGCTCTACGAAAAATACGAGTACTACGTAAAAATATATGATTACTAGTTCCTTAATTTCGTCAGAATACATTCCGTTATAGTACAGATAGAACAATGAAACACACGCCACATTGCGACGATGCGTTAATGAATCGATAGAATTGGCTACTCTACCGTCATTAATAAGAACCTTCGCCCTCTTCTGTACGCAGTCGAGAGCTCCAAAATAGACTTTGAAGTACCAGCCAATACATGAGAGTTGTATTCCAATTTGGGTCGGATATAGGTCTTGCAAATACTAAGGAGATCAGATGGAGTGAAGTAATCCTTACACCGTCTTAAGAAGCCGAGACACTTGAATGCTTCTTCCGACACTCGAAATATGTGCTCGTTCCAACGAACGTCGCAATGAATTCTTATGCTCAGAACATTAAGAGCATCTGATTCCTCAATATCTACATTACCCATAGATACAAAGACAACACACCACCACGTCTGTGTGTCAGAAAGCAACTTTGGGTCTTCGGCGCATTAAAGTCGACCCTGTACGCGCGACCCCACTTAGAGATTTTTGACAGGTCGTTTGTAAGTGTGTCGCTCATATTCCGACTTTTCGACCCAATCTCCAAAAGGCTCGATCTACGATCAAAAAAATATGAATGACAAATGCTGCTGTCATCTGCAAAAGAGTAGATAGGATTAGAAGTGAGAAAAAGAAAGTCATTAAGAAATATTAGAAATAGAGTTGGAGAAAGAACAGAGCCTTGCGGTACCCCCGAATTTATTCTGAACTCGTTGGATGAAATCACGTCTATAACCACTCTTATAATGCGATTTCTGAGAAAGCTCGATATGAATCGAGAGAAGTGACTACCGACACCAAGGGCAATAAGTTTGGATTTGAGAGCCTCATGTCAGACTCTATCAAATGCCTTAGAAATATCCAGGGCCACAACCTTACCCTCACCAATTCCATGAATGGACCTGTTCCACCCGCCAGCAGATCCCCAGTAGAGCGATCTTTACGGAAATCGTATTGGCGATCGCTCAGCAAGTTGTTGGACTCTAAATATTTCACAAGGTGATGATTAATCATACTCTCCATAACTTTGGAAAGTGCCGAACAAACTGGTATTGGACGGTAGTTTTCAGGGTTACTATCCTCACCCTTTTTAGGGATTGGCGTTACATTGGCAATCTTCCAGCAAGATGGAAAAATACCTGCACGATAAAACGCTCTAAAAAGATTAGCCAATGGACGCGCAAGCGTCGAAGAGCAGCGCTGGAATGGCATCCGGCACAGAAAACTTATAAACGTCGAGATTTGCAAGAACCTTTTTCACTGCACGGGCTCGAAGGAGTATAGGCATAGCCACTGATACTCTTTCAAGTTCGTGCAGTGGTTGAACGCTCTCCGGCAAGTTCGATTTAGCTGCAAACATTTCAGCCAGTAGGTTTGCCTTATCAGCCACGTTACTAAATGTTTGGTCATCCTTAATAAGTACTGGGACCGAACTAGCGCTCTTTTTAAGCCTTTTAATGAATGACCAAAAGCTCTTACTTCCCCGCGGAAAAGTAAGAACTGTAGCACGTAAGCGCTGTTCGTATAGAGACTTTTCGTGCCTAAGTACTGCGGCACACGAAGATCTCGCTTGTTTGCGTAGCATATCAGTATGATTGCATTTGTTATTACGCCAATTTCTGAATGCTTCCTCTCTGGATCTGACTGCAAGCTTGCAGGTGTGATTAAGCCAAGATTTATTACTTGATTTAATCAGAAGCTTTCTGGATGGGATGAAACTATCCTTCCCTAGCTTTATTATATTGACAACCATTTCGCCATGGCATTCACGTTACGATCAAGGAAACAAGGTTTCCAACTGAAATGATCATAGAAATCGTTGAACTCAGCCAAACGAGTTTCCCGCAATTGAAAACCAAGCAGTTCGTAGCTGTATTTAAAGCGTGGAGAACGGGAAAGAGCCAGAAATAGTACAGTTATACGAATTTCTGAGAGCTGCGAGGACCTCAACTACATACTTTTCAGGGTGTGTAGTGAGGAAAAGGTCTAGGGTGTTATTTTGGTGTCCATCTACACACGATATGTGAGTACATTCATTCACTAATTGCGCAAGGTGGTTGTGGGCAGCGAATAGCTCCACGTATTAGCCTTCTGGAGTTGTAGGGTCTAAATGGCGTAGCCAAGACGAATTGTGAACATTGAAATCACCAGCAACAACAATTTCACTGTTCGGGTAATTCGCAAGGATACTCGATATTGAATCGGAAAGAGAGTCAAAGTCAGATATGGAAACCTCTCTTACCGTGGGTTTCTATACATGAACCCGAAATGCAAAAGATGTGCCCTGCTTTTGAATTTAACCCAAAGACAGTTAAATTCTGCACCGGGAGAAGAGTTTCGCCCGGAGTCCGCGCACATAGCAGAAATCTATCCGAAAACGTCCTGCCATTACGCAAATAAAACAAGAATAAAATATAATATAAATGCCAAAAAGGAGCCATAAGCAATTAAAAATCGAACAACCAACCTCCGGGTGCGGACGGTAAGGAAGTGGGTTGCTTCTAGTTGATTGTTCAGTAGCCAGTGTTATACCTTCGCTACTAAATAACCCAACAACAACCTCTCTAAGCGGTTCGCACCTAAAAGCTTAGTAGTGAATAAAAGCGAAGATGGGAAAACAAAAACACTGATGGTAGGATATAACCGTCTTTCATTGTCGTTTTAATTTTTTTATTTTTTATTTTTTATTTATTTAGGTGTCAAGTGCGTGTTTAATTTTCTGCATTAGTGTTTATCCCGTTTGCTTGTCTTCTTGTTATTTGTTTGAATATTGATATTGTAATATTTCTGTTTCGTTCCTTTCTCCGGTTTTGTGGTTTGTTTTGTAATTTGTATTTGTTTTTTGCTTTTATTTTTTTTCGGCACGAGTGCTGGTCACTTTATTGTTGTATTTGTTATTTTTTGTTGTTACTCAATTCTTTATTACGAATTGTTTCGTCGAGTTGTTGCAATATTGTTATGTTTTCTATTTTTCTGGTGTGTTTTTAATAAAATTCACATAAATTGTGTTGTTGTTATTAAATTTAAAATCTTAACTATTTGTCAAGTGTTGCAATTTTGTGTATTTATATTATGATTTTTGTTGATTATTTTTTTTTCCTACTTGTGTTCTTGAATTTTTGTTGTTCTATTTTAGTTTTTTAATTTTTATTTTTATTGATTGTAATTTAATTTAAAGAAAAAAATAAATAAATAAGAAATGACACTGAAACATTATGGACGGACATCAGAAACTCGTATTGACGGCACGAACGACAGATTATTATTATTATTTTTAAAATAATATTAAAATTCAAGTCCATACATTTTTAAGGTTGCAGAAATATGGTTTCTTATAATGTTTTTAGTTTGTTTTTTTACTGCCAAGTTCCAGTGGTAGCACAGTTACATTTTTCTTTGTAAGATATCTACATTTAAGTGCTTTTTTGTGTATATTGGCGATTTATTTGTGAAATTATTCTGTATACGGAAATCCAATTATTTATTTGGACTACATTTAAAAGCTAAAGCCAAGTGAATGAAAAGATAATTGGCCGCTGTTACGAAAAAAAAAAAATCAAATACATTTTCTTTCGAAATCGTTTATACAACAAAATCTTATACAACCACTTTCAAGAGAGCAATCCTACTGTTGAAAATTTTGACAAAATGTAATAAAAGATTTAACGAACTTATAATTAATAATTTTTCTAAAGATGTTTTAGTATTATATATGTATGTAATAATAGTAGAGTAACACTTCACCCGTTGCTGAGAGCCTTTGTGTTGTATACTTATAAAACGTACACCTCATAAGAAAAATTTAAAGAAATGCATTAAAATTAATGATTTGTTTTGACTACCAAGTCATGTAGCCCAAGTTCAGAAACTGCTATTCGAACCGTTCTCTAGATGCTAAATACAAAAATAAATATTTATTTTATGTTGAAGGTGCCACACCCACTTATTCAATTCCGCCCATATGTCAGCTATAGATGTTTAATGACTTCGAAGCTATTTAGACTAAATTCAGAACTTTCTACTATAACCGTTGCAAAGATATACAAAAATCAATATTTACTCCACTCCGACATATTCAACTCCGCCCATTTTTTGACTGATGATTTATATTAACCAGAAAGTTATATGGATAAAATTTATAAACTTTCACTATTACGCCCATATTTTGACTAATGATGTGGATTTGTTGTGACCACAAAGTTATTTGGGCCAAATTTAGAAACTCTCACTATTACCGTTTTAAAGATATAGACATATAAATAAAAATTGTATATAGGCATGGCACCGCCCAGTTAAACCAGTTAAACATCAGTGAAAGTACAATTTTCCAACGCATGTATTGGCTTGTGAATCGAATAAGTGGTTCTCTAGTTATAAAATGACGAACACAGGATAACATATTTTATATTTATAGATTAATATTTTCAATACCTTAATCTTAAGTAACATTATCTTCTAGTTCTTGATTCTTTTTGCCACATTAATTAAATGTAATATTAAAAATGTTTAGTCGTAGGACGAGTAGGGATTCAAGTATGATTTTATATTTTTCAATCAGAAACAAGGTCGAAATAGAAATGATAAATTGATACACAGTAATTCTCCTTATAACGCGGTAGAAAGGTTCCACGTTGTAGTAAAACGCGTTGTAGGAGTACTCTAATATAATGCGCATAAATTCGTATATCGGGTTATGTGAAAACAAATTGAGTATATGGAGAAGTATTTTATGAACGAAATATGTGCACTTGATTAAAAGCAAACAAAGAACATTTGAAATAAAAAACATACAAATGCTATTCAAAAAGCGTTCCTTTCAAATGTTTAAATTACATCTGAAACAATGTCCCAGCGACATTTTTTTTAATATAAGGTTTCAGCATTTGCACTTGCATTATTTCCTTCACGTAATCCTATAACCAGCGAACCTGCTTTTAGACGGAGTATAATATATATAATCATTGAACAGTCCATAGAATGGCGTAACCCCTGTATCTACTATTTGATACCATCAGGAGAACGGCTATATGGAAAGCACTAAGAACCAAAGGAGTACCCTAGAAGATAATTCGAATAATTAGTGCGATGTATGAGGATGAGTTCTTCACAACGGAAACATCAGCCAACTATTCCACACCAATGCTGGAGTTAAACAAGGATGCTTACTATCACCTCAGCTATTCACAATCATGCTGGATGACATAATGAGCAAAGTCTGTTCGAAAAGAAAAGGGATCACATGTAGTCTCTCACGCCAACTCGAAGACTTAGACTATGCGGATGACATTTGTCTACTCTCGCATAAGACTTCCAATATGCATTCGAAATTGGAGGGCCTAGAAAGATTGGCCGTAGTGTTGGGCTTGAGATAAACATAAACAAAACCAAGGCAATGAGAATAAACAATATGAGCACGGAAAACATCATGCTACAGGGTCAGCCAGTCGAGTATGTAGAAAGCTTCTGCTATCTAGGAAGTACAATGACTACAAACGGTAGCGCAGAAACAGACGTAGATAACAGGCTCAATAAAGCGAGAGCGGCATTTAGACAACTGCAGTCAGAAGCTACATATATTCAGACGAACTAAGCTAAGAATATTCAACTCATGTGTTAAATCGGTACTGCTGTATGGCAGTTTAGCTTGGAGTGTATCGAATAACATCACACAAAAACTCCATCATATGCAGAATATTCTGGACTAACATCATAAGTAACACAGAACTGTGGAGCATGACTAATGAGGCACCCATACTGAAACAGATAAGGAAATGAAAGTGGGGATGGATCGGTCACAACATCTGAAAAAGTATCACTAGAATATCATCCGAGCGGAATCCTCAAGGCTCAAGAAGCTGTAAGCCGTGTTAGATGGAGATGCTTCGTGGAAGCCATATGCTACCAAAAGGAGTATATTTGTCGTTACAACAACAACACAAATATATATTATTGTATTCAAATTGTAAAAAAAGACAAGTTTTTAAAGAATTTATTAAAATAAAATTAAATGAGTGAGATTCATGCTCAAAACTCAAATATAAAATGAACAAGAAATATACTTGGTTAATAGTACTAATAACGACTTCAAAAATAGAAAAAGAATTTGCAACAATATGAATGATCATTCAACAACTAAAGTTCTTAAAAGCAACTACTATGCAGTGCTTGACATTGAAAACGATCCTCAGTGTGATAAAACTTTATTGAAAAGGTTTGAAAAACATGTACAAGACTACAATGTAAAAGATCAAAGCAACAATGTAACTCCAATGAACACACAAAACAAAACAACTAACAAACAATCTTGAACAACAACAGAATAAACAATCAAAAAATACCAGCAATAAACATTATAGATATTAATACTAAACAAGTCATATAAATCATTTAAAATGGGCTAAGAATTAAAAAATTTCAAAGACTTAAAAGATAAAAAATCATTTCTTATGAACTTTTTAGATTATAATACTAGAATAAAAGCCTGCCTAGAAAAAGTAAAAGCGAAACTTTTTACATTTACGCCCAAAGGATGAAAAACAAAAACCTTTTTGCTGAAAGGCCTAAATATTTCTACAGTGGCTGATGCAATTTTTGAAGCTTTTGAAGTACATCAGGCTAAAGACCTAAAATTCTTACAAGTAATTTTCAACTAAATTATCTGCTCAAAAGGGGTGCTCATTACCAATATTTCTGGTGCGAATAAGCGCAGACAGCAATGTTAACAAACTTTATTACATCTTCGAATTAAGATGACCTGAAATTACACAATCCAGGATTTGCCAAGGGTTCTTTCATAGTGCTGCAAATTGCTTTCTTCCATTAAAATGTGTCAAATGTAACAAATGTAACAGTTCACATTCCGCAAAACTGACTTAAAGAAAAAGAAAAAATCTACTGTGTTCTATATAAGAAATACAACCATCCAGCATCTTACAAAGGATGTAAAATCTATAAAGAATTGCAACAGAAACTAAAAGCTAGGAAACAAAATATTTCAGAAAATAAAGAATATATATATTACAATTCAATAAACACAAATACTAGCTACGCAAACATAGTAAAAGATAATCGTACATTTACAGAAGAAGCAAAAGGTGAAACCATTTCATTACCTGACTCATTCATAGAGGAATTAAAATTTATGATGTTAAACATAGATAGTCAAATAAGTAACCTACAAAAACAACATCTAGTATTGATACAATCTTTTCTATTATAGAAGTGTAATGAACACTTACAACCAAATATTTTCAAATGATCATAAGCGGAAAATATTTCAAATTAGTGTTAACTCCTTAGTTCTAACAGCTAGATCAAGTTTTTTTGGACGTGACAACATTAAGCAACAGACAGGAAATGAAAAAAACTAATTATTTTTTAATTAAGAGTAATAGTTCAAAAAATTTTATAAGGATTATATTTTTTGGGGCTAATTTGTAACCGAAAATTACAGAATTATTTGTATATTGACTTTATTATACATGATATAAGAAAATACAGGGTAGTGCCACTCTCTCATTTTTTCTGACATATTACCATTTGACAATAAAGGCGAACTGGCATTTACATTGAAATTTGTGCTACCATATACTACTCACAAAATCCCATTTTTCACATAATTTTTTTTTTTTCGAATTCGATTATTAAACCGTAATATAAGGCAAAACAAAATGTTAAATGTGCAAACAAAGAAAAAAATCAAAAATAAAACAACTTAAAACAAATCTTTAATAAAACCTTCAAATTTCCCATTTCAATACATATCTTTTAGTATTTATTCTGAAATAGCCTGGGTTGAAAAACATACATACATTATATATTCAAAATTAACGCTGGTACTTATGCTGCAAAATTCTAAATAGTATTCTAAATTTAACATTTTGATTAAATTGCACAAAATTGTGAAAAATTTCTGGAAATATTGATCCTTTTTCTGCATGTGACAACGCTTTTTTAAATGTTTACATATAAAACAAGAATCTCGTTTATTGTCAAACAATTTTGAGTGGAACTACCTTCTATTTCTGATATCATGTTGTTATAAATATATGTTTGTATATATATATAAAATTAATGAGACGTGCCCTTTTCGGAATGTATGATACCGAGAATACAAAACTTAATGAAAAAAACGATATTAATTTGTAAAAAATTTTATTTTAGGTATCAAAAAATTAAATGCAACACTTCTACTAAAAATAAATACTATACTCTCATCAAAAATCTTCTTCAGGAAACTCCTTTTCATTTGTAATTGGCGATTGCAGTATTTCGTCATAAAATTCTGTAAATTCTGCCAGTAAGTATTGCTTGAGTTTTGCAATATCTGCAATTTTCAGATAATTAATAGGTAGTTTGTCTCTATATGCTCGATAAGGAAACAGAAGAAAAATAACAGCTTCGCGCGTTAAACAAAAAAAAGCGGTGCTGTATTGCATTTTTTTGTACTTTATGTTTAAACAATAATTTTGAAAATGGCACATCTCTTAGAGTTGTAACCTATTTGCCATGACATCTAAAGTAGAAAGAATGCTAGGAATGTTCGTTTTTCAAGCGTAGTGGGTACAAGGAAGCATTTAGGGCTCATTGATACGAAGAAACGCATTTACCAAAATGTGCGAGATGTGCCCTTTTCGAAATTGCATATATTTATTATATATAAAAAATTTTAATATTATTAGAAAAGATCGAATTGGAGCGAAACAAGGAGGAGGAACAGCGATATTAGTTAGAAGCATTTTTGGCAAAAACCCGGGCTTAAAAAAAAACCCCAGCCCACCGGGTTTTATTGGATTTTTTGATGGTTTTTATTTTGGGTTTTATTGGGCTTTATAACTGCTTCCAAATTTCCTTTAATTCGATAATATTTTCTGTTTCTTATTATAATTACGTAGCTTTAATATTTATAATGTAATTTTGCGTCCTTAGTGGGATCAAGGCGGCATTGTGTACTATGAGCTGCTAAAACCCGGTATTAAGAATAGATTGCAATTACTTCCGTTGAATCGTGCATTATGAGAAAAAAGGCCAAAATATAAAAACAGACAGACATATGAAGTTTTCCTTTAGCATGAAAATGCTTGGTCTCTCGTGGTAAAGTTGCCAAACAATTTTTAGAAACGATCAAATTCTCCGAACAAAGCTCCTTCTGACTATTTACTTTTGACAGATGCAATATTTATCTATGTCACCGAATCACTTCTTTTGAAGAAAAATAAAATCGGCTTAAAAAAACGAGAAGTTTTTCTAAGACGGGATTCGGACATTAGCTCAGAGATGGGGAAAGATGTAAGCCAGTGATTTGATAATTTTTTATTTTGATAATATTTTTAATTCATTATCATTTTGAGCTAAACAAAATTTGTACTCCTAATACGTTAATTTTTAATTATTTTGTTGTAAATAAACAAACACCAAAAATCTTTTAATAAAAAACCCACCTGGTTTTTTTAAATATAAAACTCAATAAATTGGGTTTAATTGAGTTACCCAGTTGGTTGCCAAGCCTGGTTAGAAGTAATTTAAAGTTTAAATTTTATAACAACAACAATTTAAACAGTCTAGGGTACCTCGAAACATGCATTATCAAAATTCCATTAGCTTCTGGAAAATCGTTTTACATAATATCAGCTTACTATCCCTCAGGCAACAATAACTTTAGCTGAAAGTCTTCGAAACTATTAACTTACAAATTAAAAATAATTATTATATACTGGCCTGAGATCCCAAATGTAAGCACAAGGATTGGGGCAATTTCACAAATAATCCAAAAGGTAATAGTTTGAAAGATATACTGACGGAGAATGAAATTAGCTTTAATACGCCTCTACTACCCCATCATATCCGCGAACTGGATCATATATTGATGTTTGTATTCATGACTATAGACTACAAATACTTAACTTTTTTAAATTAATAGAGCACTTTAAACTTAACTTTAGGAAAATAAACTTGAAAAAAATTCAAGGTTGAATCATTAATAAAATGAATATACAAAATAAAACACCAAATAACAGAAATTTAACAAATGCTGAAATTGACTTAAATCTTGAAAAGTTACATAAGACTATTAATGAAGTAATAGAAAATACAGTACCTAACTTTAAGGAAGTAGATATTTTGGCTAAATTACCTACAAATGTAATTAGAAAACTGCACTCAGAAAAAAGCAAGATAGTCGCAATTATAAAACGGTGCAATAGACTGAATAAAACACTGCCACAAAGCATGATCAACTTTTTAAAAGTAAAGTTAAAATTGATTAGAAAAGTTATTAATGAAAATATTTATAGACGGGCAAATAATAATCAATGCAACATACACCAGTGAAGATTTTTGATTCAATACCACTATATCAAATAGAGATATTAAAATTGCTTTAAAACGTTCACGATTTTGATGGTTATTGTAACTAAAGCTATGCCCATACATTATGCGACAAAATAAAATATGAATTTTGAATGAATATGATCATTTTGCTAAAAACTAAAAACCGCTTACGATATTTCCAAAATTCATTTGAAATAAAAAACAGTAACGCATCTGAAAAATAAAAATCAATTTTAATATACACAATATAGAAAAAAATTTATTTTTATGAATTTTTTATAAATCGAGGAATTTTTCGCACGCGACAAAATAGAGTATAAAAATCAAAGATATTATATTAAATCAATTCCTATATAAAGTTATAACTACTTATTTTTTCGTGTACCTTTTTTATTTTATCAACGACAAATCGCAGTCGTTTCGGTATACTATTGACCAACTTTCCTAATATTTCTGAAAGTATCCTTGTTTATTTAACCTGTATCCTTGTTGACAAGCTTATGGCATTGGTTTTATTATTTAAAGATGATATTTTATCAATAGAGTTCAAATTCGATTATTCTGACAAACTTTACCATATTTTCAAAAAAACACCATACAATGCGTAATGTGTATTCAGCATTGTTGTCCTGTTGTCCTGTCGATCCTACTTTCATTATTTCGGCAGATTTGTTTGTTATTTTCTTCTTCAACATTTTATTACGCATTAGTTACGACATTGCTGCCGATTTTTACTAAGTTACTGACTCTTCTTTTAAAATGACAGACTTAAGGTTTGCTTCAAAATTATATGGTCACCCGAATATTTGCTCAATTCATCCAAACTATAAAATGTTATGTATGGTCACGTTGGAGCGAAATCGCACCAGCTGTTTCAGATTGCCACTTTCAATTCATCTTTTGTCCGTTTCTGTTTATTATCTGCATAAACATTACGCACAAGCAAGCCCCACAAATTTTCCATTGCGTTAAGTCGGGGGAACGTGGTGTCCAATTAAGTACGTTAATATTGTACTCCTCAAACCATTGTCTGGTCGACTTGCTGACATGAATTGCCGCGTTATCTTACTTATTCTAATAAGGTGACCATACATAACATTTTATAGTTTGAATGAAATGAGCAAATATTAAGGTGACCTTATCTTTTTGACGCACACATACCAGAATGATCTCTAAACTATGATTTACAATATACTGAACGATATCAAGTCTGCCGTGGTCACAACTTAAAAATTTACTGGAAGAAAATAACTTTTCATTTATTGGTTTGTTAACATACCTTTAATCAAAAAATTAGTTTTCCGGTGAGTTTCTAAGTTGTGACCACTATATTTCCGCAAGAAGGCGCTGAACTCAACTTAATTATAAGAAAAAATTGAATTTTAGGTAGTTTAAAAAAGTATCTAACAAAAATAAAAAAAAAACTCTTTTTATTAAAGAAATTTGTAAAAGTTTAGTTTTTTAATGACTACAATATTATAAACAAAGCAGAAAAAAGTTTTAAAATTTGTTCATTTTTTTTTTATTTTTTATTGCTTTGAAAAAACGCACCTATTTCAATGAAAATGTGAAATTTACAAAACTTTGAAAAAGTATTAAAAAATTTATATTTTTTTCTTTCTTTGAAACTATATAATAAGTTCTATCAAATAAAAAAAAAAATAGAACCAACTGTGTCCTACGACTTAAAAAATGTATAATTTAGAGAATTTTTAATAAATTTTACTGATTGTTTATCAATCAATTTATATATGACAGAAATAATTAAAACTTTTTATTCAAATTCAAAATTTGAAGTTCAATCAATCGACAAAATTACGTGCGTTAGAAACTTGCTGTTATTTGAAATTAAAATATTTATTTATATCAGTAACTAACACACCGTTATACTAAGGAGAACTTTTTTTATTAAAAACTTTAAAACTAAGAAACTATTTTAAGAAATGATTTTTTGATTTAAATAAATCTGGGCGGTGAATGGTGGGCGTATTCATTGTCCAATTGTGCTAAAATTTTGCAGATATAATAATAATTGTCTGTACGAAATTTCATTTATCTACGATTTGCTTAATTCGCCGTCTATTTCTGTTGATTGGTACCACTGACTATGACCATGTCACCGAATCACTTCTTTTCAAGATATAAGATAGGCTCCAAAGTTGCATCTCCTCAAAGGCCGAGAAGTTTTTTTGAAACGTGATTCGGAAATTGGCTCAGAGCTGTGCAAAAAATATAAGCAGTGATTTCATACATTTTTGTTTTCATTAATTTTTTAAAACAGCTAAAAAAAGGATCAAGTTAATTTATATTCTGTATAGTGCATTCATTACGAACGGTTGTGTTACGGAAGCTTTTTGCTTTGCGCTTTTTTTTCAATACGAACGAAGTTGTTTGAACAAAGTGTGTGGGTCTTACCTGCGCTAGCTGAGACAGAAAACACATAGGGGTTGTTTCTTGTGTATTGCTGTGACTGAAGAGCTGACATGTACATAAACACGTAGAAATTTATTTCACAAGGAGAGTATGCGGTGACGTGTTCGTATTCTACTGATAAGAATACAACGCGAATATAATGGCCGACAGGGATGCGACCTGCCCTAAAAAGAGGCCGCGAGTGGTAACTACGGATGAGTTACTCCGTACGGTAGAACTGAAAGAGCAGGAGTTGAATTCCCTGAGACACGAGAACGATCGTCTCAGAAGGGCCATTGAACAGATGATGATGGCAAGATTCAATAGGAAATTTGGCGATGAGAGTGGTGAAGAGGAATCCACTGACGAGGAGAGTGAGGAGATGGTCACCGAGGAGGTGAATATTCTAGTTGAAGACGTGCCTGACAAGGGGATTGCTGTGGGCAGTTTACACAACAAGAGTGGAGGCTCTAAGCCTTCGAGGGAGGCCGTAAAAACCAAGGCTGTAGACTATGGTAAAGCAGGGCAGAACCCACGGACAGCAAGTAAGCGCGTGAAGATCCCGGTGCTTACAACATATAATATTAACGTAAAGTTGCTGACTAGCGACCTCAACAAGCTTTTGGGGCATAAGAATATAACCTGAAGATTTTGCGCGCAAATATGACCAACATAGAGGTCTGCACCTTGGCAGACTATAAGAAGGTGAAGGCGATCGGGCACCTTTGAGGCAAATGAGGTTGCCGAGTACCTAAATAGTCTGGGCATTAGGATGAAGATTTTTAGTCTCCGGAAGTTGAAGGGGGACAAGTGGATCCTTAGTCTGAGCAGAGACTCGGACCTGAAGGCGTTCCAAGGCATCAGATACATTCTGCACTGTAGACTGTATATTGAAAAACCGAAAAGAAAGGGGCTGACGCAGTGCTACAACTGTCAGCGATATGGGCAGATGTCGACCAACTGTAACATGCCATATAGGTGCGTTAAGTGTGGAGGTTCCCACGGACCGGGGAAATGCTAGGTCCCACCCAAGGGAGATGGTTGGACTGCCGGTAAGGTGCGCCAACTGCAACGTTGAAGGACACGCAGCAAGCTCTGCTGAGTGCCCGAGACGCCAAGAACTTTTGAAGAACGCTGCTGAGAGGAAAGCAGCTGAAAAAAATAGCAGCGTTACGGCTGCGAAAACTCTACTTGTACGGGTGTGTATATTACGCTGCTGTGGCTGGTGGTGTTGGAGTGCCCCAGAGGCCCCTTCAGGCTCCGGCTAGCGGCCTTACACTGGAAGCAGCGGGAGGAAATTTCAATCTCTAGAAGGTTTTTTGGAGGTGGTTTATTGCAGTGCTTGAGCAAGATAGGAGGTTTTGCACTTGAATACGGCAGACTTAGGACTGATGAGGATAAATCCCAGGCACACCTGGAAATGTTGTTGAGTCTTCGGAATGGTTCGCACAATTAAGTGTATCTTTGTGAACGTCAACTCGATAGTGTCCAGGCATAAGAGACACTATCTAAACTTGTTTCTGGAGGAACATGGACCGAATGTTCTAGTGGTGGCTGAACATAAACTGTCTCCAAGGCATATTTTTGAAATGAGAGGATACACGACCTTTAGGCAAAATCGTGTGAATAGACGGGGTGGCGGTAATGCTGTACTTGTTTGCGAGAGTCTGCACGCTGAGACGGTTCCGTTGGATATGGGAAATGTGGAGTGTACGGCGGTAAGAATTCGTCGTTCTGGTGGGGTGGTTGTGTCAATGTATCTGCGACTCAGTGACACTCTTTGCTCGTCGAATTTGGATCCCCTGGTTGGACTGTCAGCGGCGAGATCGCTCCTGGTTGGAGGGGATCTGAAAGCGAAGCACGAGTACTGGGGTGGGAATGTCTGCAACCGCAGTGGCAACTGCCTCAGAGAATTCCTGAGGATGTGTCCTGAGCTGGAGATACGTCGCACGGAGGGCCCGACATGTTTCCATGTGGGAAACCCATCGTTTATTGACGTAGTCATGACATCATCTGATGTTGTACCGGTGCCGGAAGGTGCTGATGGGATTAAAACTCTGCACTATGAGTCTGACCACAAGGCTGTGGAGTTGATCTTGCAGATGGATGGACTTCGCGGTAGAGAGCAGCGATATCTCTTTGACTGATCTCAAGCTTCCGACGGATCGGAATGTGACCGCCCGCGAAATTGATGACTGCATCGAGTCTATGACTGGCGTCATTAGAACTGCGATGGAGGAATCGGTTCCAAGACTACCAGTGCGTCATGCCGGCGTGCTAAGACTCCCGAAAACATACTCGGCTTCATATCGGAGAAGAGGAGGCTTCGGAGAATACTGAGGAGAACGGGTGATGTCTCGAGAATTCCCATATTGAGGGCTGAGATAAGGAACCTGGATAGTAATCCAGGGGGCAATTGCTGTGTTTGAGCAGAATTATTAGATGGATTATCTATGGAGTATTAAGGTGGACAACAGGACTTTTCGAAGGTTGACGGTTGCTGACATAATGAGGGATGAAGAAGTACTCATTACGGATGACGGTAGCAAGGTAAATCTCTTGGCGGTGTGCAGAGAGCTGCTGTGATCCCCAGTCCTCCATTATCGTAGAGATGGTCTTGGAGGAGGTATCAGGGCTGAGGAATCAGGCCCCGTCATTGAATTTGGCAAAGAATTACGGCGGATGGTGTTCGAGGTGGGGATTTTGCTGGAGGAGGTTTTTCTTTGCTGACTCCCTCTGATATTGCCAGGGCATTGTCCAGTAGACCTAACAAGAGATCCAGCGGGCCGGATGGCTTACCGGACCTGATCCTGAGGAAGACGGACGCCACCACATGGAGGTGCTTGGCGTTGGTGCTTAACCACTGCTTCAACATTGGTTACTTCCCGAAAGCATGGAAGGGTGCGATCATTGTGCCTATACCCAAGCCGTGGCCTGACCCTGGGGGTGCTGATAACTACAGACCCATATCTTTGCTCTCCACTCTGTGTAAGCTTATGGAGTGGTTTATTTTGGAGCGTATGAGAAGGTTCATGGATGATAACGAGATATTGCTGGAATGCCAATTTGGGTTTAAGAGGGGCCACTCTACGTCCCATGCACTGATGGCACTTGCGGACTATGTAGCAAGGGGACTGAATAGAAGATGTCCGACAATTGCTGTGAGCCTGGACTTCGCAAAAGCTTTTGACAATGTTTGGCAGGAGGAAATAATTCATAAGATGATGTCGTTTGGTTTCGACAGGCATCTCTGCGGAATTGTTGCGGAATTCCTGAGGGATCGCTCCCTCAGAGTGAGAGCGGGTGATACACTCTCTGATTATAGAAATGTTGGCGCTGGAGTGCCGCAGGGGTCGCTACTGGGACCTGCCGGATATACCTCGGCCACCTGACGGAGATTTACTTCTGTATGCGGACGATGTGCTGCTTGTGGCATCTGGCCCCAGAGTGACAAGGGTGAATGAGAGACTCCACGGATACCTGGGTAGACTGCACGGATACTTCTGCAAATGGGTTCTCTGCCTGAATATGGAAAAGACGGATTGCATAATATTTAAGGGACGGCGTGGACGGCTGCATCCCAATGCAAGGAAGTTCGTACCGGTGCTGAGGGTACGCGGTGAGATTGTAAGAGTCTCCGACAGGATTAAGTATCTCTTAATGATTTTCCACGAAAGCTTTGAGTTTTATCGGCATGTCGATTCTGTTTTGGATAGGTTACTGCGCCGAAGACAAGGTTTGCGTAGGGAGGTAAAGCTGCTTATATACAAGCAGATCATCAGACCTCTGATGCCTTATGCCTTCCCTGTCTGGTTCGGGATTTCGTCCCATCCGATGGAGAGGCTTAGGGTCTGGGAGAGGAGTATTTTGTCGGCTTGCCTTAGATTAAGGGCACGCCAGTTCCCCGATGGTTCGTTCCGGAGGCCGTCTTGCCGGGTCATTTATGACCATGCGGGTTTAGAGAGGACCGCTGTTTTTCTTATGAGGACTGAGCTGAAATTTTTGGAACGATCGTCCGCCCTAAAGAATGGGATGGTGACTGGCTGCTTCGAGAGGAGGAGTGATATGGAGACCATAAGGGTGAACGGATACCTGTTGCCTGTGGATCTCCTAACGTTGAGGGACGAGGGGCTGCTCTATGGCGACGAGGGCCTGCTATTTTATCACAGGGGGTTAATACGCTGGATTTGGACAGCCTGGTGTATAACGCTGCACAGTGAGGTGGATGCCTGTGCCCTGTTGTTGTTAATTAGTTGCGAGTAGTGTTTTAAGCTAGTTTTAAGTATATGAGTGTTTCCGTTTTTCCATTTTTTGCGGAATATAGTATAAGAGTTGATTTGGTTTGGTGACAGATTGCGGCTATTCTGCAGTATATTAAGTTTTAGTTGATAAGTCTATGATAAGTATCATTTACGCATAGAATAAGTATCTAAATGATTAATTAGTTTAAGATAGACTATGTAAGAACGGAATATTTGGATAAATTAAGTAAAGTAAATTACCAAGTTAATTTGTATTCCCAATACGTAAATTATACTTATTTTTGTTGTACGAACTACTTAAAAAAAAACACATCCGCGTGGGTTTAATTCGATCACCCTGGTTATAAGTGAAATTTTTTTGCTTGTCGTCATTTACCGACCTCTTTTTTACTCCCCAATTTTACAATGCATTGAATTTTATGACTCAATTGAACTTTTTGTTCAGTTAAGTACAAAATTTTGAACAAAACTTTGTATATCAAATAAGCGAACTATTACATAGTTCTTATATATGTATGTTCATATATATATGAACTATGATATATATTTTTATAATGCCAATAACTAATGACTATTGTAGTTATTGTTTTTAAATTACATATGTACATAGATTCTGTTTTTAGAAATTAATAGCAAAGAAAAAGCTTTAAAAAAATAACTGCTTGTGCACTTCGGTTGCTTTTATTAATTTAAAGAACTAAATTTATACTCTAGGATTTAATTAATATAAAAAAAAACGAAAATATTTTAACAAAAGTTAAAACATATGCCATTGGCTTCATGGCGATATGTCATTAGTCTTGATAATTTTACAGCATGAAAATTAAAAGTAATGTTTGTATTAAACGAAATAAACATACCGAATTAATACATGTTAATTTGCTTTCGATTAAGCATTAAACACATGGACAACAGCAGGCTACCGACTGTAAGCTGTTAAAATTAGCCCTCTAACCGTCGAGTCAGCCTTCTTGCGGGGTATAATATATGTGCTGTTTGCCTTTTTATTTTCTGAAGTTTCGTTGCAGCGGCAAATATTGTGACAAAAATACACAATTTACTCATGGTGACAAATAACAACATGAATTTTTCTTTTAGTAGTGAACTGTTGATCGCCCTAGTCATATTATTTAATTTGGCCGGTTAGAGAGAAAAAATACATATGTTTATATGAAGACGATTATCTTTAGCTATAGTATAGCTACAAGCGTAGCCAGTGTTGCCAACTTTTTGTGATCAAAACGAGCAGACCTCCTACTTAAAAGGCGGGTAAAGGGTAAATTTTTAGCAACTTTCTTTTTGCAGATTTATTGAATTTTATTATCAAAACTCACGCTTTTTTTCGAAAAATTGTGTTCAGCGATGAAGCTCATGACTGGTATTGGCCGGTGGCACAATTGAACCATACATTTTCAAAGACGACGAAGACAGGAACGTTAGCTTGTGGTTTCAGCACGACGGTACAACATAAACAGTTAATTTCACGTTTGGTGCCCGACAATTCTCCGCCTAAATGTGCGACTTAACGCTTTTAGACTATTCTTTGGGGAGCTACTTATGTTATTGGTCATGTCTATAAGGACAAGCACTGGAAGCCAATGCTGAAAAATTTATTCGCCAGATACCGGCCGATATGTTGGGGATATTCTGTCAAAATTAGACCCAGCGTATGAACCATTTGCCGCGGTTAACATTTACATGAAATCGCCTTTAAACAATGAAATACATAGATAGTTCCTTCTATACTTTTCTCTGAATTTTATGTATTTTATGTAATTTTCTTTAAAAGCTCTTAAAAAATCACCCGATCATTTTCAGAGCATAAAGCACTTTATTTCCATAGTTTATATGAATAAATAAGTTTATTGAATTCGGAAACTTTATATTTCTTACAAAAATTTTAAATAGAAAAGCGCTAACCTAGCGCGTTTTTTCAAAAAAAAAAAAACGCTAAAGAGAGAAAATGTGACTTTTCGGAAGCTGAAACGAGTAAAATCTAGCGCGTAAATTGGCAACACTGGTTGTAGCTGGACCTATTTTTAGACGAAAATAAGCAGATTAGTGGCACAATATGAAAAGACAAACAAGAAATTTAGAAATGTTTTTTAGTGCAAAAATTATATATTTCATTAAGCACTATTTGTATTAAGAGTAAAGAGATATGTTTTTAAATTTTCATGTAATGCAAATATATTCTAAGCAAACGTTTTTATTCATGTTGTGGTGAAATACTTAGAAAACTTGGAGTTTGTTTCATATTTTAAGTAACCGTATGATTTTGTCTGACCTAGTCCGCATGGGTTGTAAAACGCAAAAAAGGAAATGTATATACTACACGACGGAAATTGCAAAAAACTGCATTTGTCGCCATACAATCATTTAGCCAGCTGTTTAGTGCATTACTTAGAAACAATACCAATTTTTTAGCATGATCTTAAAATATTTTGCTATTCTTTTCCTTAATACAGACACGACAAGGTAGTCAAATATCGAGCAATTCATAATTTTAAGAATTAAGAAAAAAGTTTTATCATTCTTTGAGAATAATTTTGCAAAAATAATACCTCGCTTATAGAGCTAAAAGCTTAATATTTCTCTGCTTAAATTTAAGTACAAACAAAATTCATGCAAAAGTTAAAAATAAGTTTATGTTCTTGTTCGGTAAGAACAAATTTTGATGCAATGCAATCCGAATTTCTGTATGATAATATTAAAGACAATGGTGACGAAATCGATTTGTTTTTTATGTTTTGAAACAATTATTATTAGATTTTAGCGTTGGAAAATGAACATAGAGAGTGCAGCAAGATATAATGCGACAAAGAGAGAAGTAAAATTGTTGAGTCTCTTATATTTATTTGTTCGAATGTTACTCTTTAAATATTATTTAAATAAAAACGAAAGAAAAGTAATATTTTCATATTCAAAACTCATATTAAAAAATCTTAAAATTTGCTTAAACATAATTGTGTTTAAATCTCACACTATATTTGATGTTTATCAGTTTAACTTTAAAGGTAAAAACACACACAGTGTGCCACAAACTGAACAACTATCTTTCGAAAAAATTTAATAAATAATAAAAATATAATTATAATGATAATGATTATGATAACGATAAAAGGCAACATAAGCAGTACAATAATTATACTGTGTAATATTTTTTGTTTTTTTTCCACAATTTTTTCATATTTTAATTAACAGATTGCAAATAAGAAGAATACAAAATACAACGAACTGACATTAGCAACAAAACCAAAAACAAAAGCAACTTCAAAAGCTGCAAGCAATCGGAAAAGGGTTAAGGGCATCCCTCAGCTAACATAACATTTGCATTTATATGAGTTAATTAAAATAACGTGAGTGTGAAAATAAAAGTTTAACCACTACTGCTTCCTTTTTTGTAAGCATTAAAGTCAATATTTATCTCGACTCCATTTGACTCATTACATAGACAAGCATTATACATATATTACAACAGCAACAATATATTGTATAAGTATTTTATATATAATTTGTATGGTTTTTTATACCTAAACATATGCACATTTACTTATTCTCTCATATACATACAATATATTCAGTGGTGTGTAAAACAAAAGTAACATACCTCTTAAATATTACTGAAATAATTTTTTAGGATTACAGTTTGTTTCCGAAATATACACTAAAGTTGCATATTAATATAACATAATTTGCTCTATTTCTCCGAAAAACAGAAAACAAGCTCATAGCGTATGAATAAAAAGTACGGTAGCCAAACAAGTCTGCAATTAGCCAAAATAATTAACTGTGATCGTACAACGATTCTCAATAATCTTCATTGAATGGGATTTGGCGAATATAGAAAGCCTGTGTGCCTCACGAACTTAACTAAAAAAACTTCAAAAACTCTTCAAAATTGTTTCTTAACAACTCGCCGTTATTGTACCGAAAAGCCGCGGGCCATGTGCAATGGTGTCTAGATATAAATTGAAAGCAAAGCAAAGAGCAGATGGCTGCAAAGAAGACTATAATGTACTGGAAAATGCTCGAAAAAATGCCACGGTCATCAAAGAGCTCTACACAGCCCAGTTTGTCTTCGATATCAAAGCAAGGATTTTCGTCAAATTGGTCGAGAGGTAGAAAGAGCCCGTAAACAGCAACAGCGAGTACGGAAGTACACTCAACGCTCACACGTATTATCTTTGTGCTGAGTACTAATTTTAATGTAAATAAATTATATAATATTATAACAATATTATAAATAAATTATAACAATATTATAACAATATTATACCAGAAACGAACTGTACTTCAAAAAACTATTTCATTCTATTTGGGGGTTTTGTTGCTTTCGTTTTGCACAAAACTGTATGTATATATGCGTGAATGTGGAATTTATATTGTGGAATGAATGGTAAAAAATCAAATGAAGTTAAAGTGAAATAAAAGATTCATACAATTGCACGAAACCAAATAAGTTATCATTCTTTTACTCTTTTGTTCTTTATTAAAATGAAAAGGGAAAGAATCGAAAAAGAAAAAAGAATTAGTTAATGGAGTATGCAAATAAAGTGAACGGCATATAACAACATCTTTACGGACAATAGCAACACAATATGGTATTGAACAAAAGTAAACAAAAAGTCTCTGACTTAATTGCTTGCTTTTGCAAATATGCGTAGATATATACATACATACCATACATATGTACGCTTTAATTTTTAAGATGAACACACTCACGTCTCGCTCCTTTTATGCAACAAAAGTATACGAGGAAAAGAAAAAATGTTAAATGTTAGACATAGACATACAAATGTTAATTTTATAATCAGAATTTAAAAAATACATGAAAGGTTCTTGCAGATACAAAATTATTTGGAAACATTAAACTAATTTGCAATGTAGGAGCGATATGTATGTACATACCCGCACATGCATATGCAAACATTTGTGTATGTTCCCTATTCTCTTTAAATATCTTGAACTCACTCAATTTAACTGATGTTATACATACTTTTATACCCAAAAATTAAAAAAATGCGGACATTTTATTTTATATCCCAGATATTTTGAACAGGGAAAAATTATATATAACTAGCAGGATTGGCAACCCACTGGGTAGCCCAATAAAAATCGGGTGGGTTTAATTTGGTATTATATTTAAAAAAAACTCGGATTTCCTTCCACATTAAAAAAAACGGAGAATCCACGTTTTTTTAACCGTAGAACGAGATAAATTGCGCTTAAAGCGAATGTGTTTCATAATACAAACAGGTCGTTATAGCGAAATACCATGTAAAGAAAGTCAGTCTAAAGAGGTGTGAGTATACTATATCCGTTGGAACCGCCGACGGAGCAATGTTTGGTGAATATGGCGGATACAGGACTTGATCGTTTCTAATAATTGTTTCGAAAGTTTTGCGACATGAGTCGGTTGTTATTATGAAAAGTAAGAACTTAATCATGTCTGTCTTTATATTCCGGCCGTTTTTCTCATAACGCACGATTCAAACGAAGTAATTACAGTTTTTTCGATCACTCAGTTTTAGCCGCTCATAGCAGACAATCACATCTTGATCCCACCAAGAGTGCAAAATTGCTCTATTAATACTAAAACAGCGTGATTGTAAACAAACAAAAAATATTTTCGACTTGAACGAAATTTGGAAGCATTTAGAAAGCTCAATAAAACCAAAAAAAAAATCGTAAAAAAACCCAATAAAACCCGACGGGTTGGTTTTTTAAAAAAACCCTGGTTTTTGCCAACCCTGATGACTAGTGATGGGGCGTTAATTTTTTTACAAGTGTATTAAACAACTCTTATTAAACATGTTTTTTTCTTTTTTAGATACACAGTTTTAAAGGATGAGTTTTTATACTTTACGAAGAAAATTCACATATATTTCCAGATACGATTTTCTTTAACTTTACAAACAGAGGCATACAAACACTGACAGTGGAATTATCTTTTTGAAGATTCTTTAACTTTTAAAATATTCCTTAAACATAAAACTGTTTTATTATAACTGTGGTTTGAGTATCCCTTTAAAAGCACAAGCAGGTACAGTAGGAGTCAGCAATATTTTTTGCGCCCATTTAAGACAAATTCTGGCACGCGACAAGATTGCATTCATTCTCCAACACCAATGAATGCCTGCACGGAAGTAATAATGAGAGAAGTGTTGAATGAGTGTGAAGGAGGCATATTGATAGGTGAATGGAAAAACTTGAAATTGTAATGTGAAAACTTAATATATGCAGCCGGAAATATGGTGTTTAAATAAAAATATAAAAAATTCAAGTAATGATTGTTGATAGAATAAGCAACAATCAATCGGATGTTACAATATTAGCAGGTTTTGATGTGGTCAGCAAATTTAACTGTCTGGGCAAAATAACCCAAAATGATAGCGAAAAGGAATAAGAAGGAGAATTTCTCTGGCTATAGTTGCGACCACAAAGCTCAAAAATATTTAGAGAAAAATGAGTACAGCAATGAAAATAAACTGCAACTGATAGAGGTCTTAACTTTCCCAACCGCCATCTATTCTGTAGAAACTTGGACCTTAAGAAAGCAGAAAGAAGGATAACGAAAGGCTTTGAATTAAGAAGAAGAAGGTCTCCAACGCTATGGACAGACCAGCTTAGATCACTGATCAGAACAATATATGGAAAATGATAGAGCGGAATGGATACAGCGCAACAGATTGAATAGCCATAACTAATTGTACCTTTGTAGCCATTATATTTTTTTATTAAGTGCCATGTATTGTAAATTTGAAATAGTAAATAGTAAATAAAAAAAAAACGGTTGGAAAATTAATTCAGACTAAATTTGATTATCAAAATTTTAGGCTAATTTAACTTCATTTTTAATCATCGATTATAATTTATATATGAGTTAATGTTTCCAAATACGCATTTTTTTATCTTTTTTAAAATAAGTAGTTTTTAAGGTTTATTCCCATTACCATACACCATACTTGAAAAATTCTATTGAATTTATGTTTCGGAGATCACTCGTTTTCTTCCAAGTGTGCAAAAATTATTATTTCTGCATAAACGCCCACACTCGGGGGAAAAAAATTCTTAATAAAAAGCTTCCAAAATACGGGCAGTCTATCACAATTTAGCCGACTTGGAGTATAAAAATCTGTTAGAGTTCTAAGAAATAGCGTGTTACAAAACAAGTAATTGAAAATGTTACATTATTACAGCTATAGTTTCAGAATTTGTTCTGATTGACTACTCAATTCAAATCATCAAACTAAATGTTGATTTCTGTATATCATGAGAATGATTAAAGTGAAAGCTTCTGTATTTGGTATGAAAAAACGTGTGGAATTGAACAAGTGGTTGTGGTAGCTCCCATATAAAGTAAATATATATTTTTGTGTATCTGAGAACGGCAATAGTAGAAGTTTTTAAATTAGGATCAAAAAGCATCTTGAACAATACATATCACTAGTCAGTACTGGGAAAAATTGGATAAGTGGGCGTGGCACCTACTATTCATACTAAACTTCGTTATCTATCCACCTCAACCAAAAAGCTTGAATTGCTGAAATCACTCTCGATAAAAACTGTTTGTATACGTACCATTCATATATCAAAATGAATGTGAGTTTGTTTCGAGATTGTACCTATACTAAGATGTTGGTAGCTAAGCACACTGAGTTTTAGCTATTTTATTATAAAGTGGTTGTACTATACATTTGTATATTGCTGTAGAAAAGGATCTAATCCTAATCTTGCACGAATTTATTAAACAATAACATTTTGTACTTAATATACATATAATATACATAATATTGGGATCGATTATTCGACTTCTTTCAAAAACCGGTTTTCGAATAATTCGAAAAGTAGCACTTTTGAAAAAACCTGTTTTCGGTTAATAATAATTCAAATAACCGGCTTACGGGTTCTTTTATTTAAATAAAATTGTTCCTAATTCTTGAAGCGCAGAGCTGATCACATCGTTTTAAAAATAAGCAGAAGCTGATGGAGAACGTAAAATTAAGCTGGCAATCAATACTAACAACAATTCTAACAAATCTAATAAATGGTTATGTGTATTTACGCTGTGAAAAACTTCACTAACTAATATATCTGCCGTTCGGAACCGGCGTTTGTGGGTTTGTGGCCTTCAGTGAGTTTAGTTGATCATCCTCCATATATAATATCAATATTTATTTAGAGAAGATGAGAAGAGATTAGTTTTGCTCAAGAGTGCATGTCTTTTTCGGTTTTAACGTTCTTAAATAAACTTAAAATCGGTTAATATTTAGCTAAGTTATTAGCTTATACATGAGTGCAGGAAATGCTGAAAAACTAATTCTTTACCAGTAATACAAGATTTTGGAGGTATTTTGAAAATTACAAAAACAGATCCTTGTTCTACTTAGTAGCGACTATCAGAAAAATTGCATCACTTGCCAGGTATTTCAACTCCATTCATTTTTGAAGCACCGTGTTATATAATTTTCAATTAAATTTATTCTAATTCATTCTAAAACTTCAACTTAATTTGGGTAAATTAAGCATTGCCCATAAACAAAACTCTTCCAATTTATTATCTCAATTTTAGCATTTTAGAAAACAAATTGTCCGCTTGCATGAGCAAAAAGAAAATATACATACAAACTTCTTGCAAATAAAAAAATAAACTTCTTACATTAATAATTTATAAAATATGTACGTCATTTTAAGTTAAGGCAGACACTGCTTGCCAAAATAAATCACATGTGTTTCTATTAATTTTTCAACGGCGACCATGTTTTACAAGTCAATGAACAGATGTATTGGGTTGGAAAACTTTTTTAAAAAACTTACCAACTGGGTGCACTTATACAATTACACCCAACGTTACATTTACACGTTCTGTGTTTTATACAAAAGCGATACTGAAGTAAAAAAAAACATTTTTGTGTGTGTGCAAAAAGTCTTATATAAAAAGCATTCAATGGTGCAAAGGAAACAATAAAAACGAAAAAAAAGTTAAAAAAAATATGAAAATAAATTAATGACACATTGACAAAGGATATGATGAGAGACGGAGACGACAAACTCTTAATGTTCTACTGGTTGACGGTGAAAATGAAGATTTGGATGTCATCATAGAGGAACTAGTAGCGATAGAAACAGATGTCGTGATAATGGTGGCAGTGATACTAAAACGAAAAGCAACTACATTTCACGGCGCTCTAATTTAGTGTGAAAAGTGTTACAAACAATGCCATTGACAAGAAAGGTATTTTTGCAATAACAAGAGCCACTACTCACACAAGTATTTCTAACACAAGCACATACACTAACATATACATACTTACTTATTAATATGTGATTTTACAAAGTTTTTACACAGTTTGTTCCACATCCATCTACTTTTGTCTATAAAACACTTTAAGAAAATAAACCTTTCTTTGGTTCTTCTTCAAGGTTTATAAAATTTGTTTCCTTTGCGACATGCAAGTTCATTTTACTTTTACTTTATATTATGACACAGAAAATTTAATGGACAAACGGGTAGACAGAACGAAATATGTGTGGAAAGAATATGAGTGGATTTTTAAGTGTTAAATATCTGGTGTTTACTATTGTTTATATACATATTTCGCGATTGTTTATACTCAAAAGCTTCAAAAATATTATTTACAGCTTAGACATTTTCGTTTACACGTGTAAATTGGAATTAGTTGTGTGTTAATTTATTGCATTTCAGGCAATAGGAAAGAATCGTTAAAAATATTAAAAAAATAAAAATTATTTGCATTTTCAGAATAAAATGAAAGAAATAAAGTAGAAATAATTTATAAAAGTAAATTTCTCAAGATTAGAAAAGTGGTTGTTTAGATAAAGCTTAATATTAAAGTTTAAAACTGGCTAGGATCGCACTACAAGCTAATATGTATACATATATGTATGTAAATGATACATATAGAGCAATAATTAATATTTTGAATGGGATAATTTTTAGTTATGTTGCTTAATTAGACTAATAAATACATAGCAGTTATTCTCAATTACACGGTTCGACAAAAAGGAATGAAGTTTAGGTACATGAGAAATGACACTACTTTTTTGATAGAGCCTATCGACTAGAACAGGGATCTTTTTTTAGAATTTTCAAAACAACTCCACAATCTCGAGTTATTGATAAAAAAAAACCGATTTTTAGAACTTTTTAAAGATTATTTCATGTAAATATTGCTCGCGGCCACGCTTTTGACAGATGTAATGTTTTCCTCCAGGGTTGGAATTGTGACTAGCTTGTCACTATACACGAGATTTTAGGTTCCCCGTGCAACGCCGTGTCGCATGTCGCTCCATTTTGTTGAAACTACATGAAAACCAAGTCCAATTCTTACATTTTGTGCAAACAAAAAAATCGGTAATCATGGCACGGTACCTTGTTCTATTGAGTGCAGCGTTGCCGTTTTGGTCCGATCGAACTAAAATTGGTAGTTTTTCGTTTTCTGAGAACAATTTGGTAGTTTGATTGGTTGGTAACAACTCTGTTCTTTTGTTCGGAGACTGTTTATCCAACCTTTACACCTGTATCATCATTCCAAAGAATCATTTTGTTTACAGATTATCTAAAACTATCTTCAAATAGAATCAAATATGTATGTGAAGCGACAGGCATCAAGTTTTTAAGCCAGAATTCCTTTATTTTTCGCCAAAACTTCTGTTTTTCGTGAAACTAAAATATTATATAATAAATATACTTTCCACACAAATGGCTGGGAAACTGAAGAACATTTCGATTTAATTTAAATAAATTATTTTAACATTTTTTACTTTAATTTTTAGTAGGTTGCGAACTGTTTTAGAAGAATTTTAGAAAATTTTTGGTAGGAAATCAATTTCTGAAGTGGCGATGCTGATTGACTATAACGTTGTGATTTTTATCGTTCTTGAATAAGTACGGTCCAATGATGCCGCCGGCACAAAAACAGCACCAAACAGTACTAAATTTGACAACTCTCTTTGTTTACGTATTCATTAAGCCGAAAATGAGCTTCGTAGCTGAATATAATTTTTCGACAGAAATATGTTTCTCACACAACATGAATTTTGAAAATAAAATGCAATGATTTGCAAGCTTTTGTTGGTCTGTTCACGGTGAAATGACAAACCTTATTGAGCATGTGTGGTATTGCCAAATATCACGAATCTTTTTTTTTATAGTCGAAAAATTTATAGTGCAAAACCAAAGCAGCAAAACAACCACTCTTTATTCAACAAAGGTGTTCATAGCTTAGGTCTTCCTATTCAAATTGTTTCAAGATATAAATTAATGTAGAGAAAAATACAGTGGCTCTGACACAAACTCGGACACTATACCCAAATATTTTCGATCACTTAAAAATCATACATTTTAATTATATAAAAAAATGTAGTTATTTTCTTATTTGGGTATATTTTTCACGTACAAATGGAAAAACCAACTCAAAATTTTAATATTTGTAGGTAAAATTGAAGTTGAAAACGCTCTGAGAGTCAAAATGACTTGCACAAGCCAAACTCGGACAGTGATTTTTATAGGTTAATAAGTGCAGCTCTGTAATATCATATAATAAACATATTTAGGCGAAAACCCTTTAGTTCAGTTCCGAAAATTATACAGAATAAACAGAGCTAAAATCAAGAAAATGGCTAGACAACGGGAAAAGACTACTTAGTACTGAAGTCAGAAAGCTTATTATTGAGCATGCAAGAAAAGGAAAAAGTGTTCGCGTAATTTCAAAAATTGTTGGCAGAAGTTATTCAACTGTGCACGACATAATAAAACGTGATGTAAATGGTTCTATGGACTCCTTCATAACAAGAAATAGTATTCTTTATATTTTTTCCAAATTAAAAAATAAGTTGTCATCCGAAATTGGTAATATACCAAATATAATAATAAAGAATATTCCACAAAGAATAATTTTTGATTTTTGCACATTGTTCAACAAAATGCTGAATAATTAATATATTTCTGACAAATGGAAAATAGCTAAAGTTGTGTTACTACCTAAAAAAGATAAAGTGCCAAATAGCCCAAAAAACTTGCGACCCATAAGTTTACTCCCTAACATCAGTAAAGTTTTTGAAATATGCGTAAATAATATTATATATAAATTTTTTTATAATAAATAAGTTTATAGCGAAAAACAGTTTGGCTTTAAATTCAAACACTCTTCCATTAACGCAATACTTAAAATAACTTCCAATATTATTTGGAATTGGCAAAAAAAGTTTTGCAAAGGAGCATGTCTCATAGATATGGAAAAAGCATTCGAGAATATTTGGGTTGATGGCTTAATATATAAACTATTTCAATACGGACTACCCTTAAACCAAATAATTCTAATATATAATATGATAAGCAATAAAACATTCAAAGTCTCCTACCAGAATATTGAATCCGATAAATCATTTAATATTATTAATGGACTACAACAGGGAACAGTCAATTCTCCCATCCAATAATTTACAGATATCCTACAACAAGGTAGAACAATACTCAATTGATTGGAACATGAAAATAAACGCACAAAAATGTGAAACTACACTGTGTAGATCACCAGTGAATAAATGCAATTATGGCATAAGGAAAAATTGGAAAAATTTTCAAATAAAATCTAATTTACATAATTGCAACATACTAGTAAAAGAAGTAGTAAAATATTTGGGGGTTTTTCTTGATAAATTTTTATATTTCAATCTTTATATTAAAGAAATTTTATCCAAAGCAAGGAATGCCTATTTTTCATACAGAACTCTATTTCGCTCGAAATACATTAAAAATAAAGTCAAAATAATAATGTATCAATCCCCAATTAGACCTATACTTACATACACATGTCCCTTTTGGTTCAATATTTCACTCTCGTATATGGAAAAACTTAGAGTATTTCAGAGGAAATGCATAAGATCATGCACTTCACTTTATAGGTCTGCAAATAGTAACTTCACTAAATATATATCTAACAAAATTCTATACGGTAATGCAAATATAATTCGTATTGATAATTTTATAATATACCTGATAAGAAATCACGTTTTATGATGTTGCAAATGTACAGATAATAGGTTTATAATGGCTCCTTATTACACAAACTATGAATATATAACTAACTCCCTAGAAAGTGGATTTGTTCCACCAGAAGCTTTCGTGCACCTGGTGTTCCCATCTTATATCACAATTATAGACGGCCGAATACAAAAGCAATTAATTTAAATCAATTAGATATGAGATACAGTACAAGCATATCAGAAGAGGATCTAAAATTAGCGCAAAAATCCAATGCCAAAATGTTTTGGTGGCCACCAAACTAAAGTTTTTGCTTTTCTTTTTATCCCTCTTACCTTCTTTTTTCCCTTTCCTGATATAGAAATAATGTTTTTTGCAATTTTTCATTGTAATATATAATACAATAAAAATTATATTCACTTTTGTAAATATGTAAATATTGTAAAAAGCAAATTATTATTCGGTTACATTAAATTTCTGGGACTATCTCAATAAAAAAGTTCAGTTTGGTTTTCAGCTAATCCGAGCTAAGTAAGGTAAGAAGAATGGGAAAAAATACCAGCTGATTATTGCCAAAAATTGATCGAATCTATTCCTAAGAGACCTCAAATGGTTATAAAAAACAAGGGTCTGCACACAAAATATTAATTTTATAACAATAAGTAATATTCTCACACATTTATGTTGCCGTCCGAGTTCCGCTTGTGTAACTTTTTCTAACAAATTCAAGTCTTTTTAGTTTATTTTACTTACAACTACTGAATTTTAATTTTGTTTTATATTCTTTGCAAACATTTCATGTTTAAATAGAACTTTTGTAACTGAAGCTAAATTATTTACGCACTGTTTTTTGTTTTTAATTTCTTAATAAATTTTTTTAGACTTAATGTTTTTATAATGTATTTATGATACAATATAGTATGTTTTCGTAACCATATTAACGGTCATTAATATACATAACTTGCCTTTATAGTTCGAGATAGTAAAAGGTAATTTTAGCTTAAGTGAACTTTAAATTCTTTTTGGTTATTACAACCTACTTGTGCAATATAGTTAACCTTTTTAAAAATATGACAATGGCGGAGTAAGTATCTATTATATTTGACTAATTAAATAAGGTTTAAAAGATCCTAATGGCAACTACGTGCTTTTTTGTTTTGTATTTAAAAAAATCAAATATGTAATGAAATGATTATGATTATTAAACTATTTAAAAAAGTGCCGACGATAAAGGAAATATGGCAACTTTAAACATTTATCTAACTTTAAAAGTTATGGTATAAATCATATTCTTAGTAACGAAAAACCACCGCTGCTCGCTAGCATTCTAACTTTAGCTAAAAATATTTAAGTGTTTAGTTTAAATATTAGGTGTATAACAAAGAAAATGAATTAAAAAACTGCTTTAGTTTCAGCAGTATTATTTTTACTCTTCTTTTATTTTCTTTAATACTCAAAACATGTGAATATTACACACTTTGAGTTATTAATTACATATAAAATTTTTTTATCTCTTGTACAAAAATCCAATTAATTTCCTTTAAGTGCTATATTATACTTCATTTTCTACTGAGTATCATCGTTTTAACGGGGCTAAACCAATCGGCAGGAAGTGAAAATCTCCCAATTTAAGTAAATTAAATGTCAATAGAAATTAAATAAATCTGTGAGATATAATACTGTATTTGTTTTTCTATTTGAATGCATGACATCCAAACTTGAAATTAATCTCTCGAAAATCTCTTGTTAAGAATGTAAATCGGTATGCCTGCGTATATTTATACAGACATACATATGGATGTATGTACGCTTCTTTTATACCTTTGGCTTCTTAAATGGAAGTTAATAAATTTCTGTTTACGCATGTCGGTTAGTGAATGACTTTCTATAAGTTTTGTTTTTGGTGCTGTTTTTCCTTTCGTTCCACACTGCTCTTTAGTCTCTTTGACCAATTGTCAGTTTTCAGTGTATTTTTTTTTTAAATTAAACCCTCACACATCTATATTCGCAACACTTTACATTTGCTTCAAGCAAATCCTTATAAATGTTTGAAAATTAATTTTACTTTAAACTCTGATGTTATTGCTATCGCTGCTGTGGTTTCTACTATTAATACTATTGCTGTTTATCACTTAAAGTGGATTACGTTTCTAAGAGGCTTTTGTAGTTGATTATCATTCTAATTAATTACCATTGCCAAAGTCAAACGAAACCAGACATTATGTGTCTATTTTCTACGTTAAATAAACTGGGATACGTAAGAATTCACATAAATAGCCATGCATTTGGATATCCTTACACATACACGTATAAATATATTCATGCTTACACATTTATTGTTAAGAGGCAATGTTAGAAAAATTTAAAATAATTGTCGTTGACTGAAAGCAATAAATATTACAATGACACTAGGAAGTGTGGGATACATAAACTTACTTACAATTACAAATACAAAAACGAAAAGTTTTTGGTTTAGCACAAAGTTGAAAGAACACTACAGATTTTGGTTACTGACCTTGCCACTTACTTAAATTTTTAGCTTATTTATAAATTCATGACAACAAGAAAAGAGTAACAAAGTCATAGGCAGTTAAGCCCGACCTTATTAATTTGCTCGTATCAGGTTTTGACGCCTATTTAAGCTACGGTAGCATTTGGCAAATATTTTCCGAAAAGCATGTAATCACTATTTTATAGAAACACTAGAGCAATCCCTCTACGTTGCTGGGAGTATTTGTGTTGTGCCTACTTTTTGACTGATGTGGATAGATTAAGAAAGCTTTATTTTTTACCATTCTAGACACATACAAAATTCCATATATTTTTAAATGATGGTTTGTTTTGACTGCCAAGTTATTTAAACCAAATTTAGAAACTTCAACTCTAACCATTCTCAAGATATACAAAAATCATTATTTAAATTGTATGGGGGGAACCATGCCCACTTATCTGATTCCGACACTTTTTAACTGATGCTTTGTACTATCTAAGAATTCATTTAGACCAAACGCAGAACCTTATATTCTAATTTCTAAAATTTTTATGGGAGATGCCACACCCATTTGTTCAAATTCCTTCCACTATTACCGTTCCATAGATATACAGAAGTCAATATTTACTTCGTTTGGGAGGTGCTACTTCTACTTATCCAATTCGACCCAATTTTTGACTGACGATTTATATTGACCACAAGGTTATTTGGGTCAAATTTAGACTCTCCTAAAAGATATTGACATATAAATACAAATTTTTTGTGGGCGTGTCACCGTGGTTGAACAATAGTGAAGCCACACACCAAATGAAAGTTTTCTACATATACCTTTCATTTATATAGTTTTAAAAATATTTTCTTACTCAAAGATTGAACACTTATGCAATACAAAGAAGTCCACTCGACGCCAATAACTCGAGAACCGATGCACAGAGTAAAATCGGTTGGAATATTTCAGAGAACATAAATTACAACGGATATATAGTCCTCTTTTATGTATATAGATATAGAATATAGATTTTATAAAAACATTTCTTTATATGTAAACATTTTTATGCCCGCAATTTCTACAAACAGATATCTGGTCGTGTTCGTACCTATTAGGTAAAACAATGTTTCTTTTGTCTCCGTTTTTTATCATTTGTCTAATTTATTTGTCATTTTATATTATTTCTAGCTTCAACCCGGCGTGCTTCGTTACTCATATTTTAATTATTATTTTAACTTTATCTCTTTATTTTTTACACTTTTTCCCAATTTTATCGCATCCTAGTCCGAAGCTTTATTTCAGTTTCATTAACCAAGTTTATTTTTCAAGCTAAGTCGATGATTAATCAACTGTAGCTCTCCTCCATATAATTGTTTAGTCGCAAAGATCCTTGCAAGTGGTGGTAGTGATCTTTACTTACCATTGTAATTTTTTTTCCAAGTAGGTGGCGTCTGATATTTGTAATCATTTTCAGAGGTAAGCTAGAAAGTCATGAGACTTTAGATGAAGTTGTATCTCTGTCCTTTGCTGGGGTTCGAACCTGGGCCGCTTGTGTTGTTATGCATGCGCTCTAAGCACTACACCACGCCACACCTATGTTACTTTTTATGATGAGATATAACTATCAAAATGATGTTTTAATATTGATCATATAAGCAGGCAGGAATAAAGAAGTTTTGCAATCATCTTCCTCTGTTCTAAAATTTCCGATCCGGCATCTGATATAATTGGTCTTAAAGTTAAATTTACATGTTAAGTCGCGTTAGCTAGAGAAAACCAAAATAGTGTTACAAATAACAAATGCCAAGATATTTTTTTTAGTAATTTAATTAGATGTCTTTAATGATGATTCTAGGAACTGTGCAGTGTAAATTCATTGAAATTTTTAGTATGGTGACAACCTACATATCAATTTCAAATAAATTTTCTCTATTTTGATTTGCTTTAAATATTGTTATAAAATTTTTTATTGTAGTTTCCTATAATTATAAATAATGAATATGCTGCGTTGTTAGATGGCTAGTTCCCGCCTAAATGCGATCCCTGCTTTAATGCACGAAAATTGCTGGCAAAAATATTCTATATATTGCCTTACAAAAATTTCGCCCCGCTTAAATGAGTTAATTTTTAACAGATTTTTAGCAAGGGTATGCTAAGAAAGGGGAATAAAAAAAGCCTTAACTTGAAAGAAAGAAAAAAAAAAAAAAAAAAAAATATATATATATATATATATATATATATATATATATATATATATATATATATATATATATATTTCCTTTTAAAGGCATCATACTATATGTGCATTTATCCGAAGTTTTTATAAATGCGTTAATTTGCATTTTTCCAAGTTTTCGCTTTAATAATTCCCCGCTTAAATGCTTAAAAAGCTGGACATTCTAACATATGCATTTAAGCGTGGACTATTGTAAAATAATTTAAAATTTTAAACGTGGACTTAAAAGTAACTTGTAACTAGGGATGAAAGTCCCAAAATCCCAGGATAATATCGAATCTCGAGTTTTTTGCTTTCAAATTATTCTTGAACTATGTATGTATGCATGTTTATATTTGTAAATAAAAGTGAGGTACACTCTTAAAAATCGTTTAATATATGTGCATATTTAAAACTGAAGTATAGTGACCACGAATCTAATGCTTTTTTACTAGTTAAAAAAGAAAAATCAAGTGAAAAAGAGTTATTAACAATGAATTTTTTATCAGAGAAAGCTAAATCAGAAGTTAAAAAACTGTTCTTAACCTATAATTTGAGTTAGCTTAATATCAACAACAACTGTAAATTAAAAATGTTTCAGTGATAATGTACGTTATTGAAGATATTTTGTATTTTGAAATAATGTAGAACATGTTTAATTTAACATTGACCGTTTTTAAATTAAGAATGCACAATTTTTAATTTGAGTTGGGCCCATGTTAAAACAAGTGAAACAATTTTAGATCAAAGTTGTTTTTCCAATTCTGTTGTTGTGCTTACAATTTCCCACCTTTTCACGGTTGTTTTTTGTTGACTTAGCGTTGTTTTTGTTGAATACCTGCTGTTTTTTCTCTGGGTGAACATTTTCAGCAATTTTTTTTTATCTGGTCTCTTTTTTGTTACATTGAACGTTTTTTTTTAAACATTTTAGATGTGCAAGAATCTCTTTTTTATTGTATTTTAAAATAATTTTACATAATTTTCATCCTAAAATTTATCATTATTAAAATGTAACCTTATAAACGATTGCAATAATATTTGTATATTTTTAAGTAAAAAGACATTTGTTAGGACTAAAAACGACTGAATGAAGTAAAAAACTGAAAATTAAATTACTTTTATTGCCTACATTCGAGACTGTTTTTCTCAACATTTTCAACATCTAGATCATTTTTAAATATTTATTGCTATATATCAGTTATTTTATTGAGAAAGACAGTCTACGATGTATACTCATAGTATATTAAATTTTACATGATTTATTTCTTACGTGCTTTGATTACGAATTTTTTAAATAAATTTATTTAATCATGCTTTTCTTCATTTTCACAGTTTATTTACTCGTATAACAAAGAAATAATGAACACCAAAATATATTATTGCCGTCTATTTTCCTATTTTATATATACATATATTTTTTTTTTCTATAGTTCTTGTGTCATACCACAGAAAAAAAGAGAAAAAGCTTGTGGTAGAATTATATTCATTCTAAATATGTAATTCTTTTTACATACATATATCAATAAAGCTCAAAAGCCATAATTATTGTAATTATCTTATCAATCTTTATGGTAAATGCGTTCTGATATTCTCTAATTTGACCCAAAGGTCAAATTTTTTAAAATTCCCACTTGGACCCATTTAAAGTGCCCCAATCGAATCTAAATGTGTGACTGATACCCACTAATCGACCACTGTCTGACCCACACATGCTAGTGGCACACCCACTGGAACCCTTACCAAAATTTCAAAAAATCACCTCGTTTGGCACTTTACATGAAACAATAAGGGAAATGGCTATGTTTGTTTTGTTTTGGAGTTTATTAATTTTTTTAATACAACTTTATAATAGAAAAGAAACTAAAAAAAATTATTGTTTGAAATTTTGTTTGCTGTCAAGTCTGGGCAAGTTCGCACAGCTCTCTGATATCGTCGCCAATAACAACGACTACATTTTCTGGTATAACTTGTTTGGAAACAATTGAACATGTCGTTCCGTTCCTTGTATATGTGACGGAATGTTTAGATCTTTAATCGGTGGATCATCTTAATCTAAATATTCTTTCAATGTGTCGTACGAAATGCTTCGCGTGAATAGTGGTTCAAATACTTTATTTATATCATTAAAATTGATCATTTCTGTGTAATTTGTGCAATGAAAGTTTATATCTGTTTTTTTATAAACTCTAAGTTCCGTTGGGTCTTCAACATCAGTTCGATAGCGTAGAATTTTCTTTATAGCACAGTCTCGCTTTTCTTTGATATCATCAAACAACATTGATAGCAAGATATTTTCCGAATGCGCATAATATGAATTATCTTTAACTACTTGATTGACAATACTGCGTAAAGAAGGTTGTAGAAACCGTGACCAACTAATGAACTTTGAAAAATATTACACTTCCGTACACGACAGAGCTGTAATACTTGATATTGAAGTACATTGGCATATAATAAATAATTATAAATTCAACCAGAATCCGTAAATTTTCGGATGGATTTTTCGTTGTCACATATAATCGTAATAATCTTGTGGCCTTTGTGAGCCAGCGAGAATGTATAATTTTCCATGGCTCAATGTTACCCAGATCCACCGAAACCACGCCTCTAGAAATTGCATGGGCAATGTTGTATAAGTACTTCGAATCGTCATATATTTTTATCGTTGAAAAAATAATTTAATTTGGTTGTTTTGTATTTAGCCGTTTCATGTGCCAGTCTTAATTAACCAATCAATTGAGAACTTGATTTTCTCAAAATAACAAGATGCGGTTCTTTTACCATCCTAGTATGAAATGTAAATGGGTTATAGTATCTTTGCTTGCCTTCGACTTGATATTTGTTGAGCAATCTATTCAATTATTCAATACACTATTTATCGGCATTATTTCCTTACCAAGTCTTTCCCAAATTCCAATCAACTTATTTGCTTCTTGAGTAGTGAATAATTTACAGGAAAACTTGTTTGTTCTCTTTTAGCATGTTCGCTCAAGTAAATATAATATCCCAAAATATCCAGCTCGGTTGGTAAATTAAGATCAGTCAATAGTCGATAGTGTAATAGCTAAAATGAAATATAGCTTAAAGCAATCATCATAATAAAGAGTTTTAAGTATTTTTTAGTTTACACTCACCTTAGAAAAAAATTCAAAACACTAGCACAGCACAACAAAAAATGTCACAAAATATATGTCAAATGTTTTTCTGCCTTTAAGGTGGTTGAAAAGGAATCATTTTTTTCCTTTAGCTTTTTTGATTTGCAATCTAAAAGCTTTCAAGTAACAATAAAATATCATAATTTTGAAATTGGACGGCATATTGTTGGAAAACCTAAATATATTTTATCGTGCAAACTTTACATAAACCATCTACAGATCATCCCCAAGGAACTTTGAAATTTTGATTGAAATCGGTCGACCAGCTTCCGCAGTTAGCGGTGACATTAAAATGTACACTTATTTATATATATATTAAATATGCTGGAATGCTGGAATATATTTTAAATGTGCTAGAATGTTTAAACAATTTTTTTAAATGTTTTTAACTTGTCTTTAAACTTTCTTCTTTTAAAATTCTTTCTTTATCTTTATTGTTTTTCTTTTCACTTAATTTCTTTACATCTCAACAACACAATACCTATAACTACATTGGGTTTTCCAAATTCCTTTTTGCCTGAATGTGGGGGAAATAAATAAGGAACATCAGAATTCATGTTAGAGGTATGGTTTCTTGGCCAAAGATCCTAACAGAGTCTAGAAAAAAACCTGATTCTCTTTTACGCGTTTTTTTTTTCTTGATTTAGGACATTTTTAATAAACCTTTTTGATTTGCTTTAAGAATTTGCTTATGTACCTTTTTTTCATTAATTTTATTCTTTTCTTGTACGAGTTTTAAGTATCGGGATTACGACAATTTTGTATTATATTACTAAGAGATTTGAATTGACTATTGTTATTAGAAAATAAACTAAATGCACATACAAATTTAATTTGATTTTTATAAAAACGATCATAAAAGTTCCTTTTTGAATCCTTTGGTTTTACGTACATATTTTATAAAGGTTTGAAGGATATGGAATCAATCCCCTGCTTTTCTATGTATTTCATGGCAATTTTACACGGTTTTGTCTGTAAAAACAGAATTGGGTGTAGATGTGTTTATAGCTTTAACAACTCTTTTTCGTGTTTTTGTTTATTCATGGAAAGCAATGGACTTAATGGTTAGCCAAATCTTTGGTGGTAACAAGCAATATAGCAACATAACCGAAGTAAAAGCTGCGGTAATTGCTTTTTGGGATTCGAATAGAGGGTCCGCTTAAATCATGTGCGCAGCATGTCATAACGAATTTTTCCGCATTATTTTTAACAAAGGAAGTCCAACTAGTGAAAAATGAGCTTTTTGTGATGACTAAATAAAATTGAGATATTTTTATGAAAACCACTAAATTTTTATTGTTATAATAATGCCGCAATACTTGTCATCATTTAAAATTTTAAATTCACAAACTTTACATTAAATGTTATTCTTGAATGTATAAGATGCAAAATTATTAGCTTCTTTGCTATTTGTCTTGATGGCTAGTCATTTTCTGTAACAAGCACAATTTATTTATCAACTCCAGAACTTATTTTTCTCATTTTTAAGATAAAAATTTATTTTTTTGCTATAAGTTATAATTTTGTTAGTATTACAGTTTTTTTTTAATGAGATAAAACTAAACATAATTTAATTCCATGCATTATTACTTTTTCTTGTATTTATAAATATTATATTGTTCACGGTAGGCTGTTTATTTGGTTATCTTGTTATTTGATTATGCGTTTATATTGAAATCAACAAATAATAATATCTGTAGTAAAAAATAGCTATAATGAAATAACAATAAGATCCTTAGTGGAAAAATGTATATTTTCTTTTTTTTAATATTTTAGATTTGGTAAAATTGATTCCTTTGTTGTTTATATTATGTTGTGTTATGTAAAGCTAACAACATATCCTGAAATATTTAGAGCCTTATCTCCATTATTAAAACCTTTACAATGAAAAAGGCAAACACCTTACAAACACCTTACATTCAGCCATTTTTGCTCGTCACCGTATGTAAACATGTTATTAAAATAAAACTGAAATCATTATAATAAAAAAAAAAATTTAAATAAAAGTAAATAAAAACTTCATTTCTATTTCAATTTAAAATATGTTGTAGGTATTTCCATTCCTTTGACATTCGTAACACTGCTAATACTAGTGTAAAACAAAGTGGGAAAGCATTTTCTTATATTTTCTTAAAGTCAACGCTAAAGGGAAATGTCATTGTGTCAAATTTCTGTATAGTTTCTGACCTGTTAAATAAAATTCATGATTTTTGCTTTGATTTATGGATCATGTTTAGTTTTAATAATTCTTGTCAAAAATCAGATATTATACAGATTCTTTTATTATTATTTAAGTAAATGTGTTATTTCATGCCATTAGTCTAACAAAACGCTTTAGTTATCATTATTATAGGAAGAAATATAAAAATAATTAATGACGTCAATATAATTGGTCTATAGTGACACTTAATGTTCGAAAAATGTTTATTTCAATAAAATAAAATAAAAGTTTTTATAGACATTGGGCTTTAAGTTAGCACAAAATAGTTGCGTTTTGTACCATAAGTTAGCTATAAGATAAAAATTCAGAAATCGCTCAGATTCAGATAAATACAAACAAGGCGCTAAATAAGAAATCACAGACTACCAGTTAAATACTTTACACTATTAACTCTTAATAGTACAGGGTGAGCCAAATATCACCAAGGATTTTAAAAATTTAATAGCTTTTTCGTTTATATATATATTTTTTTTAAGATTATAAAATATACAAAATCATACTTTGTATAAAAACAAAGTGTGGAAAATAGTGTCACTATAAGCACCTCCGTTTTCAGCCTCGCAATCACTCAGAACCAAAAAAGAGTGTCTTTTATTGAGCTTATGTTACATGTATATGCAACGTTTCAAATAATCCGGTATAAGGTCTAAGTAATTACGTACTAATAGATTATATAGCCTCTAGATTTCAATAAGATAGAGTTCAATGGTTCTTCTTATTTATGCCAAACTCATATAAAAAAGTTAATGTGTTTGTATGTTTATGTTTCATAGACAGCCGATTTTCTTGAAATTTTTACATCATCACTCTGTATGTTTTCAAAAATTACAACTGAGCGGTGCCACGCCCATACAAAGTAAATATTTATTTGTCTATATCTCTAAAATAGTTAGAGTAAGAGTCTCTCAATAGCTTCATAGTCAATGTAAATCAACGATCACAAAATGGGCGGATTTGGACAAGTGTCATCTTTTCTTTTAAAAACTGAAAATTTATAAAAAAAACTGATTTTTGATTAAAACAACTGCATATGTTAAAGTAAATATATATATATATATATATATATATATATATATATATATATATATATATATATATATATATACCTATTTTATTTCATGACTTCAATAATACAATGGCGGAAATCACTCTTTGTTGTAAATTTTCATTTACTACATACCTATGCTCTAAATTTCAACAACAAAAAGTGAGTTTCTTCTATATAACCTTCGCAAATTGACAATATTAAAACAAGTAAGAACGAATATTTTTTAATAACTTTGCAAAAAAAAATATGAGAGAATATATTTTAAAATTTATATTTTGTATTGCACCTAAACCTGTTTTTACATGATTTTTTACGTGGCATCGTTTGAAATCTACCGATCGTATTTTGTGTATATGAACAAAATAAAAAAATGGCTGTTTAAGAACAGAAAACTTGCATTGATTTTTAGTGTAGCAGATATGCACAGATGTAACAATGTCACATAGTTAAATGTAGCAGATATGCTAGGTTTGCTACGTGTGTAACACTTGCAACTCCAGTTTGCAACAAAAAGTGATATCCTCAAATATATTTGACAGTGATTAAAAAGGACGGATAAACAAAAATAAATTATTAATTAGACGTGCCTTAACATAATGCTATAACCATAACCATAGTCAAAACAAAAAAAAATCCATTAACCGATTATGGCGTTATGTTATTCAAAGCTAGTCGAGTAGTAAGATTGGTTGGTTGCATTGCAACTATGGCGTTACACTAAGTCGGGTCTTATATTAGCTTTAGATTTTGTAAGAATACAACATGATATTAACGAAAATCTATATTTTAGGTAATTCGATTACTTTCATTTTCAAACAGACTGTTTAGTTTGTTTATATCGTTTAATACTAATTTCAGAAAGAGTGTCTGGATTTTAAGTAAATAATTTATTATTCTTTGTGTACAACCTAATTTTTCTACGTCGTCCAGTAAAACAAATAATTTTAATCTGCTCAGGAGCTGATTTTCTGTAGCTTAAAGCGATAGCCAATGAGTTCTGTATGAATGCAACATTTTTCTGGAATTATTATTCAGTAAAACTTTTAATTTATAAAATAAATCTACTCTTTTGGCTTGTTGAAGTAAAGAAACTAAATGATCTATTAATTAGTTTCTTTAAATAGTCAACTTTTTATAGAAAAATACAACTTTCTTAAACCTTATAAACATTATATTATTCTGACCAGGCACTATACAGGACAATGCGACCCATGGAATCTATTACGACCCCTTTTTTGTAATTAATTGTAAAAAAAGTATTTGATAATTAAATTTTCACCTTCAAAAAGCCCTTAAACCTTATCGTAGTTAAATATATTAAGCAAATGGAATGAAATTATGTCCGCAAAGTTTTTTTAAAATAACAAAATTGGGACAAGAAACTACAAAATCTGCATAATTTACTGAAAAATTATTTTTTAAACAAAACATTTCAAAACTGCAAAAACAGGTAAATCTGCACAACGCTGTTGGTACCCCACATACAAACTAAGGGTTAATTTTTGTGTATCTTCAGAACGGTTAAAACTAAAGTGTCTGAATTTGGTCTGAATAATTATTTGTCAAATCATGAGTTAAAAAAGGTCGGAAATGAACAAGTTGGCGTGACATTACCCATACATAGTAAACATTAGTTTCTGCATATCCTTAGTATTAGTAAATGGTTAGTAAATGTATTAGTTAATGTTTCTAAATTTAGTTCCAACAGGTCGAAATTAGATAAGTAGGCGTGCCACCTTCTATTTATACTATATATGGATTTTTTTATATGGGAAGAACAAGATAAGCGTGTATTGCACAAAGCATACCGAGTATATACGCAATCTTAAATGCACGGATTTGGATCGAAAGTGTATAAAATGTAGAAAAAGTTAAAAAAGTTATAATGTAGATAATAGTTATGATAGGGGTAGCAAGCACACCCGGGTTTAGATAGTTGTTAATGCAAATTATTAAATTTCATTAAAGCCACAATGCGATCATTATTTAGTTGTTATTATTTTATTTATTTATTTATTTATTTTATTTTTTGTAGCACCTCCTTTAATGTCAAAAGTTGTTGAGTTATTATGAGTAAGATAATCGATAAGAAATTAGTGTTTCAGAACACATTCTTCGGAGTGGATCAATAAATATGTACATATTGTTACGTAATAAACTCTGACGAGGTCAATTTTGTCTTTAGCATTTTCATTTTCGTAACAATATATCATTGTGTACTACTTTTATGTTGTTTTAAAACATTTTGTTTTCATTTAAGTTTACTATTATTTAGTTGGTTCTAAAAATTTTGGTTCAGAAAATTTAATACCGTTACTGTTCTTATAAGATCACTCATCTGTATAATCAGAATTTATGTTTTACTCCACTTAATCAACGTTTAGGAAAAGAAAAAAATACAAAATATATATGTGCATTTTAAATTTGTTTGTTTGTGCGGCAATCACTCGTAAACGATTGAACCATATTTGTTAAAACTTAAAACACAAATAGATACGTATGTATATCTAATGAAAGAGCTTGTTTCAAAATTGGATCTATTTTAATTGGTTAACATCATGAAAAGAAGTGCCGAGTGCGAAATTATTATTTTTTTATTAAATAAATACATAATCAGCGGGCATCTTTAAACGTGGCACAGTGACCAATTACCTCGAAAACCGTGACAAAAATACAAAATTTTATAACAATATATTATGAAATTTATAAATACGTCTTAAAAAAAACTTCTCACTGATCATGAATAAATTGTTTTGTACAATTTGATGGGAGAACTGCTCAAAGTTGGAAATTTATTAGAATAAAAGGTGATTTGGAAAGAAAAATTTAAGTCTCAAAAACAGTGTGACCATATTAGCTTTTTTAAGCTAAATATAGCTTTTTTATGTTCGATTTAGCTTCGAAATTTTTCATTTAGCATTTAGCTTTTTTTAGCTTTTTTCAAAAATTCATTTAGCTTCTTTTAGCCTTTTCTGACATATTAATCAAAAAGGACAATAGAGCGAAAATAATACAAATAATACAACAATTTAAAAACAAAAATTGTTAAAAACTATGAATTCTCATATAAGGACAAATCATTCTTGATAAAAAACGTAAAATCCTCTTTAAAATTCAAAACAAATTTTTGTATTTTCTTATATTACATTTTCATAAAACGTAATCTAATTTTTAGGAATTTCTTGTGAAATATTTTTTTCCGAGTTTTTTTACAGACACCAGCAAATGAAAAGAAATCAGTTCGTGCGTAACAGTTTCTACTCACCCAAAAATAGTTATGGTTTTTATGTAAATGAGCGGTCAGTTTATACTTTTTTAACTCAAAAAAATACCCTTTTTCTCTACCTTTATGTATGAATGATTGCCTTTTTTTGTAATGAATATAAACATTTCACAATATACGAATATGTATGTATATGTAAATATCATGAATTCGAAGTGGTCCTTTAAATTAAATTCTCTTTGGATTAAAGTAAATTTACTGTAAATTTATGTCATTCATATGAGCCGTTTATTTCGAAAGTGTGGCAAGTCAATTTTTGAAAAATAGAGATAATGGTATTTATTAGGGAAATCGATTATTCGACTTTTTTTTCTCGAATAATTCGAAAAGTAGCACGTTTTTCAAAACCGGTTTTCGGTTAATAATTCAAATAACCGGATAACCGGTTCTTGTTTTTTAAAAAAAATTGTTCCTAATTATGGAAGCGCAGAGCTGGACGACGTCGTTTAAAAAAAAAGCAGAAGCTGATGGAGAGTTTAAAATTAAAGAGGCAATCAATACTAACGATAGCTCTAACAAACCTCATAAAAACTATGCGAAAACGGTGTGCGGAGGCTATAAAAAAACAAAGTTTATTACACAAAGTACTGAAAGTTGCTTCAGTTACTCAAGGAGTTAATATCGTTTTTTATATTATTTTGGTAGAGAATGGAATTAAGGGTTTGTTATTATAGTTATAATTTAGGTGCTTAAGATAACAAAAATTATATGTTTTACTTTGAATAAGTCTATTAGTAATATGCGAGTTCTTAATTGCCTCGACAAGAAAATTTGCTTAGATTTCGAGGAGTACTGTATGTTAATTTATGCACCACTTATTTAATAGTGTGCGTGTCACTGTGGTATGTTAGGTAAGAATCCACCTTCCAACCAAAAAGTCGTCGGTTCAATCCCAGGCCACACCATCTGACAATTTTCAACAGCGATATCACCTCACAACATTACTAGCGATTGGTTGCGTGTGTTTACGCTGTGAAAAACTTCACTAACTATTGTAACTGCCGTTCGGAACCGGGTTTGAGGGCTTTCAATGAGTCTAGTTAATCATGTGCATATCTTTTTCGATCAACATTGGTTTCCCGTTCTTTGTGAGACGTTCAAATTTGCCATATATACAAAAATTATTAAATTTATACAAATAGTTAAACTACGAGCATATTTTTAACAAAAAAATATATAAACGTATACAATTCAAATTATACTTATTTGAATTAACCGGTTACTCGTGTTAAATTCACCGGTTTATTTGGTATTCGAAAAATGAAGATTTAAAAAAAACGTATTAGACAAAACCAAAAAGTCGGTTAAAGCTGGTCGAATAATAACCGTCCGATCTTCCTAGTATTTATAAAGAGAACTTGTTGTGATCTCTCCGTGCGAAAACAATTTTTAAATAGAAGCTTTTGCTCTTAAATTTTAAAGTGAGGTAAGTCAATTTAGTCATAAGTAAACTCTTATTTTATAGGCAGCACTGTAAAAGCTATTAAACTTAAATTCTCTGGGACCACCAAATATTGAGAATTGAATTACCAATATTTTGAACTTAAAAAAAAAAATTTAAACAAAAAGGTCACCTAAATTATATGTAGATAGTAAAAATTTAGAAAATCTTGTTAATTGTACAACATTGGAACAGCATTACTACATTACATTACTAGGAATCGAATAAGAAATTAGTTTTAACTCTAGAACCATACCCTATTTTTTATACTTAAACACTTACCATTAGTCGAAGCAACCGACATTTACAACCGATTTATACCATGCCTATGTACAAACTGTCGATTGTATTGTTAAAAATAGCTTTTTAACTTTGTTTTGAATAGAAATTAAAGAAAATATTTACCTTTTTTATTTAAGAATAAATATATTTTGTTTAATGTTTATTAGGCGCATATTGTAGGTGAATCCACAAATTCAGTTCATATTAAAGAAAGTGAACTAATTTATAAGTAAATAATATAAAAATATGTATAGTATATATTAATTTTTTAATAGCATTTGTTGCACACTTCTTTCGCGTGTTCTCCATAAGCTCTTACCACATTTCGTCATTGTCATTTTAGGTTTTTAATAGGGACAAAGCAGCAAATCCTGCTTTTATATAAGACTGAATGTTACATAAATACTAACCACCAGTCGAATCGACTAACACGGGCTCTATAACTTTAAAACGCAATACTTACAAGAAGAAATATGAATACTCACAAGAAGAGACCACTGGCTACAGATAATACTGAGGAGTTCAAGTTGATCGTGCTATTAAATATAAAAAGCTGCATATTAAAATAAAGGCAATGTGAGTCGATTCGACTAAGGTTAGGGTTATAGGGTAAAAGAAGAATTTATTGCCTTAATGTTTTTCTTCTGCTCATTGGCTTGAAATGGTGTATCAGGTAGCAGGGTGTTATCTCCCATTAATTTTTGCGATCTCTCTATTTTATGGACATAAATTCAAGTACCACTTTAATGACTCTCTTACTTTGTACAATATGAACTCCTTATGCAATAAAATATCATGAACTTGAAGTGGATATTTGTGATCGCATAAATGAAGTTTGTTTTGTTTTCTTCGAACTATACAAAGTTTGTTGTGTAGATAATATTAGAAGTGGTATTACACTGTGCAGCTCTAAGGCAAATTTTATGAGAAATTTAAGCGCTACGTAATATGTACGAATGTTTGCTACTGTCAACATGAAATCTGCTACTAAGGTATTTTTATTCTGCATCAACCAATAAGTTCATATGTATACATACTATTTGTACGCTAGCTTAAACAACTCTACGAATACATACAATTAAATATATGGAGATAGATTCACACATTTTGATCGGACAAAAAATTTTAACAAAACACATGCGTTGGAAAGGTGTACTTTCAGTGAAGGTTTTGGTTCAACTGGGCGGTGCCACGTCCACATAAAATTGTAATTTATATGTCTATATTTTTAAAATGGTAATATTAAGAATCTTTAAATTTAGCCAAAATTGGTCAATTCTAATCATTAGTCAAAAAAATGGCGGAATTGTAAAGTGTGTATAGCAAGTCCCGCAAAATGTAAATATAGATTTTTGTATATCTAGAAAACGGTAATAGTGAAAGGTTCTGAATTTGGTTTAAATAACTTCGCATAAGTGGGTGTAGCAAGTCCCGCAAAAAGTAAATATAGATGTTTGTATATCTAGAGAACGGTAATAGTGAAAGTTTCTAAATTTGGTCCAATTAACTTTGTGGTCAATATAAAATATCAGTCAGAAATTAAGAAGTGTATAAGTGAGAGTGGCACCTGCCATACAAAGTAAATATTGAGTTTTGTATATCTAGAGAACGGTTAGAATGGCAGTTTCTGAACTTGATTTATATGACTTTTGAGTCAATACAAATTCTTAAGTTTAATTCATTCTTTTAAATTGTTATTTTGTGGAATATATTTTATAGGTGTAAAAAACAAAGCCTCCCAACAATGCGGGAATGGTTACTCTAGTACATAATATACATATTTATGGATATATAGATTATAAGTACCTCTCTATGTAAACGAAACTTGTAAAACTGATAAAATACAGATTCTTTCTCTTATTTCAGTGTTTTAATTTAAAATTTTTATCAACATATTTCTTTTTAAATTTTGCAATAAAAAATACAAAGTAAAAGATTTTGTTATATTTTCCCAATATTTAAATTTTTGCATTAACTTTTCAAATGAAGTTCTAGAGATTTCCTTTGTATGTATCCACATATACATACATATGTACATGTACATATCTTATATATAAAAAATAAATGTGTTTGTACGTGTGTATGTTTGTTTGTGCCTTATAGACAGCTAAACCGATTTCTTCGAAATTTTTACAGTATCTCTCTGTATGTCTAGAAGGAACTATAAGCTACATACATTTCAAAAATTCCAACTGAGCGGTGCCACATTTATACAAAGTAAATACTTCTTGTTAATATCTTAAAAATACAAAAAGTAAGAGTCTCAAAATTTGGTCGAAATAGCTACGTAGATGATAATAATTATGAGTAAAAAGTGGACGGAATCGTACTTGAGGGCATGGCATCTCCCATCTGTGTTGCCATAAATTTTTTAAAAAATACGCGTACTACAAAAATCAGCCTTTCCTTTACTCATTGAAAAGATTTCCCCTGCAAAATTCCCTACATATTTTAGTCGTTACAATATAGCAAAAAAACAATACATACATACTTAGTTATAAAAAATTACTGTTATTCGTATATAAAAACAAAGTGCTACGAAATATCGGTAAAACTACATAGAACTCCTGAAATTTAGTTATAAATAAAATAAAAATAAACAAAATTGCTTCGGAGGTAGTATCCGAAGTATGTGAAAAAAATAATACAACATTTTAATCCTTAAATCCCGATCGTTTTGAATACCAAATGGTTGAAAAGACGTTCAAACCGCTTCAAGCTACACGATATTAGGTGATATTTCAATCAGTAGAAGGTAGATTTATGCTTTAAATTTTAAATATTATTAAAACTAATCATCATTGGCTAGTTGTAGTCCTTATGTGAAAATTTATACTTAAACGATGCAACCCTAAGCTTCGACGATTCGACGAACACAAAGTAGAGTGTCGGTAATTCTTTTTTATATGAACCATGAACGCCATAATATTACTTATCTATTGTTTGTTGTACTTAATTAATAACTACTTGTCTATGTAAGTATGTGCTAAAAACTACAAAAACATATAATTATGGGCACAATATCGCCTTAGAAATAATTGTTATGCTTTAATGGTATCTTAAAGGGTTGGGTTTTAGGGTTAAGTAAAGAAAAAATATATATATTAATAGTCGTATTCATAAAAAATAGAAAGCATTTATTTCAAAACTACAAAAAATTGGTATTAGTTTATTTTTGCCGTTTGAACGCTACCTGGGCATCACAAACGGATCAATATTGAACCCAAGTACACTGAACCAGTGCGTGGTTACCCGTCGTAACTAGCTAACTATGTTCTATAAATATACATATGTGTATATGTATTGAACAATAATTATCTATAAGAACTTTAGTAATTAATAAAATTAACATATTTTAACAATTATAATCAGGGATAATCCTTAACACTCAGAAACAAATATTATATACCTGTGTATATAGTACACTTTACCCAATTTATTAATACAAAAATAAAAATACACAACCACCTCCTAAGTATAAGTATATATATTAATATATTTTGATTTATAAATCTGTAGGTAAAAATAAGTATGTATGTATTTGTACCCATTTATTTATTAGCTAAACTTTAAACCAGAGTAAGAGCGAGGTCTATGACAAACTGAATCGCCAGAAAGTATTAACATACAGGGTACAACTAAGTTTATATACAAATATGGTTTTAAAAATCCTTTTTTTTCATGTTCAATTTTCAATATCCTTCATAAAATTTTGTAACTGAATTTAAAAAGTGTTTTGTATTTATTTGTGTCTAAGGTGTTCCTCTAGAAAGTAACGCGTTTAAAATTTTCAAACAAAACATTTCGGAGAATTAAAACATACATATATTTGTTTTTGTTAAATTTATTAATTAATTAATTTTTTTGGAAATCTTTGAATTTTTGAACGGTTTTATTTTGTTATCTCTACGTATGTACGAGTATTCATTTGAAATTTTATTTTTTTTGATATTTTAAAGACTAAATATTAAATCAGGTAAACATTTTCCATCTTTAGACATTGTTACGTTGCAGAATTTTTAAAACATTTGAGTTCTTTTAAATTGCTTATAAAATAAAATGCAGCGAATTACTTCTTTGTATACAGTCTTCTACTACCTACATACTATTCAGTTGCGGTTAAGTCAAATTTAAGGATTTAGTATATATTTGACTCATGGTTGTTTGGTAGCACTTTTAAAATAGATACAACCGTGGCATATTTAAGAGGGTGATCTAAAAGATACTTTATCCATTACAATTCTCGTAGCATTGACGCCGGCCAGTAAAATAACTTCCACAATAGTTGATAGTACTTCTTTTATGCGAATTCATTTTCGTAAAAATATGTATGTACGATATTAAGTATTGGACAATATTAAGTGCAAATTACATTTTTTATATTTCATCAAAGAAAAAAAGAGTCAAACTCAATATTATTGTTAAAAATTAATTGAATTTATTAAATTCGTTTACATGTCAATATAAAAAACATAAAAACGTATATAGTATTGTATTTAAATGAAAACTTTTGAGCAAACAGCATAAATCAAAACACTCTTTGCCTGCGGTTGGACAAAATAAAGTGCAAATGCAAAATATTGAATGATGACCATGGAAATATGAAGGGATATAAGTTTTTATGTTTTTTATATTGAAATGTAAACGAATTTTTCTTTCTTGGATGAAATATAAAAAACGTAATTTGCACTTTATTTTGCCCAATAGTGTACATATATTTTATAAATGTCACTGTAAGTTTGTTTATTTGTGTCTAAATCACGCGTTAACGATGGAATAGCTAAAGAGAGCGCAATGGTATTCCTAGATTGGAATTGAATAAATTTAAAATCGGGGTAAACCGGGCAATATTATTGACTTTTGTTCAGAAATGATACGTTTTTTTCTCTTTAAAGCAAAGTTTTTTCTTTGCTAACGTACATCATCCACTGAAATATGCAAATTCTAATCTTTGGTAGTCGACCAGCCACCCTTATCCCTGGATACAAGGTTAATCGATCATGTATGGGTTGAGGCTTAGCGTGTATTTTCAAATGCTAAAGAAAACTGCTAAAATCTTGAGAACTCAAAAAATTAGCGGAGGCTTTTAAAAAGACGAAGTAGAATTCATGCCAAAACATATCCAGGATATAATTAAAGCAAAGGAATGTCATATAAAATACAAATAATGTATTTTAAAGCCAACTAATTGATCATATATCATAAAAATAGTATTATATAAAAAGAAACTGATTCTTTTCAAAAAGTTAGCATTTCCTGAAACCATTTCCTTTAGGGCAACTTACTATAAGAAAAAATAATACAAAAAGTTTCAATACGCAAAAAAAAGCAACAAAATATATTTCGTTTTGTAAATATGTGATAAAAAGGATGACATTCTCTATGTACATACCATATAAGTGGGTTGATATGGTTTTTATCCAAAAAAAACCGGGTTTTTGCTAAACCTGCTGCTTCAGAGTTATGTGTAAGAAAGAAGTTATTTATCTTATTCCCTAAAATGTTTTCTTTCATGTCTAGAAATTTTAGATCTTTTTTCACTTATTCTCTTATATTAAAATTGTATTTCCTTTTCGTTGCCAGTTGATTTTTTTATTTATTGCGTGTGTCAACTAATTATCATTTAAATATCTTTTGCGCATTTCATGCTTTTTATAAATATTTCTAAAATTAATTCCATACTTAAGTGTTTTTTTTTTCGTTTTTATTGTAATATATTTTCATTAAATACTGTTTTTACAATTCTTCTGTTTTTTCTCATTTTTAGTACGAATACGAAAAACATATTAATATAATTACCGTCGATAAATATGCTGCCATGAAATCGTTTTTTGTATGTCTGTATAATTTATTTCCAGAAATAATTTCTTTCTGACTAAATAATTTGCTAAATGGTATTCTGACGGCTTTAGACTTTTAATTTTTGTCTTTCAGTGCACAGTGTGTCGTCTAGTACAAGCTAGCTGGACAAAATAATTAGGTGACTTATTTTAATTTAAACGCATTTGTTAATGATGTTTATTATCATTTTATCTGTTTTCAGAACTAGGATTTACCGAGAATGAAAAAAAGAATTAGTTACAAAAAATACATATATATATACAAAAAATACATATATAGATATATATATATATATATATATATATATATATATATATATATATATATATATATATATCGTTTTACTAGATACATAAGAAAATAAATTAAACGCTTTACAAGGATTTATCGAGAATAGAATATAAACTAAATTAACAAAATATATATTTTTCTGTACTACATACACAAAAAATTACACAAAAGGAAAATTAAAATTCAATTTACTTAGCAACACTCAATTCTTCATCAGAAGAATCGTCTACTGTGTAGTCGTCATTAGAAAAGACACTTAACCTATCAACTCTATTTCTATTTATATGTATTACACGTAGGCTCTAAAAGTAAATCTAATATCTCAGGAGGGACGGAGGCTGTCTTTTCTAGGAATCTCTGACTGTTAATAACAGGTTCAGATGTGACAAGCAGCAGATGTGACAAGACAAGTCAAGGCTGTTTTCAGGTATTATTTTGTCGAGAAATTTTTTAATCATTATTGCCAGCTTCCTGAGCTTCCTCAGAAAATTTTTCAATTTGTGGAAAAGATGATTGAATAACCTCCGCCCAATGCACCAAGATCTTGTGCACGGCAGCAGGCATGTAATACCACTAATGCATACTTAAATACAATGACCTGGTGACAAACCTCCTAAGCTTTTTAAAGTAATGCTGATATCTGAAGACAGTATATATGATGCCGAATTTTTTTATCAACGTCGCGTGTAATCCTGTAATTTCAGCACTCAGTTCACGATTCCTGGAGAAGTTACGAGCGTCATTTTCACCGTTATTGTTTCCGAATTCTTGTTTTGATTTGCCCATAAATAATTCCATTTCTTCTTTAAAACATTCTTGAATACTTAAAGAATGCTTCTTAACATTAGCTTTGTCAGAAGCATCTCCTAACTGCCATTTTTTAATTCCGATGCTAATGTGAAGCAGACATTCAAAACACCGAATCTAGGCGTGTATTGTAGATAAACCAAAACTAAGGTTCTCGGTGTTAGCCACAAATTCCATAGCTTTAGTGTTTCTCCATAAGTATAATATTTTTGTGATGAAGAAGTTTCAGTCAAAGCATTAGAAATTTTATCATCAATCATAGTCAAAACCTGATCATATATGGCAAACATATTATAGTCACCATCTTCACATAATGTATTCAAAACTTCGGGATTGATCCGAAACATCAACACGTCTATGTTTGGTCTTGAAAGAAGCATTTTGTAAGGCTTTCTTCGGTCATCCAAGTCCATGCAGAGAGAGCTGAGATGATGTGGGTGGTTCTACATTATCGTAAAACGTACAAAATGTTATATCATATCCCTTTAGCCATGCTTTCCCGAGATCTTCTATAATTCTCTCACTTTTTTGAAAATTTTGCTAAAACTCTGAATATAACCGCCATGACCGCCTTCACCGACTGCCTGCCTATGCTGCCCAGATTATGTTTCACCCTCCATCTCTCCACGTACCAATGTTTTCCTGTTGTTCCAATAATATTCCATAGAAAACCTATAATACACCTATTTTTCGTCAGATTCCGAAGATCTTCTTTTTACATTAATTTCAATTCATATTTAAATTCCATTTAATTTATTAATAAACAAAAGAAAATATAACAATCCATTGTAAAATATATTGCTTAATATTTAATTGGTAATAATAGTATTAAATGTGAATACATATCTATATTGAAAATTTAAATGTAGATATTTAGAGATAAATAAATGAGTAATAACATGTTAAGAGCTCAAAGAGATTGTATACCTTGCCAGTGTTGTCATTTTACAAGGTTTATCTTGTTTTGCTAGTTTTTTAAGATGCAGAAAAGTTTTCAAGTTTTTTCCAAATCTATGTAGTTTAGATAAATTTATGTATTTATTTGCTTATTTCAAAAGCGTAGTTACAAAATCTTCGGAAATTTAATTTATTAATGGTTAATATTGAATAAAGACAATGTTTCAGCAAGGCATGTTAGGCGAATGGGGATATATACAACGTTTTAAACGTTTCAGCATATCTGCCACAATCGCCAGATCTAAATCCGATCAATAATTTGTGTGAAGATTTGGATAGGCGAATGAAAAATCGGGCAATAACCAAAATTATGAGATGAAGCAGGTATTTGTCTAAAACTTCTACAATATTGAGCTGTCACCAAAAAATTTTTGAATTCTATCCCAAAATGACTGGATGCAGTTAACTTCGTCACTGTATATAAAGGCGTATTTTACGTAATGAATTTAATTTTTATATACATATGTATTAAATACATATCAATATTTATATATTCTTTGTTTTAATTTTTAAATTAATTAAACTATAGAATATGTGCAGTTTTAGTGGTTTTTCTATGATTAAAAGAAAAAGTTTTTTTTTCAAAACTGAAAGATTAAAAAAATATATATATGACAATATTGTAACTTGCTCTTGAATGATCTAAAGCAGTCTTGAGCTTTTCATGGGATTTTTGTCGCCGATCAACTCACACGCAGCGTTACCGTTGGTTTTTTTCAAAAAGTTGCATAAAAAGGAAATTAAAAAAAGGTGCCACAAAAAGATTATTAAACACATATTACACATTTTTCACGTATTCAACTAAAAAGCTTCGTTATGATTTGGAGTTGGTTTTTGATGGCTGGGGTTGAGATTTAAGACCTAATCGAACATAATTCGTGGCAATGTGTAAAAAAAGTAATCTTTTTGGAACCTTGGTATTCTAACAATACAATAACCCAAAGCCTATAGCAAGCACTGTTAAGGAGTGGTTATTATACAACGTTCCAATACAGTTCTTTTGAGCGAAGGACACAATAATTCCAGTGAAAATACAATTAAATTAGTATCTTCAATGAAAAGCTCTTTAGTCACCATTAAAACATTTATCAAAAACTTTTTCGGAGAATATTAGTTACCAAATAATGCAGAGTATGTACCTGTATTTATTTTTTTATTAACTTTCTTTATAATTAAAGAAAATGTTGAGCAAAAATTGTTATAAATTTCTTTTATTTTTCGTTCACATTATATAGTTTTTGAAAGTGAAAACATTATAGTTCTTATTATATTTCAGCTTTTGGGAGTATGTATATTTTTCTGTGCGACTGTATAAGTTAACAAACTAAATGTTATTAACCTTTTTTTTATTTTAACTACACGATTCGTTTTTATTATTTGCAATCTATTCAAAATAAATTGTTTCAAATTTTGAAACTCCGTTTTTGCTGACACCATGTCTGCAATAAATAAAAGTAAAACTGAAATAAAATTGATGACTCTTGCTTTTTATAACTCTTGCTTAAGCTTTAAGTTAAGTTTAAAAAAAATTATTATTCATTCGTTCTTTGATTGTAAACTAAACAGTTGGGAAATTAAAAGAATAAAATTTAAAATTAAAATAAAACAATAAAATAAATTAACTGGCGCCCGAGCAAAAAGGATACCTTTTAACTAGCACTGTGTTACATGTTCCAAACACGACCTCAAGAAGCTCATCTGGACACATTTACAACAAGTAGCAAGTTATTCCAGCCCGACCTAAAGAAGCTCACCGCTGGACACATCACCGTTGGATTTATCAAGACAGCGATTACTACAATTGGTACAGCGGAGGACCACTAGTAGTTGAAAGACAAAAAGGAACAACCCAAAACTGTCGGTAGTAAGATGTGGGGTATCATCATATTAATGTAAGTTAGCATTTAATACAGAAATTAAGTTATAGAAAATAAGAAAGTGGAAAAAGTGAATTAATTAAGAAAATTTAATACAAGTAAATTATTAGAAAAGTGGAAAAAAGAAAAATTAAAATTATCAATAATATTGTGAAATAAGAAGTGAATAACTAGAATTAAATTAAGGAAAATTAAAAGTAATTAAATCATAGAAAAGAAGTGAAGATAAAATTGATCAACAATTTTACAAGTAATAAATAATAAACTGAAAATAACTAAAATAACTAGAATAACTAGAATTAAATTAAGGAAAATTAAAAGTAATTGAATCATAGGAAAGAAGTGAAGGTTAAATTGATCAACAATATTACAAGTAAAATAATTTTGAATACAAAAAAATTTTTTTTTAAGGTTTTAAGAAATTCTCTGTTACTAACAAAATCTCATCATGGCAAATCCATCTAACCTAATAAGACCACCCACCCTTAACCAAGACCAAATTCCTCAACCAATTAATCCCCAAAATCAACCACAAATGAATGCTGCACTACAGCAACAAATAGCATCCATTGTCGTAGAACAAGTTAGAGCAACAATTCAAGCGTTGAATATTTCAGATGACAATTTACCTAATGGATCAGATATAGTAATAGAAGAAAGACATAGGAACAACATAGGTGAATTGGATAAGATTCCTGATATTGTCCGGTGTTTGAGAGAATTTTCAGGTAATCCTGCTGAGTTTAATTCTTGGAGGAAAAGCGTAGAAAGGGTCCTGGAAATTTATGATAATTTTGAAGGAACTGCAAAATATTTCGGAATATTAAGCGTTATCCGCAACAAAATTATAGGTAATGCAGACGCAGCCCTAGAATCATATAATACTCCTCTTAATTGGAAGAGTATCGTTAAGTGCTTAACACTTCACTATGGGGATAAGCGTGATTTAGGTACTCTAGAATATCAGATGACTTCATTGATTCAAGGCAAAAACTCTGTACAAGGTTTTTATCAGGAAGTTTATACCCATCTGTCCTTAATATTAAATAAAATAGGATGTATGGAGATAGGCAAGGAATCAGCTATGTTACTGACACAGACATATCGCGATAAAGCCTTAGATACCTTTATAAGAGGTCTCAATGGAGAATTACCCAAATTATTAGGAATCCGCGAACCATCGGATTTACCACAAGCATTGCACTTGTGCTTAAAATTAGAAAACCAAAATTTTAGAGCAGAATACGCCTATAATCACAATAATATTAAACCACAAAGACAATTTCAACCACCTCAACCAAAACGAAATGTTAATTTAAATAAAGCACCATTTTATCCTGAACTTACCCTACAACGGCCTAGTAACGCAAGGCAATGGGACACATTTCAATATCAGAATAATCAAAGGTCATATCGACAACCCTTTTTTAACCCACATTCCCAGTTACACAATCAGCCCAGACAACAGTTCCAACCACAAGCTCCATACTTTCAACAAAATTTCATACCATCAAGACCTACAGCTTCAAAGCCACAAAGACCCGAACCAATGGACATTGATCATTCTATTCAGTCCAAAAACATTAATTACCGAAATAGACCCCGTCAAACAAACCAATTTCATGGCAAAAGGCCTATACCCTCATCTCTAAACACCCCAATGCCACATAATAAATTGCAAAGAAATTTTCACATTGCAGTCAATGAAGAACTTCCTTCTAATGATATGTCATATAACCAAAATGACAATTCCAATAGTTACGAAAATAATTACCGACAAGCGATTCAAGACGAAAATCTTCAAGATTGCATACAAGATTATTACCAACAAGAAATCGAACAGGGAAATACCCACACCGAAGATTTATCGGATATCCATTTTTTTAGATTAGCGCATTCTTCACTTCCATATTTTAAATGTAAAACAGAGAATGGCCAAATATTAAAAATATTAATTGATACTGGCTCTAATAAAAATTATATCCAGCCTTCTCTAGTAACCAAACCAATTCTAAATGAAAACCCCTTTTTTGCGAATTCTATATCTGGCAACATACACATATATCTGGCAATTACACACCACACTTTCGTAAATATCTTCAACATACCAAATCATAAAATAAAATTTTATATCTTGCCGTCGTTGAAATCTTTTCATGGCATTCTTGGTCATGACAGCTTAGAAGAACTTAATGCAGTAATCCATGTAAAAGAACAAACATGTATTGATGATATTGATTGATAGATAATGTTAAAAAAATTAAAATTTATCAGCATATTTCCCAATCAATCAATAAGGTTGAACTAAGAACCGACCATTTGAACAAAACCCAAATAGCAAAGCTAGAAGAAGCAATTCACATGTATCCGAATTTATTTACAGAACCTAACCATAAATTAACCTACACTTCTCGAGTGCAGGGAGAAATTAGAACAACTACTGATACACCAGTCTTTTCAAAAACATATCCCTACCCTATGGCACTAAAAAGTGAAATAGAGAAACAAGTACTTGAGCTTTTAAATGATGGAATAATTCGACCATCAAAGTCCCCATATAATGCACCTGTTTGGATCGTTCCAAAAAAAATGGATGCATCAGGAGAGAAAAAATATAGAATGGTAATAGATTACAGGAAATTGAACTCAATTACTGTGCCAGACCGTTATCCGATTCCGGAGATAAATGAGGTATTATCAAACCTAGGGGAGAACAAATATTTTTCCGTTATAGATCTAAAAAGTGGTTTTCATCAGATCCCACTTAAGGAAAGTGATATTGAGAAAACTGCATTTTCCATTAATAATGGAAAATTTGAATTTGTACGTCTTCCTTTCGGATTGAAGAATTCTCCTTCAATTTTCCAACGCACTTTAGATGATGTTTTGAGGGAACACATAGGGAAAATTTGTTATGTCTATATAGATGACATAATTATATTTGGCAAGAATGAAACTGATCATTTTCAAAATTTACATAAGTCTTCCGAACACTAGAATCTGCAAACTTCAAAGTTCAACTCGATAAATGTGAGTTTGCAAAACAACAAATAGAATTTTTAGGATTTATTGTAGACATTAATGGTATTAAAACCAACCCCGATAAAGTAAGGGCAATAGTTAATATATCTCCACCCAAAACATTGAAAGATTTAAGAAGTTTCCTTGGTATGTCAGGTTATCATCGTCGTTTTATACGAGATTATGCGAAACTAGCTAAACCCCTGACATCCCTTTTAAGAGGGGAGGATGGACGCGTTTCTAAAAACGCATCCAAAAATAAAAGAATATTCTTGGATCAAGATGCAATAGACTCATTTCAAAAAATAAAAAATTCAATGACCTCAGAGGATATTATTCTCTCACATCCAAACTTTGAAAAAGACTTTGACTTAACAACCGACGCTTCCGAATATGCAATTGGAGCAGTCTTATCACAAGATCGCAAACCAATAACATTTCTTTCAAGAACATTAAATAAGACAGAAGAACATTACGCAACGAATGAAAAAGAGATGTTGGCGATAATTTGGGCACTCACCACATTAAGAAACTATCTGTATAGGTCAAGAAAAATAAATATTTTCACAGACCACCAACCGCTGACTTTCGCTCTTAGCAGCAAAAATACAAACAGCAAAATGAAAAGATGGAAAGCCATCCTAGAGGAATACAATTACGAATTAAAATACCAACCAGGCAAGACCAATGTAGTCGCTGATGCATTATCCAGACCCCCACAAATAAATTCCATGACGGCGACTCAACATAGCTCTGAAAGTTCGTCGCATAACTTAATACCCGCTATAGAATGTCCCATAAATGCTTTTAAGAATCAACTCTTTATATTAGTAGACGACCAGGAAAAATACGAATTTAAAATCCCTTTTCCAACATATCACAGGCATGTTATAAAACAACCCCATTATTCGAAAGAAGATTTGATAACTGTATTAAAGAAGTATTTGAACCCAAGTGTGATTAATGGACTTTTCACAAGTGAACCAATTATGGGAATTATACAAGAATTTTATCCTGAACATTTCAAAAACTTTAAGGTCAGATTTACCCAAAGCATAGTACAAGATATAACAAATGAAAGTGAACAAGAAGAAATAATAATATCGGAACATAAAAGGGCACATCGGAATGGAAAAGAGAACAGAGAACAAATTAGACAAAAATATTATTTTCCCAAAATGGCGGAAAAAACCAATAGAATAGTGAAAACCTGTAAAATTTGTAAGGAACAAAAATATGATCGTCATCCAAATAAACCTAGTTTTGAAGTCACACCAATTCCAAAGAAACCAGGAGATTTAATTCATGTTGACATCTACTCGACCGAGAAAAATCTGGTCCTTACAGCTATTGACAAATTTTCGAAATATACGCAGGCAAAAATTTTGAAATCACGAGCAATAGAGGATATAAAAGAACCTCTTAGGGAATTAATTTTGGCATTTGGTGTCCCTAATTCAATAGTAATAGATAATGAAAAATCCCTAAATTCTGCTACAATAAAATTTCTGCTTCAAGATCAATTTGGAATAAATATTTATACTACACCCCCATACTGCAGTTCTGTTAATGGACAAGTAGAAAGATTTCATTCCACACTTTCGGAAATCATGAGATGTTTAAAACCGGAAAAACTTCACACCTCATTTCACGACTTACTTACAAAGTCAATTTATGAATACAACTCCTCAATTCACTCTGTTACTAGAAAAAAACCAATAGAAATATTTTTTGGTAGGAAGTGTAGAAATCAAAAGGAAATAGAAGATGAGCGAAAAGAAATTAGTAATAGATTAAAAGAAAAACAAGAACAAGACTTAGAAAAACATAACAAGGATAGAGATAAAATTAAAAATTATTCAGTAGGTGAAAAGATTTATGTTAAGGTAAACAAAAGGTTGGGATCGAAACTGTCTCCTCGGTACAGAGAGGAAATAGTGAAAGAAGATAGAAATACTACGATTTTAACTAATTCAGGAAAGATAGTTCATAAAAGTAATATTAAAAGGTAAATTGTTCTACAGGATCCAACTAATCTGCATCCAGGCGGAGTTCGAAATGGTTGATTATTCATCGTCCCATATAATAACTATCGATAAGGGAACGGCAAAAATACAGCAGGGAACATTTACAATAATTCACGTAATAAAAATGAAAGAGTATGAAGAATTTTTAAATAATGTGCAATCATTCATTGAACAAAACATCCCCAAATCCCACAACAAATATCCTCTTCTTATCCATGAATTAACACAAACTATTAACATCCTAGAAGACCTTACCCCTATCCCTAACAATCGACAGAGAAGATCTATAGACGCCATTGGAACTGTATGGAAGTACATAGCAGGTACTCCTGATCATAATGACTTCCAAATATTAGCTAGTAATATTGCTGATTTAAATAAAAATAATAATAAGCAAGTATTCATTAATGAATCATTTAATAAAAGATTAAATAATTTAACTATAAGACTTAATACAATAACTAATCAAATAAGAAAAGATGTTTATTTGGAAAATGAAATTGTAATTAATTTGCAAAACAAAATAAGACTAGTTAAAGAAGAATTAGTAAATGTCGAACGCGCCATTTTATGGGCAAGAATTAATATTGTAAATCCACTTTTATTAAGTAAAAAAGAAATAAATATTGCTATGAAAACATTAATAGAAGAAAATATAAATTTTTCCAGCCCAGAAGAGGCACTAGAATTTTCAAAAGTAGCAATAATAAATAATGATAAAAGAGAAATATTTTATTTAATTAAAATTCCACTAACAAAAAATGAAAATTATAAAAATGTAATAATAAGACCAGTAAAAAAGAAAAATAAGGTAATTCATTTAAATTTCAAAGAAATTATATTTAACAAATATGAAATGTTTGCTATTAGAGAAAAATGTAAAAGTTATAATAATTTAACTATCTGTAATGAAAAAAATTTACTTAATATAACAGAAACAAATTGTATTCCTAAGCTTATTAATAATTTGAATTCATCTTGTATTATAAGTAATAGTCATCAAATTCCTTTAATTGAAGAAATAGACTCAGGTATAATTCTTTTAAATGATTATCATGGGTCAATTTTTGAAAACGAAAAAACACATAATATTTCCGGAACATTCTTAATTAAGTTCCATAATATGACTATTAAAATTGAAAATAGAACATTTAGCAACTGGCAAGCTTCACCTTTGCAAACCGTGCCAGCTATGTTACAACCCACTCCCTTTGAAAAAAGTCGATTTAATCTTTTATCTCTTGAGGCACTTAGTGAACTCCAAATCAATAATACAGACATCATCACAACTGTGAGAAAACGTCTTATAATCGGAGAATGGACAATTTCTGGAATGTTGTTACTAATTGTTATTTTAATTATTTTCCTAAAGATGTGTTACAAAACCGTGGAGAAAGTCGTTGTATGGGAACCTCAGGTACCTGCAATAGAAAAACCATTCGAAACTACTAACTTACCACAAACAACACAAATCACCATTATTGCTCCAGATAAACCTCCGAGGCTACATAAAATTCCACTTTTTTAAAATAAAAACGAAAATAAAAAAAAAAAAAAAAAAAAAATATTTATAAAAACGATTGAGGACACTCGATTTAAAGGGGGAAGAGTTAACAACCTAAATGTTATTAACCTTTTTTTTATTTTAACTACACGATTCGTTTTTATTATTTGCAATCTATTCAAAATAAATTGTTTCAAATTTTGAAACTCCGTTTTTGCTGACACCATGTCTGCAATAAATAAAAGTAAAACTGAAATAAAATTGATGACTCTTGCTTTTTATAACTCTTGCTTAAGCTTTAAGTTAAGTTTAAAAAAATTATTATTCAGTTCGTTCTTTGATTGTAAACTAAACAGTTGGGAAATGAAAAGAATAAAATTTAAAATTAAAATAAAACAATAAAATAAATTAACTTATATTTTTGGCACATTCAGTGTTGTCATGTTTTATTTTGGAAATTTTTTTCGAAAAAAATATTTGTTTTCGAACAAAAAACTTTTCTCTTTACAAATCGTATAAAAAAACATGAGTTGCTTTTCTAAAAAGCTTAATAACTCCAATAATAATCATCGTTTTTCTAAAACTTAAAGGCTGTAATCACGAACAAAATAAAGTACATTTCATACCTACTTTAAGAAAAATTCACTAAAGTATTACTCACAAACGAACTTTAGCTTAAAATTCCTATTTTTAATCAATATTATATAAACAAATTTTAAAGTTGGTTTACCGTACGAGTACTTTTAAACTTCTTTGAGAACGTTATTGTAAAAAAAAAATCTAAAGTTTAACGAAATTTTTAAAATAATGGACATACTTCATTGATAAAAAATTGGTCAAAACAATTTCAAAATGTTATAAAAAAAGAGAGAAGTGGTCAATTTTTCATAGCAGATAAAAATTATCAACAATACCGCAAAATTGTACTCGTCTTTTTAAGATGATGCTGGAGACCTTCAAGTCCTTGCAAACAATGGAAAACAGGGTTTGTTCTCGTTTTCCTAGACACTGTGGAATAGATGGTAATGAGACCTCGAATGCATTTGCTAGAAAAGGTTCCGTGATACCATACATATATTGGCCAGGAACCTTAATGTGCAGAACCAATCACTACCATTCTTAATCTAGTCAGGGGTTGAGAAAATGCCGGATGATCGCAACACTGATATGCTCAATGAGGACTTGGCCGCTCTAGGTCAGCGATCAGTCTGCAATTTGGGCGTCGGTCTGAGTTTCCTAAATTTGGCAGGGCGCACTTAAAGCTCTTAACGGCGTTTCTTACATGCCGCTGTGTACTAAAAGCGCATCTAAAGAGGATGGCGGTCGCAGATGTGGATGTTTGTAGACTATGCTTACAGGCATCGGAGACAGCATAACACATATTGTCTGGTACTTGATAGGCTCAGATAAAAATGTTTATGAAGACATAGGGTCTCACTGTCTCACCATATTAATCATTATGGTTTCAGATGTTTGTGCATTAGGAAGACAACAGATCTGCTGAACAAGCTATATACCGAAAAGGTACAATAGACCCCATGGGTCACAGCGTTCTGCATAGTACTCGGTATTATGAAAATGATGACAATAATACTCTCGTTTTGACTATATATCTGTTAGATATGTAAAAAAAGTCAAAACAATTAAGATGGAACCTATTTTAAAATTAAAAAATTGAAAGTGACCTAACGAAGTATTCTAAAACAAGAAAAAAATCTTTTTCAAATTTAAATTTAATTTGTTTAGTTATACAGTTGTTTTACAACGGCTAAAATCGGATATAGCGGAAAGACAGGTCGCATTACATACTACTGCCGCATTTTATTTTTAAAAGAAAATAACGAATTTAGAGAGCGATTGCTTGGTGAAGCAGACGATTTAATTTTCTCTGTTATAACGTAATTATCATACATACACACATTTCGTTGCTTTAAAAATACAACATTTTTCTCAATTATGTTAAACTTTTTTCTTATCATAATTTACAGTATGCCAAAACAACATTCGTACATTTTTTCAGAAAGCATGTTTTTTTAATGTCAATTTTGTAACAAAATAGATAACGAAAATAATATTTTTTATACGATTTTGGATCAAAAAAATGTTCTTTCTTAAATGAAATATACGAAAAGTATTTTAATCATAAATTTTTAGAAAAATAATGAAATTCAAATAAATCAGATTTTCAGTTTTTATGGATTTATACTCTTCATATTGTAAAGGAGAAGTAATATAAATATAGTATTGCCAGTTTCGAATATGGCAACACTTAAAGTGTACTTTAGTTAAAATACTGATTTTGATTAATAATTTCGAAAAAATGTTTATTAGCCTTAAAGTGTATTTTAACTATTTTATTTAATTTTTTCAAAATTAAATTTTTTTCTGAATATAGCCGTAAGTCTTTATTCATATCTACACGTACTTCCTTAATTAATTCAGAATGGATATATATATATATCTATATATATATATATATATATATATATATATATATATATATATATATATATATATATATATATATATATATATATACATTTTTCAAGTTAAGAAATGTTTTTGCGCACTTCTTTATATAAGAATATATATACAAATTCATTTTTTATCCAATTCTTTCCACTCTAATATATTCTTTCCATTCTAATATATATATATATATATATATATATATATATATATATATATATATATATATATATATATATATTAACTTAAGAAATGTTTTTGCGCACTTCTTTATATAAGAATATTTATATAATACATATATATATATTTTATCCAATTTTTCCACATTTCTAAATTTGAAAAAAGTGGAAAGAATTGGATAAAAAATGAATTTGTATATATATTCTTATATAAAGAAGTGCGCATATATATATATATATATATATTATATATATTCTTATATAAAGAAGTGCGCAAAAACATTTCTAAATTTGAAAAATGTGGAAAGAATTGGATAAAAAATGAATTTGTTTGAGAAATGCACACACATTCTAGTTTTAGGTTACCTTAATGAAATATATGTACATATTATATATATATCATTTAAATGCATATTTTCCATTTTTCCTGAATGCGCTGATAAACTTAAAATCTTGTAATATTTAGCAAAGTTATTAGCTTGTAAGTGCAAGACGGTACGCAAAAGAGGTTTTTTTTTATCCGTAACTCAAGATATTGAAGGTATTTCGAAAATTTAATAAACAGCTTTTTGGTTGTACTCGATAGTACTTGACGTCGATTTTAAATTATTTTTAATTTGTTATACTTTTAACAAATGTATGTATGGTATATGAATAAATAATTAGTAATTAATATAATATAGTACTTCATGTTTCAGGTTTTACTTCGTGTATTTTAGGTTAATATCATTATCGTTAATTAGTAGTATAAGTTGACTTTATTTTAAAATATAAGTAAATTGGTATATGTACATTCGGTCAGTAAGATATCCTATATTTTAAAGTAACGGGTCCGCCATCTAACGTTTTTTTTTTCAACTAGTGCTTATTTCGTGAATGGTAACACTTAGTTCATGTCTGATTTGACAGATAAATAGTTTTATCCTTCCGCTGAACGAATATGGTTGTGCATACGCTTTTTTCACTTCGCTAAGGGGCCTGCGATCGACTTACAGAAGATGCCGATTTTGCCAAAAAAAAACATCTTTTCAGATGAAGCCCATTTTGATCTTGGCGCGTATGTAAACAAGCTAAATTGTCGCATTTGGGGCACAGAAAACCCGCACGCATACATTGAAAAGCCGACACACTTAAGACGAGTCACTGTTTGGTGCAGATTTTGGTCCAGAGGCATAATTGGGTCATTTTTTTTTCGAAAATGAGCAAAGAGTGGCCGTTACAGTCAATGGCGATCGTTATCGGGCCATGTTGAACGAATTTTTGTTTACAAAAATTGAAGGACAATATTCGTAAAGCCATTGGTGAAATACAGCTGCACACAATCGATAATGTGCTTGAAAATTGGACCGATCGTGTAGCCTACTGCATGGCCTGCCGAGGCAGCCATTTGAATGATATTATTTTCCATTATTACCCGGAAGGATTATACTTTCAAAGAAAAAAAAGAAATTTGAGAAAATATTCAGTAATTTTTTTTTTATAGCATTTTCAAAAAAAAAAAAATTATTTAGCGGACCCTTTATTATTTGTAAATGAAATTGTAGATTAAAATAGAATCAGGATTATTGTGTTTAATATTGGTATTTAAATGTTAGTAGTATTTAAGTTGAGATAAATTAGAAAAATTTATATATTTTGAAATGTTTTAGTGGTTGCACTTGTTGCATTTTTAATAGTTGAATAGAATTAGGCGTTTAAAAACTGTTTCATTTTAAATGAAATTGTTGATTTCTTAGAATATGGTACATAATATGGTAATAGAAATAATTTAACTTTTGTTTAGTTGTGGAATGTTTCGATAGTATTGAGTATAGGTTTAGTTAGTTCAATTGATGGTAGAAAATATTGAAATTAATAGTGATTTAAGAGTTTTGGTTAGAAACATTTTTCGTTGTTTCCGATTAATTTGGTGATAATTACCATTTTCTCTATGCAGGATATCAAAATTTTATTAATTTTTTTTAAAAAATTCTCTTTTAAAATTCTTTTCTTCTGAATTTTTTTAAAAATTATTTACAACTTTTCACCAACTTGATGCAATTTTCCTCAAATTATTCTAAATATTTAATAAGATCACGTTGCCTTATTTTATTCTTTTACAGATATACAACACTTTGATCTTAAATACTATACTTCAGAATGACAATGAACACAATTTTTGGAAGACAAAAGACAATAAGAGTTTTTTTACTGAATTCGGTTTGTCCAAAAATCTCACACTACAAATATAAGCTGTTATTTAATTACCTAAGTGTGCTCTATTTTCAGAGTTGTAGACTACACACTGTGCGATGTTTAGAATAAGAATGTCTAAAATAAATAACATACATATTTTTGCAATATATTTAATTAAATAAAACCTTCAAATTTTTTTGAGAATATGTATGTATGTATATCAAAATTTGCTTTAAACTTTAGCAAGTTATAAACTAATTTCGAACTTTTAAATATAATTGAATCAAGTTGTGTCTCGGCTGAATGAAATATCAAATTTTTAAGTTTAAGTTTTTTGAATATTAAACATCACGATCGCCACGTTTGTGAGCACATTGCATGCTAACAATAAATTTTATGCTTCTCGAATTAAGTCAAAGGTCACAACATGTAAGGCTTGCAAAAGACCAACTATAATGTATAAGCTGTTATTTAATTACCTAAGTGTGCTCTATTTTCAGAGTTGTAGACTACACACTGTGCGATGTTTAGAATAAGAATGTCTAAAATAAATAACATACATATTTTTCCAATATATTTAATTAAATAAAACCTTCAAATTTTTTTGAGAATATGTATGTATGTATATCAAAATTTGCTTTAAACTTTAGCAAGTTATAAACTAATTTCGAACTTTTAAATATAATTGAATCAAGTTGTGTCTCGGCTGAATGAAATATCAAATTTTTAAGTTTAAGTTTTTTGAATATTAAACATCACGATCGCCACGTTTGTGAGCACATTGCATGCTAACAATAAATTTTATGCTTCTCGAATTAAGTCAAAGGTCACAACATGTAAGGCTTGCAAAAGACCAACTATAATGGTGTTTTTCCACTTTGAAAAGATTGTGGTGAAAGAGATATTTTTCGGTTGATTTGTTTTGTGAACTGCTTAATGCTTTATTCATTAATTTGAAACTTTTAGATTTTTTAAATAATAATATAGTAAAAATAATATGACAAAAGAATTTACAATTACTTTTATAATATTTAACAACCTAAAATATTCAGCCATACATTAGAATTATTTAATTGCTCTTTTACAGTCTTTGAAGCTCTTTATATTTAATTTTTAATGGAAGTCTAAAGAATGTTTTTTATTTTTGCTTATCGTTTTGTTTGCTGCAATAATTTGTTTATTTTTTTCTTAACTTCTAACTGTTATATTCACAAACATTTCTAATTTTGAGAAGTTAGTAAAAAGTTCAGTTTAAAAAAACCTTTATTAAAAATTTTTAAATCAGTATCTTACACTTTAATATTTTTCATATTCGAAACTGGCAATACTATATTTATTTTACTTGTCGTTTACAAAATGAAAAATACAAATTCATACAACCTGAAAATGTTATTTACTTAAATTTCGTTATTTTTCTCAAAATGTATGATTAAAATACTTTTCGTATATTTCTTTCAAGAAACAAAACTTTTTTGATCTAAAAAAGATTATTTCCGTTATTTATTTTGTTAAAAAAGGGACTTTATGAAAACATGCTTTCTGAAAAAATGTACGAATGTTGATTTGGTATACTGTAAATTATGATAAATATGTATTTATAAAGCAACAAAATGTATGTACGTATCTTATTGTCGTTATAACGGAGAAAATATAATGTGCATTCATTTCTAGCTTGCGTCACCCAAGAAACCAAGATACACACCAAGAAACTAAAGATTGCGCCTTGCGCATGATTTCCCGTTAGATGACGTAGCTGGGCTATTTGAAAGGTTTCCAAGTATTTTTCATGTGTGAAAATTAACATATCTTCTGAAATATGGGTACATTACGTGAAAGTTGGCAGTCCTGCAATGTAAATTACATTGACAGTTTTCATAAAAAATATTTATTTATTCTTGAAATATACATCGAATTTTGTGAAAAATTTAGTGAAAAAGAACGTTAAAAAATTAACATTATAAAATAAATTAGCGAAGTTTCTTAAAAAAGCCACAGAACAAAGAAAAACTAAAAAGAAATATTGCCGGAAAATAAAAACATGAAGTGTGCAGTAGCCAAGTGCAAGCAAAATAGTGGTAAAAAAACAAGTGAGAAATTAAAAAAAAAAATATCTCGTATTTTTTGTGAAATTTTAATAATTTTTAAAATGATGTAGATGTATCATTTTATAAATTTCCAAAAAATGCAGTTCAAAGGAAGTCTTGGGTAAACTTTTTCAACAGATGGAAAGCCATAAATGTTCAAAAGGAGAAAATTTGTTCCTTACATTTCACCCAAGAAGATTTTGAAAGAAATTTGAAATGGGTAAGTTCCACAATATAAATTTAGCAGTCCCTTACTTAATAGTTAAGAACAGGATTTAGCAACCGGCGTACACCAAAATTCAAACCGGGAGCAGTTCCGACCATAGATACGGTCGATACAGCACAGGAAACTGAAATTCCAAGCAAAGTTGAAACTGCAAACGAAGTTGAAATTGAAAACAACGTTGAAATTCTAAAGTGCGACTAGAAAAGCTCTCCAATGACGACTGTAATTCAAGAAAACAGTTTACAACAGTACATAAAAAGTTTGGAAATGAAAATGTATGTAAGTTTTTGAAAAAAATTACAAATGCTCATTTAAAATTATTTTTAGAGATGCATTGCGTCAGGAGAATGGTATTCTGAAAATGTCACAAAGTCAATCAGCCAATGAGTTCTTAAACCTAAATTTGGAGAAATCATTGAGATGTTTATTTACAAAAGGCCAAATAAGAAACTTAAAAATGAGGATAAAAGGCAAAATTGTACAGAGGCAGATATTGCCCAATCCATTACTTTGTATTCCACAAGTGCCAAGGCTTACAGCTTGTTAAGGAAAAAGCATTTTCCTCTTCTCTCGGTGAGAACATTGCAAAAATGGTCGCAAAAATTGGATATGACAACGGGTATTTTGGAGCGTGTTGTTAAAATATTGTATGCGGCTAACCAAATGTCAGAAAAAGAAAAACTATGTGTATTAAATTTTGACGAAATGAAAGCGAAAAAAAGTACTGCGACAAGCCAACAGATTCTATGCTAGCTCCAGCTAATTACATCCAAGTAGCTTTGCTGAGAGGTCAGTTACTTATGACAACTTAAAGTTTTTTAATATAACGTTTTTCTATTTGTTTAAAGAGTTTTAATTGGAAGCAACTAATATATTATGATTACGACTGCCAAACGTCAAAAACTATTTTATTTAATATATTGAAAACAATTAAGCAGTGAGGTTTCACAATTGTGGCAATTGTTTGCGATTTAGGTGGTGGAAATAGGAAATTATTCAATGAACTAGAAGTAGATTTGAATAATACTTGGTACGTTTTATTCAAATACTCATCTATCAGATTGGTATTGTATTTTTTTAATTTTTAGGTTTCTATACGACGCCACAAAAATATTTGTGTTCAATGATGTTCCACATCTAATCAAGCTTTTGAGAAACCATTTTATTGACAGTGGATAACAAGGATGTTAAAAAAGATAAAATTTTAAATCTTCTGTCTTTACACTCCAATGATTTAAAGATCACATATAAAATATCAGCAAAAAAGTTAAATGTGGTTGGAGTTGAAAGGCAGAAGGTTAAACTAGCTAACAAAGTTTTCTCACACACAATTGCACAATCTATTACGCGAGCTGCCAGTTTAGGATATTTGGAAAATCAAAATTAGATGGAGTGTCATAAATTGTTTAAACTGGTAATAAATTGATTTCATGATTTTGCGATTTTTCTTCGCTAGACAAATAACTGGTTTGATGCCATGAATTCAAGAGTGCCAAGACATGATTCAAGAGAACGATCCCACGCATACGGTACAAAATGATATTTTAAATAATATGTCGCAAATGATCTCAGAGATACGTGTAAATGGGAAAAATACACTGTTACCATTTCAAAAAGGTATAATTTTATACTTTTATAATTATTTGACTAACATATTATTTCACAGGCATAATTCAATCAAACAACGCTTTAAAAATGCTGTACATTGAAATGAAAAAAATATAATATTGAATTTATTTTAACATATCGCCTAAATCAGGATGTCCTGGAAAATTTTTTTGGAATAATTAGATCGAAAGGCGGGCTCCACGATCACCCTGATCGGCAAGAATTCAAATATAGACTTCGGTCATATATTCTGGACTATAACGAAGGCATTTTAGCTGCTAATGCAAAGGTGGACGATAGTCCCGATTTAGAAGTACATAATACTTTAACTGGAGAATCTTGACATACAATTTAAAATAAAGGTGTTTAATTTTCCTTCTGGTTTCTACAGGTACTATATTTAAGAACATTAATACTGATACCACAGAGGACATATTACACGAAATAATGAAATAGAATTAGAAAACCTAAAGTATGAAAGTTTAGTGAATTTGTCCGGATATATTTGTCACAAATTTAAAAACGAAAACCACAGTCTTGCAATGAATCCTTCAGAGAACTCGACGTATACATGGGTCAGTCACCTAAATGAAGGTGGGCTAAGTAAGCCATCAGATGCACAAATGAAAAAATTAAAATCGTGTGATGCCTTTTTTTTGAATTAAATGCAGAACAATTGATGATTACGGGCGAGTATATCCAAAAACACTTTTTGGAAGCAAAAGACATTGAAGGAAAGGATGAAGTGAAAAAACTTTTATTTAAATGTAGAATGTACTTAAGAATGAGATTATTAAATACTGAAATTTCTCAAAATATTAACAAAAGAAAAAGGAAAATGAATAAAATAATAACATAAAAAAACTTTTTTACTTTATTTTATTTTCATATAATATTTCAATTAATAAAATATTGTTCGATAATTTTTATTTATTGAGTTTTCCATAAATACATTTTTGAAAAAAAAGTTTTTGCTAATAAGTAATTTTGTACAAACAAAAGTTAAATTGTCCCACTGTTATATTTACATATAAATATAATAGTTTGACAGTCGAAAATCGTTAGCCAATAGGAACACAAATTGCGTGACGTCATTGATCAACATGCGCAGAAAGTTTTAATTTTGTGTGCGTGATGGCGTAATCTTTAGTTTATCATTCTTGGCGTCACCGACAATCGCTCTCTAAATTCGTTATTTTCTTGTAAAAATAAAATACGACAATATTGGGTACTGCTCTCTATCCTGCCATTATATCTGATTTTAGCCGTTGTAAAACAACTGCATAATTAAACAAATAAAATTTGAATTGGCGAATAAATTCTTTTCTGATTTATGAATAATATTTCGCTGGTCACTTTCAATTTTTAAATTTTAAAGTAGGTCCTATCTAAATTGTTTTGAGTTTTTTTACTTCTTCTTCAACAGACATTAAGTCAAAACCAGAGCATTGTTATCATCAACATTTTCATTATACGATCAGGCACTATTGCAGGACACTTCAACCCATGACATTTATTGTGTATTTACGGTCTATAGCTTGTTCAGCAGATTTGCTATCTTCCTAATGCGCACGCAGATCTTCAGAACGTCGCCTAAATTGCGGACTGATCGCTGATATAGAGTGGTGAAGTCGCCTTCGAGCATACCAGTGTTCCAAGCATTTGGTATTTTCCCAATCCTTGACTAGATTGAGGATGGAAGTCAGTGGTGGTGTACATTGAGGTTACGGACCAATATATATATATATGGTATCACGAAACCTTTTCTAGCCAATGCATTCGATATCTCATTACTATCTATTCTACAGTGTCCGGAAAAACGAGAGCAAGTTTTGAAGAAACCCTGCTTACCATGTTTTGCAGCATCATCTTGAAACTACGATTACAATTTTTAGGAACTGTTGATAATTTTTATGTAGTATGAAGAAATGACCGCTTCTCTCCTTTTAATTTTTTAAGCTTTTGTTCTATAATATTATTCAATTGTTCTGACAAATTATTTTATCAATAAAGCATACCCATTATTTTAAAAATTTGGTTAAACTTAAATTTTTTTTTTACAATAATGTTCTTAAAGAAGCTTTGAAGTACGGTCGAATCAAATTAAAAATTTATTTATTTAATACTGATTTAAAATGGCAATTTTAAGCTAAATTTCATTTGTGACTAATGCTTTCGTAAATTTTTCTTAAAGTATGTATGAAATATTCTTTATTTTGTTTCTTTACACAGTCGTAACTCCTTGTTAAAGTTTTTTTTTTTAATTGATTTTAGTCCTCGTTTACGTACTGTTTACGAACATAGTTACATACTTGATACCACCAGCATTTAAATATTTTGATAAAAATAACTTTGTATGTATATTTTAATGGGATGACATTTAAATATGTTTTATATTTAATTACCTAAACAGTCTAAACAAAAAAAAAAGTTTATAATGGTAAAAATATAAACATTTTTACACATAATTCTTTATATGCGTAATGTTGTCAAGTGTTAAAAATGATTATATATAAGCAAAAAAAAACACCTATTATGCCTAGAGAAAATAGATGTAAATTAAAATATCACACATGTGTTTTAAATATGTATACGCCAGTATATTGCTAATTTTTAAAATAAAATTTAAAACTTTTTTATGGCAGAATAAGGCCCAAAACTTTTATTCTAATGGCATGGATCACTAATCTGTCACCCATTATTCAAATAAATTTTTTTTAACACATTTTATTCTCTTAATTTATGAGAAAACCTTAGTTATATTAAGGAGGATATATCTTTATATATAAAAATCAATGTGTGTTTGTTTGTATATATGTATGAATAAATGTGTGTTTGTAGACTATAGACGGCTAAGTCGCTGAACCGATTTTCTTGAGATTTTCACTATATCATCTTGTAAGCCTGGAAGGCATTTCATTTCGATAGAGTCAGAGGAGAGGCACCCTTATACAAACCAAATATTAATAGTCGCATATCTTAAGAACTATATCAGCCAGAGTCATAAAACTTTGTCCAAATTACTTTCGTATGAAAATGATTTATTGGAAAAAATGTAGGGCGGATATAATTAGGTTGAGAGGTATACTCCATACTAAGCAAATTTTAATTATAATATATCTAAAAAACTATTCAAATTTTGTTCCAATAATTTTTCTATGAAACTAATTTACTGGAATAAATGTAGGGCAGATATAATCAGCGGGAGAAGTAACCACCATATAAAGCAAATATTAATTTCCGAATACTAAAATACTATATAAAAATGAATGTGTGTTTGTTTGAAGAAAGTATACAGCTAAAACGCTGATGGCACTGTCTTTCTAGAAGGAACTATAGGCTTCCTCAAATGAAAGAAAGAGGGTAAACACTTTAGCTAAGATAATAATTAAGTTTGGGGTAGCGAAGCACGCCGGCTTTTATCATATATATATATGTATATACTCGTATATATATATATATATATATATATATATATATATATAGTATTGGGTGTGCCGCTGTGGTATGGTAAGTAAGACACCCGCCTACCAACCAGAAGAACCTCGGTTCAATACCAGGCCATACCATCTGAAAAATAAAAAAGTTTTTTCAACAGCGGTATCACCTCATAACATTTGCTAGTCATTGGTTATAAGTATGTTACTACTATTGAAAACTTCTCTCATTTTTAACGTTGAACAAAGTTTTTAAATGCGACAAAACATAGGCACGTATTTAATAAATTTACTTAAAATATTAATTTTATTAATATTTAGTTGCATGGCCATTATTTTTTTAAGTTCTTTACATATTCATGTCATTGACTCGATTAGATTCGATTATGTTTTACCAGAAATTTCATTCAGTGCTATTTCCACTAGTCAATAAAGTTCGTCATTATTTCTGGAATTATCGCGGCTTAATTTGAGATTTTAGCACTAGACATTTAAAAACGTTGATTTGTCCGCTTACAAAGCACTCTTTCACTAATTGATCTGTGCATGTTGATATCAAGTGGCATTTTCTCCTCTGCATATGGTGTCAGTATGTACTACCTTGACCAAAAAGTAACCTCCGTCTGTCGGTTAACCGAATTCACCTGATTTGGCTCAGTGTGACTTTTTTCTCTTCAATCGAGTTAAAAAGCCATTACGGGGAACGCGTTTCAGCAGCCGTTTCTAAAATTGTAAAAAATCGCCAACACATATAGAGATATATGTACTCTTGGCTACGTAGCTCTTGAAAATGTCAAGCTATGACGCTAAGATTTAGATGGTATATCAACAACAAATTTACCAGTCTAAAAAAAAAAAACTAATAAAACTCAAATCGGAACGATGAGACCGTCACACGGGGGTTATTCCGGAAACATTTTCATCAAGGTAGTATACCATGATATCCTAGTAGACGAATCGATCCCATATGACCTTTATTTTATATATTGGCCCTATTGCATGGCCAGACTAAAACACTCTCAGACTAAGACATTTTCTTCTTTATGTTTTACTGTGTCCTTTGTTTACCAAGGATTAATACGTTGTTCTTTTTATTCTTAAAATTCTTAATCAATAAAATTCTAAATCAATAAAAGAGTGGGTTTATCCATTAAAATGCGAGGGGTACTATTTTTACTTCGGGAGTAGCAAATAATAACAAATATTTTTCAACGAAAATGGCTTTATTGTTCTTCAAAATATTCCCCTTAATTATCAATACACTTTTGCATTCATTCAGACCATTTCCCAAAGCAGTTTTTCCACCTCCAAAACATGGCTTTTGAACGCTTCAACTTCTTCTTCGGCGCTCGTAAATCGTTGACCACACTGTTTACCTTTGATTTTGGGCAGCAAGAAGTCATTGGGTGCAAATCAGAACTATATGGAGGATTAAACATCAACACGATGTTTTGACGGCTCAAAAATTCACCTGTTTGACGAGATGTGTGAGAGCTCGCATTACTCCACGAACCATTTTTGTTGGATATGGCTCGTCTTGGAATACCCACATAATCGATAGCTGTTTTGTTTCCGGCTCACACGCATGTATCCATGATTCGCCACCTATCATGAATTTATACACGTCTTTTGAAGCACAACGGTCGAACTCATCAATTATTTCCTTATACGCGAGCCTCCTTTTGAGAGGTATCCAAAGAGAACAAATTTTTTTACAACAAGTGTACATGCAAAATCGTATGTATTGAAATAGAACTAATCTGAAAGAATACCTCTATCTCTCTCTATCTCACAATATATCACACAACGAGCTTGAATTGTCATTTCACGCACTGCTTTGATGTTTTGTGGCAAAACAACCGATTTGGAACGACCTTCACGGAATCCGTCGGCGACCAACCTACGACCACGGTTAAACTCAATATGCCAGTGAAATACTATGGATTTTGATGGAGCTTTGATCCATACAAAGAACTGAGTTCATCGACACAATCTTGTTGAGATAATCCACGTCGAAAGTTAGGAAAAATAATCCAACGAAAACCTTTTCTTGAAATTTCAATTTTTCGGCCAAATTAATTTTCTTAACTTACAGTAAACAAAACAAATATCACTTGTACATCAAAACATTGTGAGTAGGTTTATGATAAAAATGTCAAACTTTATTATGGTGTTGCCAGATTTTAGCTATTGACATTAATGTTGCCAGTTCCCGAAATATAAATAGTACCCGTCTAATACTTTACTTGCTCCTTTGTAAATTAAATTCTGATCAATCTATTTTTGGCAATAGTAAATGGTCTTTTTGCGCATCGACATGATACTAATCTACCGTCTACAGATCCTGATATAAAGACATACATCTTTATTAAGCCGAGTATCGTATGGTCGTTCCATTTGCTGTTTTTCGGGGGTCTGCTGCCTCTGTGTATGGTTGTCAATGAGCTTGATGTACGGAAACGTTTTATAACACGCTAAATAATACTGTGTTGAATTCCAAATTTGTTTGAGATTGATGTCACTGTTTCATCTCCATTATAATTATTTTTTTCTTCTAATTGCTGTAGAATATAAAATATTGTTGGCTAGGGACAGAGTTTAATAGATTCGGTACGACTATAAAGACGTTAAAATTTTCTCTAATTATTCCTCTAATGTTGACATGATCGTTTTTGTTATTTATCGACTTTTGCCGTTGGTAATTTAACAATCTAACTACTTCGCTATTATTTTGACGCATGCAAAATAGCGATTTGTAACTTTAACATACATTTTTACAGTCACAAATTTGTTTTTAATCAATAAATTAAAATTAAAATTTGAATGAGATTTTCTATGTTATGACGATATATAAGAACGTGCATATGTTTTGTCCAACACTATATATATATATATATATATATATATATATATATATATATACATATATTATTTGTAACGCGCTGCACAATTGTGAACCTCTCCATGTTTGAATTTGTCAAATACTGAAAAAAGAGAAGTCATATTAAGTTGGGCAAAAAACTTTACATATATATATATATATATATATATATACATATATATATATATATATATATATATATATATATATGTATATATATACATATATATATATAAATATGTATATATATACATATATATATATATATATATATTTACATATATATTACATATACATGACCCCTCTTTTTTCAGTATTTTACAAATTCAAATATGGAGAGGTACACAATTGTGCAGAGCGTTAAAATTGTTGAAGCCTTTTACGAAAATGGACGTTCAAATTTTGGTCAGCGTATTTGGCTAAATGTGTCCACAGTCGGAAAAATTATGCGCAAATTACAGCAAACCGGGTCTGTAGGAAATGTGGAAGCACCTGTGCACGCTTGCCCAGTTCGTTTATGGGCTGGCGGTGTCATCGGGCCGTACTTCTTCGAAAACGAGGTCGGCCAAGTACTTACGGTGAATGGAGTTCGCTATAGCGGGATAATAACGGACTTCTTGTGGCCAGAAATTGGGGCATATAGACTTGGACGATATTTGGTTCCAATAAGATGGTGCCACTTGCCACACAGCCAATGAAACAATGGCCCTTTTGCGCCAGAATTTCAATGGTCGTGTTATCTCATGTCGGAGCGATGTTAATTGGCCGCTTTGGTCTTGTGAATTGACACCGCTGGATTTTTTAAAGAATTGGGATATTTAAAAGAAAAAGTGTAAAAAAGTGTACGTCAATAAGCCAAGAAGAATTCAAGAGCTAAATAATAAGATAATTCGGCACATTACGACATTGAACCTCAATTAGGTTTTAGAGTCTTTGCAAATATGGCCACCGAAGCCGTGACGGGCATTTGACTGATATTTTGTTTCACTCATAATTGTCATTGTCTATCAGTGTAAAAAATATTAAGATAATTCTTTAAAAACTTTTTCTTTTATTAACAATTAACATCATGCTTCTTGGTTTGACCACCCTTTATATTAAATACATAGTACACGCATTGAAAAATGTATCTTTATATTGGTAATACCCTAAAATAAAAATTCTGACATTTGGCATCAATGAGACAAATATGACATCAATCTAATTAAATTTTGTCATATTTATGCGTCAACTATGCTGTAATTACAGTGACATCATCCTGGTGGTGTATTTGAGAGATATTTTCACTATAATATTCGATTAATCATCGTCACAATATCAGTATCAAGTCCAAATTTGTATACAATTATCATAAATGAAAATTTTCATAGATGAATCCTCCTGGCTTTGTCTGGTATAAATTAATTAAGTGCTGAAATATAGCGAGGTTGTTTGTTATTAACGAATAAGGCACAAATGTTTCTGGATGATATTATCTGTTAGAACTCACTAATAAACAGATGCATGCAAGACAAAATCAACTTCTGTCATCTACGAAAAATGGGACAATTACTTTAAAAAGTCATGCATGACACCAAATATAATTCATCGTTAGTCATCGATGATTTACTATTGTCAGCGTTTGTCAAGATGGTTTACTATAACGTTCGCCACCGGGATATTGATGTAAATTCAAACATTCAACAAGTATGTAAATTTCATATTGATGACATTTAATCATCTCATTTGCCATCAGCAGCAAAAAGAATGAAAGCGAAAAGAGCAAATTGTAAAATAAGTCACACACATAAAGATAACCTCGCATTCATGTACGTTTGTCAGCATTACAGTTATAAAATAAATTTAAAAAAGAAGTCAAATCATTTTCTAATTAATGACACTTTGTCCACATATGTTGCAATAAACAACATCACATATACATATAAATGTAGTAAAGAATTTCTAATAAAAAAAAAAAATTGTTTTGCTTGTTCTCGTTCAATTGTGTTTTGAAGCTCATTGAGTAGTGCAGTGTTATTAATTACATAATATAATAATTTTATGAACCTTTTTAAGCAATTGAACTATGATGCTTGAACCGCTATGCTAATTTTAAGCAGGCGATGTACAATTTCATCAATATATAGGATCTTAATAATGGTAAAACTTTAATTGAGAAAGACAATAATGACAATAATCTTAATATTGTAATATTTACTTTCTAGATTTCGAAAAACTTATTTAAAGCTATAGTGGTGTCTACGTTACCTAATTTTCCAAATGCGTAAGAAAGTGAAAAATTGGGTGGATAAAAAAATGCGAAACAGAGCCTTTACAGAGTGTGACTTACAGGATGCCTTTATATTTACGTATGAAACTCTGCAGTCGCTACAAAACCACATAGCGGAATTGTTTGAGTGTAGTCAGCTCATACAGCAAATTATTTTATGTCTTGGGGATATGAATATTTTAATTTTTTTTTTTTAATTTTACTATTAAATGTATGTTATTGTGTCATTGTATTAACAACATTTAGTCAATAATCATATCTCTGATGTTAATGTGTTCAATTTTTAATTTTTCTCAATTAATACCGTAATTTCAATTTTTGACCTTGATGACAATTTGCCCAAGTGATGTTAAAGCTGTCATCACAATGATAAAAATTGTCATGGGATCAAAGGAGAAGACACTTATAATAGTATTGATGTTAAAATACATCAGCATTACAACGGTTTTTCTATCAGTGTGCGCTAGATTAGTTTCTCCAAGCACACGTCACAGTTTTATGATGGATATGTTTTTGGTCTAGACTTTGCAAAATACAAAAAGACGTTTCAATACTTATGCAGGCTGTTCCCGAATCTTTTCGAGTTCAAATTGAGAGTCTATTAGCCGACGAACAGCAGGCTGCTTGAAACTCTTTTTATCTTGATGATCAAGAATTTTTTGGGAATTAAAAAGTGAAAATTACGAAAATATTATCGATGATTTCGTCTGTTTACCATAGAACCTTAGAAATATGAGCGTGGTGAGCGATATGTGTAACCAAGATTTAAAATTCTTTGAACGAAACTATCAAGGTTTTTGAGACAAGCAGATGATAGGTGGCCATAAGGGGAAAAAATAAAAATTTATATTTACAAAAAAATTAACATAAACTCTTAATTCATGTGGGGATAGTGGTTAAAGCTTACGCATAACAACACAAGCGGCCCAGGTTCGAGGCCCAGCAGAGAGGACATGACAAAAAATTTAATTTTGGCTTCGAGTGTTTAATAAAGACACTTCACTTCAACTCCATCTAAAAAATAAAGAAGAAGCCCCCCTGATTCTTCCAGCTTACCTCTGGCGATGATGATAAAGATCAGACGAATGATCAGAAGAAAAACGCCAACAATACACAATCATTTCCACAAAGCAATGGATGATTTGTATAATTGATGTTTTGTGGAAAGCCAATATGATCCCAAGAGGAGTGATGGAGAAGAAAATAATCTCTTAATTTTTGTTTTTGTTCCTGAGCTAATGTTAGTTACTCTTTCTTTTAATTTATAAATATCTAAGAATTTTTTGACAAAATTACATGAAAAAGTTTTAAACGAGCTTGTTTATAAATAAGTATTAAAGGCAATGTCATAACATATTCTTTATTATTCTTTTATTGTTATATTAACAATCCTATTTCGGGTATGTGTAAAACTTCTTTTAAAGAACGATAAATATTCAAAACCAAAAAATAAATGAAAACAACAATAAAAACAATTTTATTAATATTATCACTGAGACATTATCTTGAATGTATTGTACCCAATTCTAAAAATCTCTTTTTAAATTTCATAACATAGAAAGAAAAAAATGTACATTTTAATTTTTTAAATTTTTTTTTGAGGTTTTATTTACAAATGAAAACATAATGTTTATAAGGAGCACAAGTGTTCATTTAGTTAATTTACATGAATTTGAAACAATGTTTTTTTAAAAACACAAAGTGTTCACATAACATTCGAAAATATTCAAACTACTATTTTAGGAATGCAATAAAATACAATGAAATTGTCGGCTATTCTACAACCCTTAAGGGCTTTTTTGAACTTTTAAAGTTACATTATGGAAAAACGAATAAAATTGTTGGTACAAAATATGTTTTATATTTGGAATACTTTACGCATATTCATTGCAAGTGCTATAATACAAATTGTATATAGTTACTATAACACACAAATTTAACATACAACATTATACAATTTAAAACATACTTTCGCCCGTAATATATAATGTCATAATTCTCATCAAGTTAATATAATTATTTGTATAACAGCATAACTTTTTTTAACTAAAGAGAAGCTGAATGACTGATTTTAGTTCAATATCTACTCCAGAATTGTTCGTACACACTGCAGAGGACTACACGAGCTTCTGAATTCTCCTAGCCGTTGTTGTAGCTGTTTTAGTTTTGCCGAATAATAAGAGTTCCCATATTCCCTTTGCATTTCGTACTACCCTTCATAAATTATAAAACCCTTTCTGTATTTTGACTTGTCGATTGTGCGCGCCCACTATTTTCTGAGCCAATTGCCTTATCAATATTTCAGTCATTACGGTATCAGATCACGTGTACGATACTAGTATTTCAGGTCCTGAATTTTATTTTACAGCTTAAGTGAATAATAAAGCTTTGTTTATACAATTGAAGCGCAAGTAATTGTGTTCGTTTTAAAAGATGAAAGTAATTTTTTCACATCTGGACATAATGAGCGTACTTTAGCTGGAAAATTAAACTGCATTAGAGCGAAACTCAAATAATATCTTGGAATATTGCAGTGGTGGATTGGAATTCTACTTATGTCAACAGCCAAGCAGCACTATAGGATCTGATGTGTCATACTTTCAGGTCAAAGCTGGTTACTAACGACAGGACGGCCGTTATGAAGCTCAAGGATTAATATGTAGTCAGATTCTGCTGTGACTGCAATATCTACGACTAAAAAGGATTCGGCAATCATGTCCTTTGCCAATGTTCCATCTCTTTTGCAAAGCAAGGGAATATATCTTAAATCCTACGGCTCATGGAGGAATACGATTAACTCTAGGATATCCAGGAACCTATGGTACAAACAGGATGAATCAGGAACTTAATTACGTTTGGAGTTAAGTAGGAGATTACTAATGGGGCATTGTTTCGTACCATCAAGAACCTTCTTATATTCCATTTTCGTTTATTTGTCTCCATTCCTATATCATCCTTTTTTCTATTAATTACCTTTCGCTTACTTACCTAAAAACTCCCACGTTTAATTATCCAAAGTTTTTTGGCTATATAAAATATAACTTCCCTTAAATTTTATTTCAGATTTCTTATTTGACACAACTCTCCTTTTCTTTTTAATGTGTTACGAATTATTATTTAATAAAATGTTTCAGTTAAGATATAGTTTTCTGCATTAGCTTCTTCAGAATAACTATATACGCCTTAAAGAGTTAATTATGCGTATTCGATTAAATACTTTGTTCGCATTACTATGCTACCACTGTGTGTGCTATCTAGATGGTTAGGTAGACGTACGTTCTGGTGATAATATTAGGACGAACAGTTGGAGGGTCTCACAATCTGACAAATATCATCTGTGGGTGAAGACGCAGTTTACAATCGTGCCATATATTTTTATGTGTGATCTTTAAGCTGCATCTTCTTTCAAAATCTAATCTAATCTAATACACAGCGTAGAACAACGCGTTGTAGCTTGTGTATAAAATAAAATTCGATTTAAACGATAATTCCTTTTTCTGCATATTTATTAACAAAACTTTTTGAAAAAATATGAAAACGATTGCCAATAGTGTGTAAAAAAACTAAAATTGTAAAATATTATAGTTTTTAAATTAATGAGAAAAAACTGTGCAAATAAATACAAGTCTTTCTTATAAAAACTATTTCTCATAAATATTTCTCGAAAAGTTAATCCACAATAACATACTTTTTAATGAAATGAATTATTTTTTTTTTTTAACTAAAAAAGAGAATTTTTTTGATAAGTCAATATAACTAAATGAATTAATGAAATTATTGTTTACAAATGTAAATTAATAAATTATGGTATGGAAATTGATGAGTTTTCTCGCTTGCTTAAAAAGCATTTAAACCGCCCATGAATTTTTTTATTTGTATGAAGTTAGGTCAATTAGAAAAAAGGATCCCCACCCTCATTTGTCGAACTGAGTTTGTCCACAAGCACGTGCGTAAGGTTTTCTAAATTGATAATTGGTTTGAGGACTAAATATGGAGGATAATATCATTCCGATCGCGTGCATCTGCGACTCAAAGTCACCTAAAGTTTGTACGTTTAGCTTACGTATTCACACATACACATTCATATATACAAACTCAACCGAATGTTTATCCTTCATTGCAAATAAGCAGAGCACAATTTGTATTCGCGCACTGTTTTTTTTACTTATAAATTAAAAATAGCACCAGCATATTAAAAATGGTCACAACAGTCTTATTTTTTTATGGTAGTCTTATAGGCCACATGCCTGCTCCCTCAACTTCTGCGCTTGCTAAAATGTTGATAACTTAATATCTTCTAGGGAATTTATGTTCATACCCCCGAAAAATATGTTTTTGTTTCCTATTGGCTTATGATACTACCATTGAGGACGTCGTATTTTATGTAAAGCTTAAATTGGGAACTTGTGTCGACATTTTTGTTTCCAAGTTTACATATACACAACCTATAAGTATAGCATAATTGAAATTGCTCTTCCTGCTAATTTTATGAGAAAATTGTGGACCCTTGTGTCTGGCCTATGAATATTTTTGTTCGGGAATTTTTATTAAGAGATAATTTGGAATCTAAAAATAGAAACACTTCTTGTCTGCCATCAACAAATTCAGCTCTTTCAAAAAAATAATTGTATGTAGAGATCGTTTAAATATGATATACCAGAATATACGTGGTTTAAAGACTACATTTTCATATTTTTTAGTAAATAGTTATGATTATATGTACGATATTATTGTCTTTACTAAAACCTGGCTAAATGATGATCTTTTTTAATACTGAGGTGCTTTGCAATAATTAAGAAAATATATATATACAATCGGAATGAGCGTAGAGGAGGTGGTGTCTTGATTGCTGTCTCTTCATTATATCCATCCGAAAATATTTTAACTCATACATCTAATGAGTTGAGTTTGTCGCTGCTGTCATAAAATTGATAAAATCAAAAGTTTGTGTTACTTATTCCTATATTCCTCCTGATTCTGACTCTTCTGATCATGTCGACGCGATAAAGTCAGTTGTCCTCCTTGCTGAAGAAAATGATTCTGTCTTTGTTGTTGGAGATTTTAATCTACCCTAAATCAGACTAATTCGTTTTGCTTTTATTTCAACCTTGCCCAAGTCATCTTGAAGAGAGCTTATATCGATATAAAAAATAAAAAATAATTGCAATTTTTATCATTTAAATAAATAATCTTTAAGATATAAGGACGATAATAACCACAATAATTCCCTTGATAAAGTAAATGTTTTGATCTTGGAACAGACATAATCTACCGATTTCGCACTTATTAACAAAAAGTACTTAACCTTAGAATGGTAAACATCGGCTCTGTGGCGAAGTAGTTTATTTTATTTAAGATATTTCATTATCATTCATTTGTAGTAAAGCGTGCTTTTGCGTCAACCCAGTGTTGTTCTGTACTAGCTTATGTGCTGACTGATTTTGTTCTAGTTCGTTCTATTGCTGATATATACACAAGTGCAGCGTCTGTAAAGCGAATTTTACCAATAAAAGTTTTATTTTTTGTGCATTTTATACTGTTACGAAAATAGGGTTGGGGACTCCGATTTATTACATCGCTAAAATAAATAAACAAAAGCTGCAATAACACCTATATATGTTGTTTATAAGTAGCCTGAATCGACAACAACAAACACTAGCAGAGATAAAGTAAATAAAAATAACAGAGCAACAAAACAAAAACTAACAGCAAAGAAAACAAGTAACAGACAATAAACAAGCAACATCAAATACTAAAAGCTGAAAGAGGTAGATGTTTACATACGCATGGCCACAAAATAACTAAAAAGAAATTAAAAGAAAGAAATGGAATCTACCTGAAATATCGAGCGGTTCGAGAGCTTTCGATGTATTGTTTACTTAGCCATATAAAAAGCACATCGATGCGAACAACAATAATTTAAGTAAAGTAAGCTCAGTGAGTACAGTTTGTGTGAAGAGAGTTTATAAGGAGTAATCTCGTGAAGTAAATCTTGAGGTAAAAAACCAGTTTAGACGGAGCTAACTCAGTAAACAGAGTTAAGTGTGGATAACCTCTGGTTGAAATGGTTGTGATCGAACCTAAGTTATAACTACGATCGGTTTGGAAGATCTTTAGGTAGAAAGATCTGTCGAGTAATTGTTGTTGTTTACAAAGTTGTAAACACAAAGTATAATTAAGAACAAAAATTGTTTTTGCTTGTTAAAAGGTTACAAGCAGTGATGCACAAAACTGTGTTGAATAAAGGACTTTAATTAAAAATTAATTTATTTTATTTAATTTAAAATTAATTTATTTTATTTTAACTACAATCTACGAACTCATAAATACACGTTTTTAAAGAGGTAAAAACGTAACAATACATACGCGAATCAGGGCAAAGGTCAAAATGTCAGATCAGAGCTCGAAAATTAAAGCATATAAGCATATATTTCTGCGCAAAGTAGAAAAATACTTACTGCTTATAGCACGGATCACCAAACAGTTGGCAATATTATAAAAAAAATAATAATAATTTAGTATCGATCTGCACATTATATTATATTTTATATTTTAAATAGATCTAAGATCCATAAGACACAGAAGTTTCTTATCCCAAACGGCTTTTATATCTTACCTTTTTGTTCTTTGTAAATGATCTCTTTTTATTACAGACTAAAATATGTTGTGTTAAAATACGCCTATCTTTCAGTTATTTAACATGAAAAATTAATTGTTTTTGTTTAGTTTTATTATTAATTATGAAGAAATTAAATATTTGTTACTATTTCAATAAAATTCTAATTTTTTTAACGTTGAAATTTTCGGTTTTTATTAAAATTATCACAGTTGAAGTTTACCATTTAATAGCTAAAAAAATATGTTTGCCATTCTATGGTTAAATAAATACCGTTGCTTAAAATAGCTTTGCTATTATTATTATTTTTATATATTTTTTTTGTTTTTGTTTTTTGATATATCTGCAGATACATATGTAGGACACTTTTCTTCAAATCTAATTTAAATTTAGATTTTAAATAATCCTAACCTGTCGTTTTTTTCATTTCGAATGTAATCATTTTTTCAGTTTTTTCTGTGGATATTTTTATACAGAATTTTCCACGAAATTTTTGTTCTTTATGTTGGAATGAAATAAAATTACTGAGACATATCAAATCAAAGTAATTATTGTATAGTAACACCAAATGTTGTATATACCAGTATAATAATTTTCATCAAAATTGTTGTCAATATTCTTATTAAGCGATTATATGCTTGTGACATCTATGCACTACGTAAGAGAGAGAAAAAATCTCAGTGTCAAAGTTTTAGGGTATGCAAATTCATTGCTACATATTCCCATAAAACTAATCTAAAAGTTCTTTTATTAACTAAAATTGGACGGCAATTACCATCTTTTCCGCAAAAGGTTGAAAATAATAAATTTGGAAAGATTTTAATGCTGCTGAAAACAACACCTACTTGAGAATGGTTTCGGTTATTTAAATGCAATGGGAGGAAGATTTTTAAATTTATTTTAAAAAAATCACAAATGAAGTAATCACTCAAATTATAAATAAACGTCTCTCCGGAGCTTTTAAGCCGGCCCACACTGAGATATTTGATACCGAAAGTGTGAATTAATTAAAAAATATTTTAGAAAACGGTAAAAGGTCTTATATCACGTTAAAGTAAATAAAATTCTACATACCTAGGCATAAAAATATTTTTGGTATCATTTTCCGTTATGCTGCTACGTTCTTCCAAAGTAACAGTTTTTTTGTGTTTTTTTAAATAACAGTAAAAACTCAGATCTCTTATTTTTCAAAGTAAAATTTTTATAGTTCTTTTAAGGATAATGGAAAAAATAATAATGGAACCATTAACTTCAGACTAGAGAGATTATTTTTGCATTTGTATTTTTATGTTTTGTCAATGTACACATTTTTTATGTTGTTTGAAATAGAGGCTAAAAATCACCTATTTTTGGGAAATATGTGTTAAAGTAGTGAGTTAAGCCAATTTAAGCGAAGTTTTTATTTTTCTTTAAAACACAAATATTCCATAAACCACTGGTGAAAAAAAATCTTGCTCATATTTGCTCCTTCTAAAAATAAGACTACTTGCTGTAAATTATAACAGAGTATTTTTGTGGCATTTGGAACCTTTTCTACATATTTGTAATATTATTTTAAGTCAGTAAAAACCCGACATTTATATTATTCGTGGATGGATTCGAACCTTCAAATGGCTTCTTCATTTATCGTATAAACTGCCTATAATGAAGTGGTAAGTAAGTTAGGTCTAAAAATGATATTTGTTTCGATTAGCAAAGCCCGCATCCAAAGCATTGCGTCAAATGAGTTTGATTATTGATCAGCCGGAATCCGGATTTGAAAATTGTAATGAAGGCAACACCGCATGACGTTTCTTCCAAATTGTAGACATTTCGGTACAAATAACAAACCTTGACGTCGATTTAATAAAGCGAATGGACACAATAATAGTAACAGCGGTGGTTATTAAATAAATATTGACATTTTGCGAGAGTTTGTACTTGATACCACTAAATATTTTGTGAAAATTATCCTGGGTATCATATGTCTCCAACTATTCACAAATATTTAATTCATGAACCAGCAATAATAAAACATGCCTCATTACCGAAAGGGCTTAAAAAATTTTAGGGAGAATATTTCGCGAAAATGTCAAGAGAAAAAACAAATGAGGATATATATTTAAGACTTCTAGTGACTCCCGATCCTATTATATCCAATATGAGCAATTAAAAGAAGAAAAAGGTAATAATTTTCCACAAGAAGCGCTGAGCTTATTAATGTTAGAACAAATGATGATGACGACGATAATCATGATGATGACGACGATAATGATGTTGCTGATGAGGTTGATGGCAATGATAGTCATAATTCCGATGATACTGTATAAAGCCTTTTTCATTTACAGTGCACTCGGTTATAACGGAAACACTCGTTTTCATCAAAATTCTGAAACATCAACCCTTTTTTTAACATTGTCTACTCTAAAACGTTAACTAAACCACAAAGCTCTAAAACATCAACTCTGAAAAAAACAAAATTTTAGCTTCAGTAACGGTTAAAACACATACATAAGTGCGTACATAGAATTATTTTACGAAATTAGTTCCGAATTTTGGGATTCCCATTGTAACTTTTATAGAAATTAATGACTTTTTGTTCGCTTTGAAATCCTTTTTTTCGTTTTTGGATTTATTTTTGTTTGGTTTTAGCTTATAAACAATAAAGACGCTTTCAACTACACTATAATTATCTTTTTATATTGAATTTCTAAATTAATAAGCGTCAACAATCTGATAAACGTCAACACCCGCGGTTTTAATAAGTTGACGTTATGCCGATTTATAATGAGAAAAATAAAAGTATTGAGAAAATAAAAAAGGAAAAGAAAACTCAAAATTTCCACTAATAAAGTGTGCATAAAAACTATTTCTTTATAATTTTCTAACTAAAAAAGACCGAAATCCATTGAAGTTAATTCTCGAAAAAGGCTCTCCGAATTGATTCCCACTTTAATCATCAAAGCCCCACTTTGCGACCCTACGCAACAAACAAACAGGGTTTCGTTTACACTGGTGATGTTCGGATTTGACAAGGCTATTTAGAACGCATTGGTCTGCAGAGGTATTTCTGGGAAAATAATCAACGAATTCAAAGCATTTTACACATTTCTAACCTATTTCTACCCTATTTCTCTCCAACGTTGTGCTCTGCGCTGTTTTACAGTAAACCTTATTCACTCCAAGATATATAACCTGTGGGCTTAACACGATGAAGACATCTGTCTTCTGAATCTTTACAGGCAGCGGCTTACAGAGCGGTATTTCAGATAAACATCACCAAAACAAAAATTTTGCGATTAAATGCCAGTAATATAAATAGCAAGCCTAAAAATTAGGAATGCAAATTTGTAGGAAGCTTCATCTTTTTGCTATCTTCTCACCAAATTTTCGGCTTTCGGCAAATATACTACTGACATCAAAAACTCATAACAGCCAATCGCGACTAAGCCGCATATCCCTTTAAACATGAAAATGACCATCATTACACTTTTTTATGACTGGGAGCCGTAGAATACAATAGTTAAAATTTTTAATTCCATTCAGACCATATCACTCGCTATCTTCGACGCATTCTGAAATATTATGCCTGGACATAATATCAAAAAAGTCGACGTTGTTCATTCGAACCAATTAAGGAGACAGTGTTAGATAGTGTAGAAAGCGCAAAGGGAAAGCTAAAATACGTTATACTTAAAAAATGATACATAAGATCTGTAATCCATTATAAAGATGTGCATACAAGTTCGTATTTGTATGCATTTCAGAAGATATGTGGGTGAATATATTTCTTGATCTGAATGTGAAATTTTACTGCATATTTTACAAGTCAACATAATCGCAAGCTTTGTAACATGTAAGTGTAAATGTGAATTTTCATCTTTTTATTTTGCAAGAGGGAAAATATCCAAATTAAACCGACATCACTCACATACACAACGATAACAAAGTCACACTTTTATACACTTTATTGCTTGTGCATATACAAGAATGTAGCATATGTTTTAGGAAAATGTCTTTAAATGGAATGTATGAAGTGTCATCAAAATAATTAATGGATTACGTGTTTTATGTTGTAATTGAAATACAAATAAAAAAAAACAACAAAAGGTTACTTCAGGAGTAAAAAAGACAAAATCGGATGACGAAAAAACAAAACACATAATCCTTAGTAAAATTACATGAGTTTCGTACAACGATTCACAAAAATTAGCTTGATTCACATTAAATGCAGAGAAGGAGGGAAAATTATATAATATATGTATGTATGTTTATAATATTAATTATTGTTGCTCTTTTGACTGACTGAATGATTATTTAAATAAATAAACGCACGAAAGAACTGCTAATAAATGATAATTGAACTTTAATATATATTTACATATCTTATTTATTATTTTAATATACTGCTAGATATGTTTATTTGTTGTAATATTAAAGAATTCTATTTATCTGTACATCCACATTATGATCCAGAGAGTCGATAGTTTCGTAAAAATACATTATGTATAAAATTAATACTTTAACTTTAACTGAAGTCGAGAACACAATTACAGATAAATAATTATTTTGAATATATATATATATATATATATATATATATATATATATATATATATATTCAAAATAATTATTTATCTGTAATTGTGTATATATATATATATATATATATATATATATATATATATATATATATATATATATATATATATATATATATATATATATATGTATATATATATATATATATATATATATTCATATATATATATATATTCAAAATAATTATTTATCTGTAATTGTGTTCTCGACTTCAGTTAAAGTTAAAGTATTAATTTTATACATAATGTATTTTTACGAAACTATCGACTCTCTGGATCATAATGTGGATGTACAGATAAATAGAATTCTTTAATATTACAACAAATAAACATATCTAGCAGTATATTAAAATAATAAATAAGATATGTAAATATATATTAAAGTTCAATTATCATTTATTAGCAGTTCTTTCGTGCGTTTATTTATTTAAATAATCATTCAGTCAGTCAAAAGAACAACAATAATTAATATTATAAACATACATACATATATTATATAATTTTCCCTCCTTCTCTGCATTTAATATATATATATATATATATATATATATATATATATATATATATATATATATATATAGATAGATAGATAGATATAGATATAGGTATATGTATAATGCTGATCTGTATAAGACCTGAAGTTAAGAAACAATTCGTCGCATTTGCCAAACCTTAAGCAAACAATTCATTCATTTATTTCGAGATGTTCTGGGAACCCAAAAAAAAATAAACCATATGACTGTTGAGTATGCAATATGCTTTTACAATGTAAAGTTTACATCGAACCTTTATGTACGTTTATATAATCGAGAGGCAAAAAATGGTTCGGAGCAATTTTTCTTTTTTATTCTCACAGAGAGAGGAATAAAGATAAACAGAAAAATACGTCGCGAGAAAATATAGTTAATTGTTGATGTTATTTAACATTTTATTCAACGTTTCTTTTTATTTTAAATTTCTTCTTAATTTAATGTTTTTCTTAATTGTTTTTTGCTGTTGTTGTTCTTTATTATTATTTTTATTTTTTACTGTTTTTATTTGTTTGTTACTTCTTTTATCGTTGTTTTCCTTTAATCCTTTAAAATTTCTTGTTAAGATTGTATGTAAACTTAAAGTGTTAAAGCGCAGTATACACAACTGTTTGTGTAAGAAACAAAATACAATTTTGTTTGCAGTCTGGTCTAAGAGAAAGACTCTTACTACCACAATTGTAAAATGCACTTATATAAGTTTCTCTAACCCTAGTTTACATGCAGTATTGCCGTTTTGGTTATTTTGAACCAAAATTGGTTATTTTTTTCTTTGATGTGTAGATGTGTACTTTTTTCCATTTTTCCATTACTGTTTTGGCAAACTCAGGTTTTTTGTTGTGAGTATGCTATGACCTTTCCCATCCTTCCGATAACATATGGATTTCACGCCAAAATATTGCAATGTTTTTGAGGTCAAGAACGAATAGAACCAATTTCTTATATTCTGTTTTAAAGAGAAAGGTGCTCCGATCGAAAGACGGCTGAAACTATTTTCTACATAGTTTCACCTGATCTTGGAACATTTAGTAGAGCGTTTTTCTGATAGATCTATTTTTCGTCACCATTAATGATTGGATGCCGCTACAATTTGTTCCAGCTTCAATAGCTTTTTGAGTTTAAAATAATCTTCACAGAGTAATGCCTTCAATTCACCATCATCGAACATTTTTGCCTAACTGGGGGTCTTCCTTTTTTATGTCAAAATCATTACATTTGAAATGCATAAATGATATTTAGTACTTTGAGGTGGGTGGAACTTACTTGGGATAAGCTTTAGCAAGCAATCAAAGCAATAAAACTTTGTTTTTTTACTATTTCGTTCAGTGGCTAAGTGAGAATAAATATCAGATACTTTTCAATTCAACGCTGTTGTTTGGTTCGGGTATTTAGCGATTCATTAAGATATCTGTTAGTAAAGGCTAGTGAGCTAGAATCATCCACAAATAAATTTTCAGAACTCATTATAACTAAACATATGAGAGAACGATATTTTCTATTGTGCGAAGTTTGTTAATACATAATTAAAGTGTTTAGAACAAATATGCCTCATCAAATGTTGTATATATATTTTTTTTTATTTTATTTTTTTTTTTTGACCAGTCGATATTCAGTATACCCGTATATATAAAATTATATTTTAATGCTTTTTGTATTGAAATTATGATTCTAAAATTTTGGTTATTTTTTGGTTACTTTTTTATTGAAATTTGGTTACAATAAAATCGAAGTTGTGGCAACGCTGTTTACATGTACGTTTCTGTCAATAAATTATTATAAATTTTTTACTATTCAATAAATATTTTTTACGAAAATTTAAACATCAGTGTGTAATGTCAGTTGCTTTAGTTATGGCCACTAGTGTATAGGCAAATATAATAATACGGTAACATTATTACTACCGTATGCTAAAGCAATTAATACAAAAATTATAAAATATTCATGTATTCAAATCAGTTTATTACAGAAATGCCAACTGAAATTCAATACCTTTTTGTTAGTTAAACAATCATTGAGCAGGAGTTAACTTGGAATAATCAATAAGTAAGAAGTTAATTTCAATCCTTGTCAAATATTGATTGTGTCTCTCGACTACAACTGTCAGTTTTCACTATCGTTTTGACTATGTTGTGTGTATATCTGTTGACAAACAAAGAATCCACAACTTGTTTGCTCATTTATCTACTTGTCCCATTATTTGTTCGTTCCTTTGTAAACGTATAATTGCGCCTATGCATCCAAGTCTATATATACAAGGACATTTAGCATTATGCCAAATACTTCGAGTGCCTATGTATTATGCATCAATCTTAATCATTAATTTTATTTCGAAATTTTTGTTAAGTATTCAGCATGAATATAACTACAAGCGTTCTTTCAAATATTATAAGATGGAATGATAGATAAAACTGACAACGTTAATAGCGTCACTAAATATACGTGTACACTATAGCATTAAGTAGATAATGGATTAAACAGTTGTTTACGCATTTAGTTATAAATATTTATAGATATACAAACCAACTGACAGACAGACATGGCGTTTCATATTTATATATTTGATTGATAAATACTGAAATCCAATACTGAAGCTGTTATGAACAGATATATGTACGCATGTATGTAAAATATATACATATGAATAATATACATATTAAAGATAATCATATTTCCTGTAATATAAGCTCTCAGTATATGTTAGATAAATTCTGTGGTAAATGTCTTGTGGGTGAATTAAAAATTGTTAATATATATAGACACGTTCAAGCAATCAGATTAAATTTTGTAAAAAATATAAATTCATAAAGTTTAGAAGTAGTATTTGAGGAATTAATATGAATTTAATTAGTTTAAATTAACATTTTTAGAAGTCTCGATTAATGACAGTTTAAAAAAAATTGTTAAGTTTTCTTCCGTAGTCATAAAATGTTCATTTGTTTAAAAATAAAATTTATTTTTCATAAATCAGGTGTATTTATTGAAGATTTGGTTTTTCAGTACTAAACATGGTTTTGCAATGTAATGATTTTTAATTGTTTAATGGTCAAATAGCGTCAGATAGGAAAAATTCTTTTAATAACTAAAAGTACATTTTAAACCAATTTCAATACAAATTTATTTGCTGAGTAAGAGAGAAAAAATAACTTATTTATACACCGGTATGTTTTGATTCCGTATTTGAAATTCCGAACGGTTTTATTTATTCCAAAAAATTTTAAAGTTTACTTTCCAGTTAGCCCTTATTGTCCAACACTCTTTATCATAAAAAAACATTAATTTTTTTTATAGGATCTTCGCTTTTGACACAATTTAAGCTAAAAAAAATTTTCAATTTTTTTTACCAAGCCGGAAAGAACATGAAATAGTCCTGGTACTTAGAATTATCGATGGACAATTGATCTTAATTTTATTGAACATTCTTAGATATAAAACGGGCTTTATTACCATTTTTAATGTAGCGTTTGTACGAGTATATGTATGAAAATAAAAAACTAGTATCCACAATTTCTAAAAAAAGCTAAAAAAACGGTATTTTTTAGAACAAATGATCATATATTGCAAAATTATACCTGTATAAAAAGTAAATAATAAAGTAAAATTAAGTAACGGTACGTCACAAAATTTAATTCGGATCACGTCATCACCTGAGTGGGTTTTATATTTATATTAGAAATTAATTTAAAACAGAATAATTTATTTAACAAAGATGCAAATCTTTTCTTATTATTATGTTATTATGGTTATTGATCTGTTATTTCACTTTCATTTATTCCATAAAACTTTTGTAAGTGTTCTTCGAACAATGGAATGGCCTATTTCATTTGTATTGTTCATAAATTAGACTGGTCGTTATTATCAAAAATCAGAATTTTTTTAATGGGGAAACTGTTAATATGATATTTTTAGTAAAACAAAAAGTATTCTGTAAAAATTTTAAATCGATATATTAATTTTCACACGTATAGCATTGAGGTTGAACTTCGTAACCTTAGATACAATATACGTACGTTGCATGTGTGTATACAGCATATGACTGCAATTTTTGTTTTATTCTTATTCAAATTTTTTAATAATAAAATATCATTCAATGGAGCCTCAATTAGGTTTTTCGCAGTAAACCACGGTTTAATATAAACTAATAAAATAATTATAATATGGTATATTCTTAAGGGAGACTTTCAATAATATAGATGTAAAAAAGAATTAAGAATCAATGCTGCAAATGCTAAAATTAAAATATCGATTTCAAATTTTCACAAAATGCTTTTTTTTACTAAAAAGAACAATTTAAGAGATTTCCAATTCCCAAAAAATATTGTGCCATATAAATACCAGTTTAATATACATTCTATATTCATTTGTATGTTGTAGATAGAAGGAAGTTGTGCTGGTTATGTTCTTTTTTTACGGTCAAAAACCTTTGCTCTATAAGAAGGAATGCTCTCTAATTTGCTCTTAATTTAGGTTTTCTTCATTACTGATAGACAATTATTTGAAATTAAATCAAATACAATTTTTAAAAATTATTATAGCAATTGAGATATTTGTCTATATTGGAGATGTAATTTCATAAAACAAAACCTTCCCAATATCATATCGCTATTTATACTTATGCAAGAGCTTTCTAAAGCTCTTTTGAATTAAGTGTAAAAACAGTGTCGAAACTAACAAAAGACAAGTAGTTAATCAATAACACATGGCGCTTACTGCAAGATAAAAAGTTTCAACAAGTGGGAAACTTTATGAAAAGCGAAAGAAGTTTTGTTGTTGTGACAGTGAAACGAGCTTGATTATAATGAAAAACTTAATATAACGAATTTTTATAAGTCGCTTGAATAAACCTCTTTATTGCAAAATACTTCTATACAACGAAGCATTAATCCCAAAGCCTCTCTACAACGAAATCAGAATGAAGTAAAGTGGTAAAGTCCAAGGTTAAAAAACCAAATCCAAATGTGCTTGCAAGTGCAAATGTGCAGCCTCTATATAGCGAAATATTCATTCAAAAGAATCCCGTTAAATATTAATGATTTCATTCGAAACTTAATTAATGATGAAAACTGCATAATGTTTTATTAAAATCTAACAAAATAAAAAGCAAAAAGCAAGTGTTAAATTTTTTTGTACTTCTTGTACAGACAGAGAACATTTATAACTTTCTTGGCTACTCAATACGTAATCCCACTGCATTGCACTCAACTCATCGTTACTTTGTGTACTTTCAACAATTGGTGCGTATTTCTATTTTGAATGAATCGAGTTTTTGATTTACTTAACCATTGTGAGTATTTTCATTTTAGTGTACGATTCAAATCAGATCGAGTGAGTAAACAATTTGTTTTTATAAAAAGAAAACAAAATCCATTATTTGAAATTTTTAAAAATAAACTATATACTCAAATATTTCAAATTGAAAACATACTATTAAAATTTTGTTAGGAAATCTTTAATATAAAAATTGAATATGCACCAAAAATTTTCATCTGTATCGAAATCCGTAAATCATCTTTCCGGTTTCGTTAGTAATTATTCGCCTAATTATGTTTTTTGTCGGCCGCTACTTCTCGTACCATGTGGTATAGTGTGGCTTCCTAACGATACGGCCAAGACAGTCAGCTTTTCTACAAAACGTACATTAAAGAACATACATTCCAACATAAGGAACAGAAGCCACTCCAATATGACGATTTCGTTGTCTACCATAGAGCTCGATAGTGTTATATCTAAAATAATCACCTGATTTAAGAAAATCGAATTGAAAAAAAATCAACATGTTAAAAGAAAACTTTTAAATATATGTATAATATCATGGCGAAATTATTTAAGAACCAGCTGGTTATTATATATTTCTTTTTTTTTATCGTCCTATCTCTGTCAACAATTTTGTTTTTATTTATGTTTTTGTGTAAAAAACAGATACAATAGTTTTGTGAAAATTTTACAATTCTTTTGAAAATTTGTGATTGTGTGCGGCTTTCATATAAACTGAATTTTTCTGTGAATTTGTGTACTTAATAAATATAAAAAATAACTGATACATTTATAAAATGATGTATTGCAAGATATGCAAGAAACTTAAAAGTCCTTTTAATTGTAGTTTTTTTTTCAAGTATCATGTGAGGACCGCAGGCTCAGATGGAGCAGAATTTGCGGCTCGTCGCCATAAAGTTGTGTGTATGGATCATTTTACTCCATCACACATTATAAAAACTGCAACGAAAGTATTCCTATTGCCGAATTTTGCCCCAATGTAAATCTGACTAATAACTTATTTTTTATTATATGTATGTATGTAATTATAGTTTCTTAATTGAATGTATTATAATCGGAGCTTATATATACATTCTTTGATGTTAACGAATCCTTAATATATTAGTTGAGATGTGAATGAATTATAAATGAATTTTTTAAATTATTTAGAATGCCTGTAATAAGCCCCTCAGCAGTGAATCCCATGCCTTTAGACACAAGAAATGAAAAGGTAGGAAATGAAATAGCTTCAAATGAAATTATTCCCGAAATTCCAACCAAACCGCTTTAGGAAGATAAACAGACGCAGATTGAGTAAGTATTTTAGCTTAAATATACGTCTGCGTGATAATAAGAAATTATTTAAGATAAATTAAATCCACCCAAGGGTGTAAATCGGACCAATGTGTTAAACGTCATAACAAATGCTTATGTTTATGAATATAGCCCAATAGCACTGGACTATTCATTGGAGCGTCCAACGTTTATAAAAATTAAATTCGGCTACTAGAGAACAAAATTAAAGACCTAGAAAGCGAATTAGGCAAAACTAATACCGCTGTGGATGCAATGCGATCCATTTTCACAGAAGGGCAAGTGAGGCAACACAAACTGGAAATGGCCGGACATATCAAGTGCCATTGTTTTGCATGAATCAGGTCCGAGGGCTTATAACCACCTGTACCAAAAAGGCTATCCATTATCTCATGAGTCAACGCTGCAGCGTTGGTGCCGCAAAATTGATATAAGTGAAGGGATTTTGAAGACAGCCCGACTAAGAGCCAGAAGATAAAATTTGCGTATTAGCGTTTGTCGAAATGGAAACGTACGAATACGATGAGGCTTTAGATATTGTTAGAATGGCGGCCAATTACGTACAGGTGGTTATGGCCAGAGGGTTGCGAAAGTCATGGAAGCAGCCAGTATTTTTCAATTACGATTGTCAGATGACGGGTAATTTGCTTAAATTTATAATTGGTGAACTTAGTAAAGTTGGAGCATTTTTTCGCAGCCATCCGAAGTAAAGTGGCCTTTATGACCACCCTACTCCAAAGGAATTTAAATATCGGCTGCGTAAATATATCTTAGGTATATAAAAAATTTCTGAATTCTATTTATTCTAATAATATAAGATACTTTTATTAACCTTTTTAGTACGACATACAGAACAGCAGAGTGGTAGAGCCTACGACGGTCCTGATCAAACAGAAAGGGTCAACACAACAGACTGTAATTTCAGTTTCACGAAGGTTTGAGCTAAGACTGTTGAGATACCGCCAGACGACGATGACGACCAACGTGATACCTTGGTAGATTGGGATACATCGAAATTTCAAGACGTTACCGCTCTACAAGAGGATGATTTGGAATACATATCTGGTTATAGTTAATATTCGAAAGCTAAATCTTGAAGAGTATGAAAGTCGCGAAAGTTCATATACCTGGGACGACCAAGTATCAAAAGGCTTTTTGAAAAAACCATCACTGCCTTTTGTTGAAAAAATCAAATTTCAATGGTAACAAAGTATCACATCAACAACATATACATAGACGACTTTAGGAGGCCAGTAATGCGGTGAAGTTAATAAAAAATGTAAAGTCGCTATTTTTTAAATGCCGAATTTACTTGAGAGTTCGGTATCTGAATAAGCAATTAAAAAGCCGCACAGCGTATGTTAATAAGAAAAACATGACAAAATTAAGCCTGTAAATGAAAAAATGCAATCATTATCATTATCATTATCATTATCATTATCATTATCATTATCATTATCATTATCATTATCATTATCATTATCATTATCATTATCATTATCATTATCATTATCATTATCATTATCATTATCATTATCATTATCATTATCATTATCATTATCATTATCATTATCATTATCATTATCATTATCATTATCATTATCATTATCATTATCATTATCATTATCATTATCATTATCATTATCATTATCATTATCATTATCATTTCATTATCATTATCATTATCATTATCATTATCATTATCATTATCATTATCATTATCATTATCATTATCATTATCATTATCATTATCATTATCATTATCATTATCATTATCATTATCATTATCATTATCATTATCATTATCATTATCATTATCATTATCATTATCATTATCATTATCATTATCATTATCATTATCATTATCATTATCATTATCATTATCATTATCATTATCATTATCATTATCATTATCATTATCATATCATTATCATTATCATTATCATTATCATTATCATTATCATTATCATTATCATTATCATTATCATTATCATTATCATTATCATTATCATTATCATTATCATTATCATTATCATTATCATTATCATTATCATTATCATTATCATTATCATTATCATTATCATTATCATTATCATTATCATTATCATTATCATTATCATTATCATTATCATTATCATTATCATTATCATTATCATTATCATTATCATTATCATTATCATTATCATTATCATTATCATTATCATTATCATTATCATTATCATTATCATTATCATTATCATTATCATTATCATTATCATTATCATTATCATTATCATTATCATTATCATTATCATTATCATTATCATTATCATTATCATTATCATTATCATTATCATTATCATTATCATTATCATTATCATTATCATTATCATTATCATTATCATTATCATTATCATTATCATTATCATTATCATTATCATTATCATTATCATTATCATTATCATTATCATTATCATTATCATTATCATTATCATTATCATTATCATTATCATTATCATTATCATTATCATTATCATTATCATTATCATTATCATTATCATTATCATTATCATTATCATTATCATTATCATTATCATTATCATTATCATTATCATTATCATTATCATTATCATTATCATTATCATTATCATTATCATTATCATTATCATTATCATTATCATTATCATTATCATTATCATTATCATTATCATTATCATTATCATTATCATTATCATTATCATTATCATTATCATTATCATTATCATTATCATTATCATTATCATTATCATTATCATTATCATTATCATTATCATTATCATTATCATTATCATTATCATTATCATTATCATTATCATTATCATTATCATTATCATTATCATTATCATTATCATTATCATTATCATTATCATTATCATTATCATTATCATTATCATTATCATTATCATTATCATTATCATTATCATTATCATTATCATTATCATTATCATTATCATTATCATTATCATTATCATTATCATTATCATTATCATTATCATTATCATTATCATTATCATTATCATTATCATTATCATTATCATTATCATTATCATTATCATTATCATTATCATTATCATTATCATTATCATTATCATTATCATTATCATTATCATTATCATTATCATTATCATTATCATTATCATTATCATTATCATTATCATTATCATTATCATTATCATTATCATTATCATTATCATTATCATTATCATTATCATTATCATTATCATTATCATTATCATTATCATTATCATTATCATTATCATTATCATTATCATTATCATTATCATTATCATTATCATTATCATTATCATTATCATTATCATTATCATTATCATTATCATTATCATTATCATTATCATTATCATTATCATTATCATTATCATTATCATTATCATTATCATTATCATTATCATTATCATTATCATTATCATTATCATTATCATTATCATTATCATTATCATTATCATTATCATTATCATTATCATTATCATTATCATTATCATTATCATTATCATTATCATTATCATTATCATTATCATTATCATTATCATTATCATTATCATTATCATTATCATTATCATTATCATTATCATTATCATTATCATTATCATTATCATTATCATTATCATTATCATTATCATTATCATTATCATTATCATTATCATTATCATTATCATTATCATTATCATTATCATTATCATTATCATTATCATTATCATTATCATTATCATTATCATTATCATTATCATTATCATTATCATTATCATTATCATTATCATTATCATTATCATTATCATTATCATTATCATTATCATTATCATTATCATTATCATTATCATTATCATTATCATTATCATTATCATTATCATTATCATTATCATTATCATTATCATTATCATTATCATTATCATTATCATTATCATTATCATTATCATTATCATTATCATTATCATTATCATTATCATTATCATTATCATTATCATTATCATTATCATTATCATTATCATTATCATTATCATTATCATTATCATTATCATTATCATTATCATTATCATTATCATTATCATTATCATTATCATTATCATTATCATTATCATTATCATTATCATTATCATTATCATTATCATTATCATTATCATTATCATTATCATTATCATTATCATTATCATTATCATTATCATTATCATTATCATTATCATTATCATTATCATTATCATTATCATTATCATTATCATTATCATTATCATTATCATTATCATTATCATTATCATTATCATTATCATTATCATTATCATTATCATTATCATTATCATTATCATTATCATTATCATTATCATTATCATTATCATTATCATTATCATTATCATTATCATTATCATTATCATTATCATTATCATTATCATTATCATTATCATTATCATTATCATTATCATTATCATTATCATTATCATTATCATTATCATTATCATTATCATTATCATTATCATTATCATTATCATTATCATTATCATTATCATTATCATTATCATTATCATTATCATTATCATTATCATTATCATTATCATTATCATTATCATTATCATTATCATTATCATTATCATTATCATTATCATTATCATTATCATTATCATTATCATTATCATTATCATTATCATTATCATTATCATTATCATTATCATTATCATTATCACTAACACACGAACACTAACCTTTGAGCAGGAATACAGTTTTTAAGATTCTCTACATAAAACGAGTTTATATTTTCATACATTTGATTTACCGCTGTTGATCATTTTCTAGCAGTCTCTTGTGCATACACCCTTTGCAATACTTGCTATAAATATCCAACGGGAGAGAAAATGCAAACAGCTCTATCGTAACCTTACATATTTTTTATATAAAATGTTAACCAAATTTATATAATTCCACAAATTTTTTCCTTACTGTCGCCAAATAAAAAATCCATCTATTAATATTTTGTAACATTTCCACATAGTTTTAAGAGAAGCATCGCCAATTTGAACCGTATGTCTCTTTTAATGTGGTAGAGGAGTCGTTATCACTAATTAATATAAATTTTTTATTATTATTTAACTTTTTTTGAGTAAAAATTAAAATATAATTTTTTATTTGTAAATTTTGTTTTTCTCGTTTGTTTATATCTTATCACATTTGACAGCTGCGTTTTTATTTCACCACAACCACTTTTTGACATGGAAAGAGGCAAAAATTCCCTGTTATTTTTGTATTGTTGTAGAGTGCCACAACATTATGTAATTTCACCATGCATAATATGTTTAAAATAAAATATTGAAAAACCCTGAAACACTCTCTTTACTCATATTGTTATATTCTTCCACTCAAATGTTTTTTCACTTCATTTGAATTTTTGTCAAATACTCCTTTGTTTCAAAATTTTTTTTCACAAAACAACGAGTGAACCATAAACAGTACTCAAAGTAATGCTTGAATAAATCAAACATGCATTGTTTAAGTATATTCATTTTTAGTTCTAATGAAGTTTTTCAGGAATGGGAAAAATAGTTGTTGCTATAGAAATTTTAATATACCATATTAGTAACGTTTAATTCTAATTATGAACAATTTAAAAATATGTATCAATTAGACACACAATTCAATTAAAATTGTTCAATACTTGTTTCGCTTTTACAATGTATTTTATTTGTACTAAACTCAATGATATAATTTTATATGCACTAAACTAGACAAAATTGTTCTATATTTGGTATATGATGGTTGTACAATTAAAATGATACATACACTTTGTTTATTGTATTATAAAATAAATTTCAACATATCTTTAAACTGTAGAAACTTCAAAGTGAATATTTGGTTCGCTAGCCAATAACTCAATGAAATAATCTGATGCTATGTTTTTTATAATACACTTAAATTTTGATACAAGCAATGCATTCAATAAAGTCATGACAACTGCTACAAGCACTTGACACATTCACGTCCAGTTTTACAATGATTGCATTAGAATGTTTTTCTTTATAAAATAGTTCAGCATATAACCTGTGTCGTAGAACCTGTTGAAGTTTAAGGTGTTGCCAATGACGACATTTTTGTCTTTTCCAGAGAGTCGTTTGTATTAGTAAGGGTTATCTTCGAATAGAAACTTAGTTAAATGTAGTGTGCTTGAGTTATAAAAACGGTGTTAATATCCTCTTAAATGTGTTACTACAAGATCTATAATTTTTACTACTTAACAAAATGATGTGTGCAACGATGTTTTTTTCTACTTTTAGGTAACTTATAAATAAAATACTGCTTTTGTTGTCTAAATGGAATATCTTTTATGAATATATTATCCTTCAGACACAACTATCACTGCTACTTTTACATCACTTGAACATAAAAAGGCATCGACAACCTATGAATACACAGGTTTTTATATACATGTATGAATGTAAGTCTGTTAAAATACAAAAAAAGCAATAAAAACAAAGAAAAATAATTACAATATAAAAATATTTGTATGTATTTTATTGTAGTTGCAAAGAGTGGCATACATATGTAGGCAAAATTAACAACATTGCTGACATTCTTACTTAAAAATCGATTGTGTGTTTCACCGACAGCAAGCGTACAATGCCTAAAACAGACCTTATCCTACCCTAGTTGCATCTCCGTTAGAGTTTATAAAAAGACTACTCGACTACTACCTTGCAAGGACAAATTTTGGGTGTAAGGCATTTCATTCCAATGGACCTTAAGAGAAAGATAGCACGAATGGAATGTCAGAAGTACTAAAGTGCTCATAGGACACAAAATGATCCTATGGTTGTACCAACAGGGTACTGGCAGATTGACGATGACAGCATGGTTGGAATACAACCTAACAACCACTGTCGTAGGTTTAGTGATGCGGATGAGATGTGCAGTTGCCCACTGTAGTGTTTTCGTTAGCTTGTTTTATGTGGGACATCACGAAGGTATCATGCATGGACAACATATGTGTTTACTAGTGATGTGGTATTTCTCAAAACGGTGTCTCATGACATTTATTACCGAATATTGAATCTGTTAAATATCGTTAGTTAAACTTTAAAAACATAAGAAAATCGTTGTCTCTATACAAGACCTTTTTCGGTAACACTTGAAAAGTCTAGGATATGAGACATATTTCTTCTCTGGTGTGATTTACTTAGCTACTTCAATTTTAATCCCAGTAAATCATTATGGCAAAATTATAGGACTTAAAATAAAGTAAACCACCCGCTTTTATTTATTATTATTTAAGATTTTCATGAATTGTTGAAGACGTGTTATAGTTTTCGTTTCAAATCAATATAAGCAATTGGGGTAAAATAACAAAAAATCGATATATAATCTATTTGATTAATTACATATGTTGGATAAAAGATTTTATTTTTCACAAGCAAAAATCACAAATGAAAGTATAATGTAAACGTGCGTCCTTTTTTTCCCATATGTTATAGACTTCTATTCTGGATCTTTTTTATTACGACAACACACAAAATACAATTACATCCTTAAATCGAAATAAAATGGCAAAAAGGCGAAAATGACGATAAGAAACTGAAACGTGCTTAAGTGTATGTCTGAGTTACTATTGGTGCTATCGGATAGAAAATGTAACACGTTTCGTACACAAGCCCTGTTCCGTGAATAAGGTGTCACAACACGTAGTCACAGTTGAGAAAAAACACATTTTGCAATACCATTTAGAAAATTATTTACTGGTACAAATACAAACATACTAGTATTCTGCAAATAATAATGGTTTCAGAACATCATCATCAGCACAATAGCAGGTATGTAGAGTGCAAACATGTTAATAAATCGTTCTTTTTATTTTGAAAATAAAAATACTCTTTGGCTTGATGACACCAATTAAAATCGCATCACATCATTCTACGTATTTTAGCATACATGAAGCTAAGCCACAATAAAATAGCCGTGTCTCTCAGTTATTTCAAATTCATTTGTATATTCGAGATTTTTCTTAAATAAGTTTTCCTCTTTTCAATTTTATGCATTAAACTGTTTTAGACGACTGCTGCTCATTCTTTAATCGCTCTTTTTCTTAAATTGCCTGTTAGCCAAGAGATTAAAACTTTCAAATTTCTCATCAGTAGACGTAAAACTAACTGAAAGAAAAGCATAAAATAATTTATTCAAAAATTTAAATATGAAGAGAAAAGAGAAAGAAAGTGTACATTAGAACTTATATTTTATTAACATTTAAATTAAAAAAAAAAATTATTATGAAATGAAAAATGTTTGAACTTTTAAAAATAAGTTTATATTTGTCGATAATATTTGTTTCATTGTTAAGCTTTTTAAGGAATGTATTTTGAACATTTTGTTTGTTCAACTTTTCATTTTAAAAAGTCAATGTCAAAATAAAATTTAAACATTTCTCATTAGCTATGTATCAGTTTCACAAGAACATAAATATGTTCTTAAAAGTTCACTTTAAAGATTTTTTTCTTAATTTCTTGTGATTGAAAAAAAGAGAATTAAAATTAAAAGTTTTTGTTTACAATGAGAAAATAAAGATTTTTGTTTTTCACAATGACAAACATTATTGTGGTGCGTGCTACTGTTGAACGAAAAACTTTTGCAACCACAACAACATGAATCAACAGCAACGAACGAAACTAAAACGAAAGGAAAAATGGTTCCCTTAGAGTATATATATGTGTTTCCCAGTTGTCTTGTCATCTCAGCCCATTTAGCGTATACTTACTATTAATCTATTTCTTACGCTCATACTGACATACAAAATTAGAAGCGTGTTTACATTGTTTTATAGTCAGTGTAAGGTTGTTGTATTTCCATTAGTTTATTCGCCCTAAGTTTTACCATTATTAGCAACATTGTCAACATCTTAACCGACAATGTTGTCTTTGTTTATATTTTAAAACATCTTCTTCTACACAAATAAAAGAACATTTCCAAGACATCAAGGCTTTTAAAACTGTTTTTAGTCATATTTCTAGTGCTGGATAGAAAATGAGTTTTTCTCTCCCAGCCTTAATTTTAATAGCGCAGTTCCACACAAAATACGAAGCTTTAACTGTACTTTGTGTAAATTGTAAATCTCATATTCAAACTAAACTCCGATATGAAGTGACTTAAGTAACGCTTAATCTGAAATTCGTCATACCGACGCACAATGTCTCATTTTGACTTTTTTCGTTTCAAAAATCATAACTTTTTAAATAATTACGGTAATTAAAAAAATTAAAAAAATATTGAAATAAAACTCTAGACTTTAAATTGATTTTTACAAGATGTTGCAAGAGTACAAAGCGTATTAAAAAGTAAAATTTGGATAATTTTTCCAGTCTAAAGATACGAGTACATGTTTACATGATTAAGAACAAATTTTATTTATTTGCGTCGCTAATACACACTATTGTTTTTAATACTTAAATCGATGATAATTTATATTAGGTAATTAACCCTTATGTAGCTGATAAAAGAAAAACTATACATTTTGACCTAAAATTTACCCGGGTACCTTCATACAAAACTCAGAGAAAATAAATACTTGAAAAAGAAAATCAGAAAAGTTGCAATTTAAGATTACAAAATTACACATTAAAAAATAAAGCCGATAAAAACCGTTTAGTCAAAACTTTCGGATTCAACTTTTAGTTTTTAAATATATGCTGGTGTTCATAAGTCAAATAGAGAGCATTTACCTGAGGTGTAGATACCCATTAATTTGCCATTAATTGTGGCTATCAATTCGATAATTATAAAACTCATCTCGTACCAAAGCTGATAAAAGCGCAGAATTTTGGTAGTGAGTTTAGACAATAGATGAAACAATAGATGTGTACTGGAAAACCAATAGGAAGTGAATGTTAGAAAAATATACGAGAAAGAACGGTTTTATATCTTGTTAGTGCTTAAAGAAACAGTTGAAAAAACACACATTTATTTCAGGTAATTACTTTTTACAAATTTCGAATTTAGTAAAAATGGCGGCTTTATGTTCCTATGTGCCAAAAAAAAACAGTAATAATTATGTATACCATGTATCTATTCTACACCGTCCGTAGAAAGTCAGAAATTATAAACTATTATAATTAAAGTAAGACCAAAGGAGATGTCGATAAAATGGAGAAGTTATACTTGCAAAGGAGGGATAAGTCTAAGTTGATGGCTAAAGCTTTCACTTGGGCTCTGGTAGACATTACACTCTAAAAAGAATCTGAAACGAGTGTAAAAGCAGAAATCTCAAAAATTTATGCAAATTCTCTCATACCACTTTGAAATTCATGTGTGTAAATTAATTTTTCTTATCTTTTATTTTATAATAAACAAGAGCAACAATATGTGACATTATCATTTTTCATAAAAATGCATAAAGGAACCAAGGCTCTTTGTCGGATAGTTAAGTGTTTTGGACGAAAATCGACATGCTACCTCTATCTGAATGTATTAAGAGTGCAATAGGTACCCGAGTATTTTGTTGGTCACTTAAGGGTTAATCACAGATTGTAATGTGAATGGCCTGCACTATGCTCCTTGTGTGGATTGTACAACAATGACTCTCCTTAATATTTTTGTTTTTTGGATTGTTCTTGTTGTTCAAAATTTAATGATTTAAATAGTTTAGAGTCTTAGCCCTTTATTCATACAAAATTTCGATTTACAATCATAATTTGTATGAAAATTTTGTCTTATAAAACGAAAGTTAAGAGGTTATAGTTAAATTAAAAAAGTTTATTGATTACTAAACATGTATTCACAACACTTTCATTAAGCGCTTCCTTTTTTTAAATTTAAATAGAACAAAGTTGGTGAGAGATATCCCGGAATTTTTATTGTGTTTGAAAATTCTATCTATGCTATTACTGCCATAACTGTGGCGCATAAATCAGGCTGAATTTGACCAATGGCTGAGTGTTTCCACCACTGGCAAAATCGCTTAAGATTAAGAGATGTGTTTAGTTAGTAAATAACTAACTGTTAAATATAATTAGCAATAGAATTTATATTAAAGAAGATTTTCGAAATGAAACCGCTTTAGCCATATTTTAATTAAATCGCTTTATTACTAGTTAGCTTGGCGTGGTGGTCTTCAACCAGGAAGTCTTCAAGATAATTTTAACATATAATTTCTAGTGGCTTCTATACCAAAAAGTAAGAGCAAATTATTGTTTGTTGTAAGAATATTCCCAATAAAATTTAACTCTTTTTAGGAATTTTAACATACGAAATTATTAAAATTGGTTCTTCTTTATTCAAAATCAGTGGAAATCACTAGCGAGGCAAATTCCTCTTTTAGCAGCTGAGGTTTTATTGGTTTTGAAGGCTGCTGCGGCTTGTAGCTTATTAGCAAGGACTTCACATGGACCCCATAGGATAAAGTTTAATGGGATCAATTGGCATGATCTCTGTTGCCAGTCAAATCGGTCATGCAAAATGCCCAATCTAGCATGCAACCTCTCAAAACCACCTGTCAGGGTATCCACATTATTCAATTCAAACAGGAAAAAATAGGCAAGCATCTGTGGTTTATAAAGCCAACTGTTGACGGTGATAGCCTGGCTGACGTCATTGTTTAAGAAATATGGACCAACAACACCGTTACACAGTATATCGGCTAAAAAAAACTAGCCGGACAAAAACAACTTCAACGATTCTGAAAACTGTTAATTGTTAATTCTTAGTACAGTTAATCAGAGCAAACTTAGGTATTATAATGGCAGCTAATGTTTTGTCTGAAATAATATGTTAAAACGTTTATGACGGTAAGAGTAAAATGTTTTCGAATTAAATACATAAAATTTGTTGCATTTGCGCTACTTATGCGAATACGTCTCACGTGTTGTTCTATAATGTAAAGTGGTCAATTAGGGATGCATTCAATAAAATAAGGGAAAGCAGTTTTTTTATGCTTCTACAATTTAAATTTTTCAACCCGTTATTTAGAAAAGATGAGTAATTTAAACAACAATTCAAAAAAGTTCTTAAAATTGGAACTCAAACGACGATAAGTTAAAATTACCCATTTCTACGCCCAAGTTTTTATCAGGCGTAAATTACACCACTGTAGTTGAAAATAAACTTAAACTTGTTTCCCCGAATCCGCACATATAGTATTTATTTTAATTTTAGCAGTAGGCGTTTTACTGTACCTAAAATGAACATTTTGAATGAATGGGTCAAAACTTCCAGTAATGATAAAAATACTGCGATTTTTAATTTTATTGCTTCAAAACATGATCTGTGCAGCAGAGGCGAGCAATCGGTGAAGGAGGTCAAGGCGGTTATATCCAGATTTTCTGCAAAATTTTCAAAAAAGTTGGAGAATTCCTAAAGATCTCGGGAACGCTTTCTAACGTTGAATAAAGCATGGCTAGAGAGTGATATAAAATTTAGTACGTTGTAGAATCATCCACATGATCTCAACTCCCTCTGGTTGGCCTTGGAAGAAAGTCCTAAAAATGCCCCTTACAAAACCAAACGTAGACGTATTGATGTTTTGGATCGGTCCCGAAGTTTTGAAAACAATATGTGAAGATGGTGACTATAAGATGTCTGCCAAACATGATCAGGTCTTTACTATGATTGATGGTAAAATTTGTAATGCTTTGACTGAAACTTTTTCATCACTAAAGTAATACTCTTTTGGAGCAACACTAATACTGCTACTACTGCTACTGGCTAACAAAGAGAACTTCAGTTTTGTTTTATCTACATTACACGCTTGGTCAGATATGCTTCTGTCAAAGCTTTTGTAAAGAAGCGTGCTTTAAGCATTCCAGAATGCATGCAAGAAAAATGGAAAATAAACCAAAACCTCGATTCGGATAAAATAAGTTTATAAAATTATTCGGCTATTACTTTTCTTCGAGTACGAACTTAATTGATTTGAAACTTCCAAAATTGTTTGATTAGTCGAGTAAGGTTTTAAACTTGTTCGAATAACTTGAATAATTCGAATAACACGAACAATTACAAAATTATCCAAAATATTTAATTTAATGGAAAAATACAAACAAGTGTATTCGGTTTTTTGCTTTTTTTATTTAAAAACAAGGTCGATGTTTTTTTTTCTTTACTATATAGTGAATTGTGCTATTACTAGGGAAATAGGAAATAGAAATAGAAAAAAAAAATAAGCAGGAAAGATTCCAGTATGGACGTTTGAATTAAATTTATTTATGTCGTAAGTGGCAGGGTCGTTTGTTCTACAGACGAACGGTGCGCCAAAAAACGAATTCTCTATATAATGTGTTGTGCGCTTCATTGGACAATCAGCTACATAAGGATACGTTCTACGAGAAAAACTAGTACTACGTGAAAATATGTGATTATTAGGAATTATTTCGTTATAGTAATTATCGAAGAATGAGACACATAATATATTGCGACGATGCTCTATTAAATCGATAGAGTTGACTACTTACAGTCACTAATCAGTGCCTTCGCCCCCTCCTGTACGCGGTGGAGAATCTCCAAGATAGACTTTGAAGCATCGGCCCATACATGAGAGTTGTATACCATTTTGGGTCGGTTATAGGTCTTGTAAATATTAAGGAGATCAGATGGAGTGAAGTATTGCTTGCACTGTCTTAATGCTTGAATGCTTCTTTCGACATATGAAATATGTGATTGTTCCAATGAATGCCACGGTGAATTCTCATGCCTGGAGCATCTGAAATCCCAATTTCTACATTACCCATGGGCACAGAGAACAACACACCACCACGTCTGAGTTTTAAAAAACAACATTGTTCGCACGATCACACTTGGAGATTTTCGTCAGGTCGCTTGTGAATGTGTCCTTTATATTCATCCTTTTCGCCTCAATCTCCAAGAGGCTCGGCGTACGATCAATAGAATGTGAATGACAAATGTTACTGACATCTGCGAAAGAGTAGATTGGCAGTTAGATGAAGAAAGTCGTTAAGAAATATTAGAAATAGCGTAGGAGAAAAAAGAGAACCTTGCATTGCAATGTTGGTGATAGCGATGAAATTGCATTAAAAAGTTTTTCTCCTCTTCTCTTTGTCTTGTTTAAATACATGTTGAGCTGGCCTAGAAGATTGTTTTCGTTCAGATCCACATCTTCTCCTTCTTAAAGGTCATCATCTGGTACATTTTTTGGTCAGGTTCAATATTAAACAATCGATTACACGATTTGATTACAAACTCTTTTGTTTTGGTTTTGGAAATATATTTTAAATAGTTATCGCTATGGAACCTTGCGGAATTTAGATTGATTTTAAAAACTTAATTAAAATGTCTAACTAAACAGTAACGGCTGATGAGAAAACAATGAAAACTATGTTCGAAAATTATGCACTGAAAACCAAAAGGTGTGTTATTTATACATGTCTCATTTTTTAATACAATTTTGTCAGATAATATAAACGTAAAACTAAATAATTATAAACATTTGCTATTTTACACCCCAAATTTTACATACGACAGTTGCTCGATTAATTGACACAGATTGTTCGAGCTATTTATTACTCGAAATTGGCTATTTTCAATATTCGATCAAATAATGACAAAAAATTCTTTGATTAATCGAGTGGATACTCTAGATAAAATAACGGCGGAAATAACGCTTGTAACAAAACTGACTGCTGAAATAACACGATTACAATAACTGCGGAAATAACGCTTGTAACTAAACTGAGTGCTGAAATTACAGGATCACACGTGACTTTGCTAAAAAATCGGCATTATACTCAAAGCGTTTTCTTCAGACATCAACATTACTTTAAAAAAATTTAGGAGTTTTTCACATGATATCAAATCATTGTATTCAATTAAGTCTGTATTCGTGGTATTAAATGCTTGCAGCCGTACATTAGATCGTTGTGAATGGGGTGGAAGTTATTCAATCATCTCTTCTGCGAATTAAACAACTTACGAAGCTCAGGAAGCTCGCAATAAAGATAGAAGAAGATGTCAACAAAATAATACAGGATCACTTCTGATCCTGTTATTAATATTCTCAGGGTGATTCCCAGAAATTCCCTCCTAAACCTAGTTCTGAAAACAGTTAAAATGTATAATCATTTTAATTTAATTTAATCATTATTAACAAACGCATTAAAAAATTTAAGCAGTCATTTCGCATATTTTTATTTTTACAAATTTGTCAATTCATTATCTTTTTTTGATCTAAAAAAAAGTCCGAATTAATTCGTGTTGGCAATGCACAAAATATACTTATTTTTGATGTAAATAAACTTCTTTAAATAAAAATAAAACCCGGATGGATTTAATTGGGTTACAATATATATATTGGGTTACATATATATATATATATATATATATATATATATATATATATATATATATATATATATATATATAATATATTGTAGCTCTCGAATTTAAAGAAATCACTTCCAAATAGATCCGTTATTTTAATTAATTTATTTCACTTTTAAACATTTATTGCTAAAGTACAGCCTAAATAAAGAATATCATTATATGTGTATGTCTGTACATATATTGACTATTTCCTCTTTATTAAATCTTTAATTCATCCGTTTTATGTCATTTCATTGACATAAGTATATGAATGTGTAAATGTATGTGTTGAAATTACTGATTGCTTGTCCAAGTTTACAAACGTTTTGCTCGTGTAGCTTTTTATACATTTAAAAGTCAACGTTTGTCACCGGCCATTTGTTAAATGTTTTTGTTATTGCTCATTCTTCTCTGTTGGATAAAGATTAATGTTTGTTTCAAACAGTTTTTCTTGTATGTATATGGGTATTTAAGGCATTTTATTCCTTTAATTCAATAAAAGTAAATAAATTGAAAACCGTTCGTATTTAAACAAAATATTATAAAAAAGTTACTGTAGTGTAAGCGCCTGTTTTAAATAAATCAATGACACTCATACGCTACTTGTAAATTATATGTTAAAGAGTTTTTTTCTAATTTTTTTCAGAAAAATATTGTTTTTGAAAATATGTGTTGTTGCAACATGCAATTACTTTTTCCTATTGATGTTATTTTTTGCTATTGTTATTGTTGTTATTGTTATACCATTTTTATATGGCTCATTGTAAAATGCATAAATAAATAAAAAGGGAATCAATAAATCTTTTACAAATGCACTTAAAATAACAGTGGAAAAAGAGGCAGACAAGAAAATATAGAACCAAAAATAAGAAACGCGTGAGTGAGTGCAATGGAAGTTGATGTAAAATCTTAAAAGTACTGACGGTGATTGATAGTTTATGTTCAATATTAAACACGAACACTAGAAATGAATAAAAAAATCAAATTAAAAAATTTTTGTAATCAGCTTAATCGATTTTTTTTTATTCCTTTAAAAATTTCACATTAAAAGCGTAACACAATATTTTTTCTACATTACTCGTTTTCGGTTTACAGAACTTGAATATTAGTAAAATTATGCTATTTTATCTCTGAATAAGAAGTGAAACGGTTAAGGATGTTTTTAGTGTAATAATAATTACGAAGGTCGTGTTGAATTGGGGATCAATTCAATAACTATACTAATTAATTAACCCTGCTGTTGAGTAAAAAAAATTTTATAAAATTTATTTGTAATTTCACCAGTTTGCAGGGTTATATTGAGTTCTATATTTATAATTTCCCTTAGCTATTTTATCACTTGAGCTCTGTAACTCCGATATTTCAAATCGTTGAAATGAAAATAGTGAATATGAAATCAACTCTACAAATTTCTTTAGAAAATGAAGAAGATGATGGATCAATCGGTGATGTATGGATTAAAAAAAAATTGAATGCAATGCAGTTTATCTAATTTACCCTCTGTCGTAAGACCTTCAGACAAGAATATAATGTCCATATGTCCGGGACAACACAATTTGCCGTTTCCAGATGCCATGATATATTGCGTTCTGTTTTGTCATTTTCTCTCCCAAGTACTAGAAAAATAATAATTAAAAATACAAACAAGTATGGGAGAGAAAAATCTACAGAAAGTGGAAACATGTTGAAACTTCCACTACGCGCTTGTACTTTTCTATACTTATTCTTACTGGTGTTTATCGTGCAAAATGGTTTATTCGATTAACTTTATGTTGTCCTATTTTTCGAGATGTAATATGTAAAGATAATTTTTTCATGATTTCAAGTGCTCCCCTCGACAGTACTATGACCGAAAGGCAGAGACAAAGTACTAATACGTTCACTCTTGTTTAAGATATTTGAGATAGGTGGGAAGTTTATGTTTCAGTATTTTACAGCTGTTATGAGATGTAACTGTTAAAGAACAGTTGTATTTTAAAAGTCCTCAAAACATGCAAAGTATGGTCTAAAATTTTGACTGACTCTCGATTTCAATTTAGAATATGTGTGGAAAGTCCAACCATACCTTGGAAAATCAAAAAATTAACAGCGTGAAAAAATCATGTGCAGCGGGTCATTTTGGATTACACTGAAGGCTTGGAAAATCAAAAAATTAAAAGCCTGAAAAAATCAAGTGCAACTGATTATTTCGGATCTCGCTGAAGGCTTGGAATTCAAAATATTACTTTTGCAAACTATTTTTCCATCTTTGAACTTCAAAAGGCCTTGTTGATTTAAGTTCATATACATCGGTACCGTTCGAAAAATTAAAACTTTTATTCCTTTAATGTGGTTATTTTTAAAAAGTTCCTTTATATACATCAATATTTCCTCTCAACGAAATTGCTATACTGCTTGCATTGTGCAGCATCGGCGAGCGTTATATCAAAAATATCATCTGTTAGGAAACGGAGGACAACAGTAAGTGTATGCAGTGTCATATCCAGTAAATTTTTATATAAATACGGATGTATTTATATCAGAGTCGGGTAACCGGGTGGGTTTAATTGGATTTGATATTAAAAAAAACACAGGTGGATTTGTTATTAAAAGGTTTCTGTTGTTTATTTACAACAAAAAAAATTAAAAATTAACGTATCAGGAGTACAAATTAATTCGGTCCCTTTTTCAGCACAAAAATGATAATGAATTAAAAATATTATCAAAATAAAAAATTATCAAATCACTGGCTTACATCTTTCCCCATCTCTGAGCTAATGTCCGAATCCCGTCTTAGAAAAACTTCTGTTTTTTGGAGTCGATCCACTTTGAAGCAGATTTTATATTTCTTCAAAAGAAATGATTCGATGACATCGATAGATATTGCATCTACAAATCGTTTCTAAAAATTTTTTGGCAACTTTGCCACGAGAGACCAAGCATTGTCATGCAAAAGAAAAACTTCATATGTCTGTCTGTTTTTATATTCTGGCCGGTTTTCTCATAATGCACGGTTCAATCGAAGTAATTGAAATCTACTCTTAATACCGGGTTTTAGCAGCTCATAGTACACAGCGCTGCCTTGGTTCTTGGTTTCTTGGTTCTTTACCTAAGACATAAATTTTTATTTTGTTTTCTTCCCCACAGAACGCTAAAAATTGCGTGGAAATAATATACCACCTGAGCTAACGTTTTAAGTTGATTTGTTGAAGCGTTCGGTAGTTAAAGCAAACAGAAAAGGAAAATTCACCAAACTGGTCCAAACCTAGCAGCAGTTCTAAACAAAATAATAGAATTTCTCCAGCATGACCTTGTATTACCGCATGCACACCACACAATATTCTCTAAAAATTGTTTTCATTTATCAACTTTACCATACCCACGTACTAACTTTTTCTTAGAAATTCGTTACAGTGGTAAATATTAAAGAAAATCTTTTTTTCTGTTAATTAAATTTGGCACTATCATATAGTAAAAGTTGCTATAAACTTATCTAATCTAAGTTTGTTTTAATTTATTAAGACTTGATTTCCTATAAAAAAAAGGAAAATTTCATAACTATTTTAAATTGCTGCAATAAGTGATTCAGTGAGATAGAAAATATTTTAATAAAATAGATTGACATTAAAGAAAATGTATAAATATATAAACAACATTTCTTTTATTATTGAAGAAATTTTTGAGATGTTTGTACATAAATATTAACATTTTCACATAACAATTCATATCAGAGCTTCCTACTTATAATGTATCAATCTTTTCTCATGTAGACTATGCGAAATAAATATAGCGTACAGCACTTACGAGTATAACGTTTTTTTAAAAACTAGATGGTTTTATTACAGAAACTTTTTTGAGCAAATTTAAATCTCTTTAGCGAAGAACTCAATGTAGATATGAAACTAATGTAATAACTTTTTTTTCATTATAATTAAAAAACTAGTTATCATTTTATAATAATTAATAAAAGTAATAAAAGATACACAAACGAAAACAAAAAAAAAGAAACAAAAAAAAAAAAGAAATAACACAAAAATATAGTTAAGTTTCTATCTATGGCGATATTAATATAATTTTTTGTGTTTTCATTAAAATATACCATAATTTTAAGTAATCGTTAAATAAAATGCTTTGGTGGCAGCAAAATAGCTAAAATATAATCTTCATACATCAGTGAAAACATGCAAAATAAAGTTATAACCAAGTCTTTGGAGGCAAATAAAATTGATGGGAATTGCAAATAATATGTTTAACCGAATAAAAACTTGTGGCCCAATTTGCAAACAAACTTTCAGCCATTTAAGCATTTAACAATACGAGCATTAAGTTCTATTGTAGTAGATTTACATATAACAAGAAATTTTATCCGTTTTATAATATAACACATACATTCATGTCCCTTTTAACTCCTATTACAGAATTTTCTAGTTCAAAATAATATTTACTTTGACGAAATAATCGTATATTTGTGCATATTAATATATAAAAAGATTCATAGTAAAACACTTCTTCACTTATCTTTTGTAAATATTTTTGTTTATAATTCGACACATGTACACCACTTCACACTCTTTGTCACTAGTTAACGTTGATTTGAGTTTTGAAATCTTGAAAACGGCAAATGAATGTCATAAAAAACACATGTATGGAGTACTCATGCATTTCAAGTACAGAAATAAGTGTCATCAGTTCCTTTGGCTAGTAATATTGAATTAGTTTTGTGTACGGTTTTCAATTTGAGCTCTTTTATACATCAAATATAATATTAAACATTTCAAACCTTGAAGTACATCGTTAGTCCTTTCGACTAACAACGATGTTACTTTCTGTGATATCTCCTTATTGTCTTATTATTTTTCTGTGTGCGAACCTATACCATCAGTCGTTTATAAGCTAATGCTATGTGCAAACGGGTACTGATCTGAGTGAAGTGGAAGAAAGTGATTTAAGCAAAACTATTAGTCGAAGAGATTTCAAATATGAGTTTCTCAAACTAACCATAGCGACATATAATTAGAGAATTTTCTAATTCTCGATAGTCGATGATGATTAACGAAAATAGTGGAAAACCGAGAAGGCAAAAAATGCATTTTGTGTCATTTCTTTGATTTTCTGCAATATAATTCTTCCTTCAATATGTTATTATAATTCGTAAATTTTTTTATTTTTTAACAAAATGCAAATATGGGTTCCGCAAACTAAACATAGCGAGGTGAAAATAGTGGAAAACTATCTATGGTTGAATTTTAGAATAACACTTAGGGCGGCATTTACATATATTTTTATATGATGTTCAGTGTTATGTCATGTTCACGTAAGATTAATCGCTGGCTGTTTTGTGTTTTCTACGGTATTGTAAACATTGTTTTCATCAATGGCTACATTATGTATTCACATAACATGGTTAGCATTAAAATACGCATTATGCCGCGGAAATTTTCTAAAAAAACTACATTTGGATCTCATTTAGCCACACATCAATAAGCAACTCACTACATCTACCAACATATTAACTAAATATTAAGAGTTTTCTACTCCAGAATAAATAACAATTGAAAAGTAATGAAAAAATCTGTAAAAAGAACTTTTGCAGCTTTTCCAATTATAAAAAACATCAAATTTCAAGTTATTTTGTAGATAAGTCCACAGAAGTGATTGCGGCAAGCACCAATTAGAAATATCCACAGAGTGAACAAAAACTTTTGTTCCTTAGTTTTTAGTGACGTTAGTTGATAAATATCTGAAATGCTATGAAGTTATATAAGTTATGCCAAACTAAATGTTGTATTATTATAAAAAAGCTCAACATTATATCCTATCAAGTGTAAACATTATAGCTTTTTTTGTTTTTGCTTAAAAAATTTAAATTAAAGAACAGTTTTTAACTTTTTTATATTATTTTGTTTAAAAGTAATAGAAACCCTAATAATAACTTATCCTATATGGCTTTTGAACAATATATCTTGATTTATAGTTGGTTAAAGGTTATGAGTTGCTTCAACTAACAGTCAATACAAAAGGGGTAATAAAAGAAATTCACCTTGAGGGTTAATTAAAAATAGAATTCACAAATCCAAAAAAATAATGTCGAATTGCAAAGCTTTTAAAAAGAAAACTTTTGAAAGCGGGAAAAAAGAAGGTATTCCATATACATATATATTAAAATTATTTTGTATGTTTATTTGTTGGTTTATTTGTTCGTTTATTTGTTTATCAATCACGCGTAAACGACTTAACCGATTTTAATGAAATTCAGAACACAGATAGATTGAAGGAAAATGGGTCAAATATGATATGAGTTTGCCATATTTGCGCTCCTAATTAAATGTTTTTACAACCCATATCTTGTTTTCAATTCAATATTTTAAAATTGGATCCATGAGTGGTTACAATCGGGGGAATTTAGACTCAAGAGAGGTTAAAATCAAAGAAAAATGGGCCAAATTAGGCCACATAAGAAATGCTATTGCTTGTTCAGTTTGTTCATGAGTAAAGGACTAAATCGATTGTGTTGAAATTTGGAGCACAGATTTGTTGATAGATATAAATCCGCCAACTAACTTTTTTTTTTCAACTAGTGCTTATTTCGTGAATGGTAACACTTAGCTCATGTCTGATTTGACAGATAATTAGTTTTATCATTCCGCTGAACGAATGTGGTTGTGTATACGCTTCGCTAAGTGGGCCTGCGATCGACTTACAGAAGATTCCGATTTTGTCAAAAAAATCGCCTTTTCAGATAAAGCTCATTTTGATTTTGGCTGGTATGTAAACAAGCAAAATTGTACATTTGGGGCACAGAAAACCCGCACGCATACATTGAAAGGCCGATACACCCAAGACGAGTTACTGTCTGGTGCGGATTTTTGTGCAGAGGCATAATTGTGCCATTTTTCTTCGAAAATGACCAAGGAGTGGCCGTTACAGTCAATGGCGATCGTTATCGGGCCATGTTGAATGAATTTTTGTTCACAAAAATTAAAGAGAAGGATATTAGCAACATTTGGTTTCAACAGGACGACGCTACGTGCCACACAGCTGAAGCTACACTCGATGTTTTGCGCCCTGTTTTTGTAGATCGCATTATCAGCCGCAGAGCTGATGTCGTCTGGCTACCTCGGAGCTGCGATTTGCCACCGTTGGACTATTATTTGTGAGGTGCCGCCAAAGATAAGTGTTACGCCAACAAGCCAGAGACAACTGACGCTTTGAAGCCATTGGTGAACTACAGCTGCACACAATCGATAATGTGCTTAAAAATTGGACCGATCGTGTAGGCTACTACATGGCCAGCCGAGGCAGCCATTTGAATGAAATTATTTTCCATTGTTAGCCGAAAGGTTTGTACTTTCAAATAAAAAAAGAAAATATTCAGTAGTTTTTTTATAGCATTTTCAAAAAAAAAAAAAAATATTTGGCGGTCCCTTTATTTTAAAAAGTTTTACTTTGAGGGGTTTATAAGAGTTAAAAAGTGAACTTTTAGTCTATACCTTTTTTGAACGAAACACGTAGTTATTACAGTATATCTTGGAAACTATATAATATAGAGCCTTTAAACTTTCCATATGCTATTCCATTATCAAGTTGCACATTTGGTTAAAAAAATAACTTTGCAAGAAGGCTGGGCTCTCATAAATATTATATGTATTATCGTACATCTAAATAAATATTGTTACGTTTTAACCCTTTTAAAACGTTTGAGTTCGCCTAAATTGCTTGAAAATAAAATTAACACCACTTTTGTTGTTAGCAGTTTTTATTTCCTCACTTATCTTTTATACAGTTTAACTTAATACAACACTTTTACTCACGCCTAAAAATGACTTTACTTTATGACAGTCAAACGATAACTATTTGACGTAGGTAAAGCAGCCGCCTTATATACTTAATTGCTTACAGTTTGGAAAGTTCAGGAAATGTCTCAAACGCTATCATATCATCTATTTTATATCCGTTAACTCAAATGTAACAAACAAAGATTGTCAAATTGGTAGTGCTACCAAATACGCAAATAAGTACGGCATTGATAGGGTGCCGCGTAATTACCAAATATACCAAAATTCGAAAATACATGCGCTGATGTGGTGTATTTTCCTTTTAGGCATTTTTATTTTCGTAGCAATGTGTCTATCAGTGCCATGCATCAATAGTCGTTTTGGCCTTTTTTGCTTAACTAAAGACAGATAGCTGGCAAAAATAAAGGTTAAGATCGGCAATAAAGGGAGCTTATCTCCCATTTAAAATATACATATATGTAGATTATTGGGAAACGGCAGTTGGGTAAAGCTAATTTTGAAATAAATACAAATTTTTGATCACGATGTAAGTCAAAATGTTCCTGCAAAAAATGCGGCTACTCCGCACATAAAAGTGTAAAGTTTATTCCACAACGGACTAGGACCAGTACAAATGTATTCCAAATATATGGAAAAAGCTTGTTCATTTTAACATTGCCATGTCCTGTGTGAGGACCATATAACCTACCATGCATTACATTAGAACTACTTTATGTCACTACTCCATTCGTTATTTAAATTAGATTGGTTTCATAACTCCAAGTTATTACTCCTTATAAAAACTATTGGCGTTATTTTTCAAACTACTTTATGTTTATACTCTATGGAATACCAACACGAGGTCAACCCTCCGTAAAATACCACAGGAGACTAGTTTAAAAACTCCCCTCATTATCAGTACTTGGCATTTCGCTGAAAAATTACCTGGCTTTAATGCATTTTGCTAAAGAAAAATCTTAGCAAAACAATTTGTAAATGCAATAATTTGTTCATACACATATTTTTCATTTCGTTTAATTCAAAAATACAATATAAAATAGGTAACAAATATCAAAAGAATCTTCTCCACCATCAAATCTTTGACACTTGCACTTGCTAGATTTTTTTTGTTAATGAGAACTGCAACTCATAGTTAATTTTTAACAACTTAAACTTTATTTCCAATTGAAATAATTTTTTTAACGTTTTTTTTTTTATTTAAATTATTTTCATATTCAAAACAATTTGGAAAACAGAAAAAAAACTAAACTGAAAACTCGATTTATTTGGTTTCAAAGTGACATAGTCCATGCCTGTATTACATAGGGCCAAGTTTAAAACTATATACTCCATCACTGCATTAGATAAGAGTAGTCTTTAAGCTACTCCATGTCGCTATGTTTTAAAATGTATTACGTAGACCATGACTTAACTACACAGTCCATACCTTCAACTTTATATCTACATACAGGGTTGTGATCCTTTAAATTCAAAAAGCACTATAGTCAGGAAAAAAGCGAGTAATTTTTTAAAATGGCACAAGATTTAAATTCTTTAAAGTTTTATTTATATTTAATTTTTTAAAATTTAGGTGTTTTTATTCCACTTTAATAAACGTTTGATAAATCTTAGTTTTTTACATAATCTTTTCTTTTTAGAACTTATAGGAATTAATAATAATTGTCTTAATTTTACACGGTATCCTCAGAAATTATTTACCATGTAATGTAATTATGTAATTTATACAAATATCATAGAAAAACAACACAAGTATTTGGTTTTTCTCAAAAATTAGTTGTTGTAATGTCATCACCACCTTTTTGAATATGCTTCATACAAAGATAAAAACTTTACCTATTATTAAAATTTAGAAATCAAGACTTACCGCGTAACGGGTGTGCTATAGTTACTTGTCTAATGCCGTATACATTTTGAATGATAATTTGTATTGGTAATGAATTACACTTAGACCAAATTCAAATACTTCCATTATCACCGTTCTTAAGGTATGCAAAATTAAAAATTTACTATTTTTAAGCTTGATAAGCTTGTTTCATTGTAGTATGGTAGGTAGAACATCCGCCAAGAGGTTCTCGGCTCAATATTACGCCAGACCATCTGACAATTTTCAACAGCGGCATAACCTCATAACATCGCTAGCGACTGGCTTGTGTTTATGCTATGAAACACTTCTCTAATAAATACATCTGCTGTTCGAAAACGGCTTTTATTGAGTCTAAAGATAAAATGGAGTGTTGCTCATTGATTGAGAGAAGTTTGCCTTATTCCACTTGGGATGTTGTGGGAATTGATGTCTGTACACCTGGGGTGTTCTTATTTTGAAATATGGTATTTTTATAAGCAGTTTTTTGTACCTTTGTATTACAAAAGTAAGTATGTAAAACTTGGACCAAATTCGTTAACGTTTAATGACCCAGAAACGACTTCAAATATTCAACAAATGAATATGGGCGAAACATCAATTTTTATGCATATGTCACTTTTTAATCGCGTCTACTCGTATTCATTATTTTCTTCAACAAATGCTGAAAGAAAAAATTCATTATAATTTTCTTCTTCTTTCTTACATTATTCAATAATATATAGAAAATAGTCGGATAAAGTGGGACATCTCAATTTTTGTTTTGTTATGTAATTGATGATATGAAATTGACTACGGAAGAAACACCAAGCACTCAAATCATTAAAATAAGTAAGCCAACGCAAATTTAAACAAAATTGATTTAGTTGGGAATGTTTCTCACCAAATTACTGGCGCAATACTTCCGTGAAACATGTCTAAGTTTATAATTTTGACAGAAAAGTCCTCAAGTTGGTATAAAGTATGTAAAATTTGAAGACGATAAATCGGTTTTACATACATGGATATATCTTAATAACTGTGAATATATGCTATTTACCCTAATAGATACAGATTTTTACATGCATATGTAGTATGTTAACAGTTTATAGAAAATAAAAATGCAATAAAAACTTTTTTTTTTAATTTTAATAGAGCCAGTCATAAATCTACGCCGACAGATTAAAAGGAAACAAAAGGGAAGTAAAGCGACTGACTATGAATGAGAAATAAAATGTTAACAGTCTTGCTTTAAAACACTTTTATGTTGGCGTGACAACTGTGGCGGATGTTGAGTGTAGCGGAATAGTGCGAAATTTTCGCTGATGTAATTGCACAAATGCTTAAACAGATACACACATATGCGAACATATTGTAGCTTGTTGTCTGTGTATTAAAAAATTTTAAGAGTTTTTTAATATTCGAATAACTAAACGATACACATGACTCTTTGAAAGGTAGCTCTAATTCTTTGTCATAGGGTGATGAGGACAACAGGCCGTTCTTAATGCTCAATTTGTTTTATATTTAAAAATTAGTTCTCTTAAATACGTCGAATGTGTTAGTCGTAATACATTATACATGTACGTATGTTTAGCATTTATAACCTTTGTTCTCTTAAGCTGTTCCATTATTCCTCCGCTTAATACACATCCATAAATACATCTAAGGAATATTCTGGCTATTGTGGGATTGTTACATTCATATGCCAGTTTGTTTCCTTTATTATTGCCATACCCAGAGGCAAGTAAAGAAACAATGTTGAATAAAAATAAAAACTACAACAACAGCTTGACCTCAATTAAAATATTTTCCTCTATTATGTGTTTTTCAACATTATAGATATGTGTATAACTACTACAAATACAACTAAGAGAAGGAAAAATACATACAATATGATGCCAATTTAAAAACAAGGACATTCTAATGTTTTTATTTTCTTTTTTTTTAATTGTAACTATCTTAAGGCATTTAACCCTTTGTGCACTTGCATATGAATACATCTATTTACGATGTCAGCATAAATGTGGATGTATGTACATACAGAGTGTACGTTTTATAGGTGTAAAAGTATAAACTTTGTAAACATTTAATACGCTTATACATACATAGTATGTATTAAATACATATACATATACATGGTATGTCCTAAGTGTGTTCATTAGGGTGGTCTTTAGTTGTATGGAAAAATATTTTTTTCAAGTTACAGACCGTAACTCCCTCCTAATATGTGTGGTTTTGTGTAAAAATACGTTATGCAAAAAGTTATGGTAACGGAAAACGGGAAGACGTCTCTCAAGTTGACCGCTTTTTTGAAAAAAACGGTATACAAACTAATAAAAATAACATTTCTCTGCCTTTTTAAAATTAATTTTCAGTTATTTATGTACATCCTATACATTAAAACATATGTATGTATGTGAAAAAAAGTAATTTTTATAAACATCGAAATTTTATTTTAAAGTTTTCAAGGCAAATTTCAAGTGCGATGTACCAAGTTTTAACCTTGCCCAACCATATTTTTAAACTATAACAAAAATTTGTTGGGGGATTCACGCTTATCGAAAAATAAGAACCACCCTAGTGTTTATGTTTTAAATCCTTTTAAGCACACTTGTTTTGTTCAATGAACAATAAAGAGATAATTTGTGGATAGATGATATTTATGAAGTCATATATAGTTTAGAATGGATTCTCGATTATGGCTAATATTTTTGGACTGTGAAATTAAACAAAATAAAAATTTAAAATAATATATACATACAAATGCATTTAGATTTTGTATATTTTTTCCCATACTGATTAATTAGTTTGAATGTTTATGAAGACTAAGCTTAAAGACTTTTTGTCTTAAGCATTAAATACATGGGACCAGCCGACACGACTTCACTGCTACAAATGCAGTTGGCTTCAACGACAACGGTGTGGTTGGCTACATAATTATTTTGAAAACGATAGCAGTAATAAAAACTGCTGATACTGAAAATGGAAACACGGTGGTACATATTCTCTGTTCTCTTTTACCAATGCAGTATTTAAAACGCGTTCCAACTCATATTCTTCATTAAAGTAACTGTAACTTCTATTGAGTGCAAAAAATAGTTTTGATTATTGTTGTTATCTATAAATTATTGGTGTTCAAAATGTCACCAGAGAAGTGTACATATTCGTTTTAACACACTGACTTAATTTCTAGGAACACCACAGTTATTTAATTTTGAATAAATAATTGCCTCATCATTTTTACGTATTACTTCAAAAATACGATTTGGTATCGATTTCAACAAATTTTCTAGCAGTTGATGACTCAAATCTTCGTAAGCTTCCTAAATGACCGACTGGAGCTCTAACACTGTTCTGTAAAACTGTACATTCAGAAAGATTATTCCCTAGATTCAAATAGGGAGTACATGCATAAGTGGGATGTTGCAATCCTTAAACCACCTAAATGTCAGTGTTATTCTGTTGAAAACTGTTTTATTAACCTTATCTGACAATTCTGTGTAAATTATTAAATTCATATTGAGCGGTACACCAGGGAAACAAAAATTTCTTCTTTTTGTTAATAGAAGAAACAAATTTTATTTAACAATTTAATATCTTTTAAATATATTTACGGAAAAAAATTAACAATACAAAAAACAATGCGACAATAAAAAAACAAAAATGTAGTTAAATTTTTAAAGAGATCTGAATAAATAGCCTAAAATTTTTGGAACATAAAGCAGAATTTTTTTATTAGTATTTGTTGTTGCTGAACAACAAAACATTGATTTAAATTTTCGAACGTAAAGCGTTGTCTATAACACTAGCAAACTTATATGCATAGAAAAAGTCATTTCAATGTCTATCGATGGAATGGGGGGATAACAATTCCTTAAGATTATATCTTAATACTTGATTTGAAGAAGATGCGCTAAGTTTATTTCTTAGATATTGGCATGTTATGTCACTATATTAAGTCCCTCATGTTTGCTATAATTTGTTTTAGCTTAGTTTTAATATTAAGTTTTCTATTCTAATCTTTCATCATGCTAATATTCTGAGTCGCTATACTGTATAATGCTTAATTAATGTGAGGCCACAGGTTTGCAGTTTTTGAAGTAACTTTTCAATAAAACTGAAGTTTGCAGCAATAAAAATCAATTCAGTTGTTGTATTAACATTGTTTGTTTCACCTATTGCCAGTTTAATGTATTGAAATCATGGAATATTTAAAGCACTAAGGACTTCTACGACCTTTTCATAAGTGTAAGTGTATTAATTTATGGCAGAAAGCCAAGTTCCCTGTAGAGTTTAACTGCTTCGGACTGCAATGAAAGTTCTGGATACAATTCTTTAAAAAAAAAAAAACATTTTCTTTACACTTGAAATGGCTTTCTTTACGTTTTCGTATTGATCTCTAATACATGCATTAGTTAAGGGACAAACCCATTTATGCCTTTGACAGATTTAACCATATACAGCGAAGCGATTATTCCAAATAGCAAAGTCAAGCTGTTCTTTAAATCGTAATTATTGGACTTAGTCCAATATCTTTAAGAAATCTTCAAAAAGTTGTGCAATTGTGATGGGAAATTTCAGGAAAAATTTATATGGAGCTTAAAAGCTTACACTTTTCTTAGTTGAACTACATTTAATTTTTTTTGTGTTTAACGAAGGACAAGACTTTAAAGTACAAACTTAAAACTAAAAAAAATATATATATACAAATTTTAGTTTAGTCTAAATAGTTACAAAATATGAATGGTATTAATTTAATTTCTAATTTTTTTGCACATATGCATGTCGTTATAATAACGCTTATTAACACTGCGTGTTTCAAACAACACAGCGGCAATAGGACCATTCTAAAAAAATCGAAGTTTTTCCTATCGAAAAAAATTAAAATTTAATTTTTTAAGGCTTGGATCTTTTCCCGGCAAGGGTTGGCAAGTACATTTTTATATGGGTTTTTTAGTCCGAAGTGTCTAGTTTTTACCGATAACAATTTTGTTCTGCCCACGGCTGACCACTGGATCACTGTTTTTGAAATTTCAGACTTACAATATTAGAATTTTGTTGTTGTTTTATACAAGTAAATAATACGGTGCAACACCTGATTCGTGATACTATTTTTCTGATAGGCGCTATCAAGTATAACAATAATTTGTTTTTAAATTTTTCAAATACCTTAAAAATCTTGAGATACGGATAAAAACCCGTTTTTCGTATCTTCATGAATTGTTAACTATTAACTTAGCTGAGGATGGTCCTGTTTTAAGTTTCTCACTGGATTCGGAAAGAAGAGAATCAGACCTTTTAAATTGATATATATATTTCGTTAAAGTCGCATTGAAGAATATCTGTGCATTTCTCAAACAATTGGTAGAAGATAATTACAAAAGGACTCAGAAAAAGTTTAAAACAACTTTTAAGCTTCCATACATATGAATCAGCCAATTACAACGACAAGTGTCAAGGATAAATGTCTATTCAATAAAAAAATATATGTATAAATGTAGAAATGGCGAAACTTTTCCTAATAACTTATCAGTGCTTAGAATTTAGAAGTGTTTAAAAATTCAAAATCACCTGTTGTTTCTTTGTTTGAAGAAGTTCAAAATCTTATAAATAAAATATTTAATAAGCTGAAGAGCACACCGAAATTAAATGTACTCGTAGTATAATTATTAATTTAGAAGATATCTTCAACTTCTGTTTAATAAATTCAGACACGGTAGTTGCAGCTACTCGCAAGATTCCCATGAAAAAACAAGTGGTTGTGGCTAAGAAACAAAATGTCTTATCTGATAAGATCGATTTCAGCTTAAGCAGTGACGAGATACTAATGAACCACAAAGTGATAACGAATAAATATTAAATAATTTATCTTAAAAATATGTACTGTAATTTTTGAATTTTTTTTTTTTTTTTGATTATTTACATTAGCTTAGTAACAAAAGTAAAAAGTAGTTTTTTTCTTTTTTCTTTATATTTTTCTACTAAAAATAATTTTATTTTGATTGATTCATAATACCAAGACTACGATCTTTTATGCATTTGCGTATGTCATAGCATTTTTGGTAAACATTTTTCACATACAAACAAATTTTAACCCTTTATTGTCCAAGGTATTGAAAAGCCTAAATGTTTCAATATAAAGCATAGATTTATGTAAACCCAGAAACATTTTTTTACTGAAAAAAAATTGTTGTTAACTTTTTATTTGGGTTTTTATGGTGTAAATAGCTTAAAAAGAAAATATAAAATGTAGTGTGAAAAATCAGTTATTTTCCTAGTTGCACAATGCTGCACCGCAGAAAAATTTACGAAATTGTTTCACTTTTTATATAAATTAACATAATTTAAATTTTTTCCTAAAAACGTATGCTTTACTTTATCCCTTCTTCACATTTAAAAGTCATATAACTTCTTAATGGCGCCGTATGGAGTGTTCACTGCAGACAACACCATTAAATAACATGTTTCCATTAGAGAGATTGGACAGTTATTATTCGACCGGTTTTAACCGGTTTTTTTGGTTTTGTCGAATACGGTTTGAAACGTTCATTTTTTGAATACCGAGTAAGCCGGTTATCTTAACACGAAAAAGCGGTTAATTTTAATTTTTAATTATTGTTACGGAAATGAAAAAATACAACGCTGTATTGTGTGATTTTGGTATATTTTGTATCACCCTGTCAATTTGGCAGCACTGCCACATCGATCATCTTTACGTTACATTTGAATTACCGGATATGGAAATAGAATTTGATCGATATTTCCTGAACCTTCCAAACTGTAGGCAATTAGGTATATAAAGGTCTGCTTTACTTACGCGTTAGTTAGTTATCGTTTGGCTGTCAATAAATAAAGTTGTGTTAAAGCGGAAATAAAAGTGTTGTATAAGCGAATATTAAGCTGTTGTATTAGGATAAACTGTATAAACGTTATAGTGTAGTAAATAAATAAAACTGTAACAAAAACAAAGTGGTTTAATTTTATTTTAAAATAATTTAAACGAACTCAAACGTTTTAAAAAGGTTAAAACGTAACAATATGTATAGTTTGTATTGCATATTTGCTCATCGTTTAAGTATTTTTCAAAATTTAATATATAACGTCTTTTCTGTATACTTATGCTTATGAACAACCTTTAATGTCTCACAAATAACGCGAAAACCATAGTAGTTTGAAATAGATATGCACACTTAAGCAACAATAATTTTTTCTCATTTTCTGAAAATAAATATTAATGTTTTATGTATGGAGAATGATAAATAACTAGGCTCATTGAAAGGTTCCTACTCATGCCGGCTCCGAACGGCAGATGTATTAGTGAAGTTTTTCGTAGCGTACTTACTCAGTCGCTAGCAATCTTGTGAGGTGATACCGCTGTTAAAAAATGTCAGATGGTGTGGCCTGGGTTTTAGTCAAAGGTCTTCATCCGCACGTTGTTATAACATACTAACTTGCTAGATACTGCAACATGGGACAACAATTTTTCAATTTTATTGGCTAACGCAACAAGAATTGAGAAGAATTTTATTTTTATAAAAGAACCGGTTACTTGATTGATTTTTTACCTAAAACCGGTTTTGAAATTATAATTTATCGAATTATAAGAAAACCGGTTTTTGGAAAACGTTGAATAATCGATTTCCCTAGTTCCCATATTTGTACTACGATTTATATCAAAAAATTGTATTTAATTTATATATTATTTTTTATTTAAAATAAAATTTTGTTTTCGCTGTTTTAGAGGACAAAAAATCTAAACATGCGCTAGAAAAGTTTAAAATGTTTTTTAAATACGAAAAAATGTCGAAAATATGCTTCTAAAACTGAAATAAAATGCTGCAATGAGCAAAATATGCATCAATACTGAAATTCATAAAAAATTTTGAAACGGATATATTACTACATCCGACGTACTTAGTTGCATGAGTAAAACATGCAATTGCATATTTCTAGTTTTCTAACTTGTTATTTAAATTTATCATGGGAGCTATCACTGAAATGACGTTTTCCGGAGCTGATACCTTTTTACAAAATTCAACAAACTTAAAAACTCAAACATTAACCTCAAAAGAATTATTAGGTTTTGTTTCACTTATACGCAACAAAAACTTTATATGAGCCAGAATACAACTCAAAATAGATGCATGTGAACGAAATTATTGATTTTTGACTTTTTTGGGCAAACATTTGCTTGGCGATTTTAGCCAAGAATGAACTAAATATGTAATGGCCTTAGTACAGTAGTTAGAGTCAGTCTTTGTTAGGGAAGACGGAATTTAAATGGTAAATCGATTCTTATGTATAGATATTAAAGCGAGAGCTTGTGAATTTTGTCTAAATGGCTTTATAGTCAAAACAAATCATCAGTCAAATTGTAGGCATGGTACCCCATAAAAGTTAAATATTGACTTTGTACAACTTGAGTTAGAATAATAATTAAGATAGGGGTAACGAAGCACGCCCGGTTTAAGCTAGTTATGTGTAATTAAAAATTTCTTATTCAAAGGAGTATGTATGTATGTATGTATGGATATGTATGCTTCTTTTGATTTAAAAATGATTTCTGAAGTTACCAGTAAAATTAGAGTATCAAACATACGAACATACTTAATTCGTAGTGGTAGTGTCAAGTTAACATTTACAAACATAACAGTAAAATACCGAACTTTTTACGATCATTTCTTATATGAAACTATTCGTAAGAATTTGACTTTCCCATCTTGTTTTATATGCTTCATTAAAATAATATTAGCATGACAATTTTTACCAAGTAGGTTTGATTTTTTTTCAGATTCTGTATTAATAACTCATTTCATACAGCACAATAATGAATTATATATAATTTGAATATTTAATTTAAAACAGTATAAACTAACGCATAAGATAGGTACTCCTAATGATATTATTTAAAAAATATATATATTTGTTAGGGTGACCGAAATTGTAAGCGAAATAAAAAATGTATTTTTTCTGTGTCAATTTTTCTTTATTGTTGTTTGTATTACAAGCAAGACACATTACTATATAATTATTTGCCACGAATACATATTCTAAAACAAAAGATTATTTGCAATGATTTAAAAGAAAAACAGAGATAATAAAATAGTCATGATGTTAAAAAATAAGAATAAAAATAAAATGAATCCTTAAATTGAAATGGAAAGATTTAAACGCACAAATGACATAAATACCCCAATAAAAGGATGTCTGGTTTCTTACTGTGAGTGACAGAGCATGTTTTTGTTACAAACTTTTTTCTACTGTTAGAAAATATAAAAAAAAACTGGATGACAGTTAAAAATGACCAGTATTAAGACAAATCAAGAGGTAACTTATTAATGACAGATATCTATTTACCCGTAAATTGACGCTGATACTGGAACATTTTGTTGAATAAGAATTAAAAATATACCATTTTATTTGTACCTCACCCAAGAAATTGTTAAAAAAATTGGCATAAAAATTGTTATTTCTTAAAGCTATTACTTCAGTTTATTTAAAAATTTATTTTGGTACACCAATTTTTTAATGGTCTCACGCTATAGAAAATTTTTTAGAAGGATTAAATATTAATTTATTAATTTACAATTTCAATTTTATAATTTTCAGAACAAAATTCAATTCTTGAAGATATTGACTAAAATAAAATAGCAAAAAAACGGCGTACAAAAGAGTTAGGAATATTAAATTAAATTAGAGAGTAAGTTCACTTATATGAAGAAACCCAAACCATACTTTGTATTTTTATACTACAAAATGTTTTCTGTATTTTTTTTTTTTTTAAATTCTCCTTAACGTTCTTTTTAGCAATAAAGTACACGCATATAAAATCGAAAGAGTTTATATGAATTTATTGCCATTTAGCAAATATTTACTAACTAAAGGACACACCTTATCTAACGCAAAGAATACCCTTTTACATTGACAATCAATGACTTGAAGAAACTCAATTTACCACTTTTGTTGTTGTTATTGTCTGATTGTCTATTTTTCGTTTCTTTTTAATTCCCAGTTGGAAGAATTGTCGTACTAATGTAAGCCAGTTCGACTTATATATTTGCTTGGTTATGTATTTTTTACAAATTTTTTATTTCTTTTCAAAATCTATATTACAATTATTGAATCTGTGTAAAAAGGGCACCATTTATTTAGCTTAATAGGACTTTGATGAAGTTCACATTCACTTTTTTCATATGAAAGCAGGCTAATGTTGAGTATCTTGAAAGGAGATCGAGCGGTTATCATTCGCCAAATCTTATATGTTTCTTGGTCTTGTCGAATACGGATTTTTCAAAATATCCATTTTTAGACTATCGAATAAACTGGGTATTTTAAGACGAATTACCGGTTGTATTATGTATGTATAAAATTTATACATACATATATGTTTTTATTATTTTGATTGCAAATATGTATGCTCATAGGTTACGATTTTTCTAAATGTAATATTTAATTTATTATATATATACATATATGTAAATGTATGGTATGTTAACATAGAACGTCTCACAAACGTCTTGACCATAATCAAATGAATAAGATATACCCACTTAGGCAACAACTTGTTTTCATATTCTGTAAATGAACAACAAAATATTATGTCTAGATAGTGCATAAGTATGCTATAAAAACTAGCATGCTTACTTGCTAGAAAATATAATATGCCGGAAGAATCATCAATGTACAATAACTTTCCTCGTTTTTTATATATTTTATTTTATTTTATTTTATTTTTTTAATTTAAATAAAAATGTGTTAATTAATTGTCAAAATAAAACGTTAAAAAAATATTGTTCAAATAATTATTTTTAATAAATTTAGAAAACGTTGTTAAAAAACGTACATACATTTAAAATTTACTAATTGTAATCTGTAATAACTTATGCGATATATAAGTTATTAGAGATTTATTTTTCCAATTTCCTTTATCGGACAAAGTTTTCCAACACTTTTCTAACAGTATCGTTTAATATAAAATATGCAAATAAAAACATTTTAAGTTGTTGAACTTAATGAAAATCAAGCAAAATCAATTTTGCGATTTATTGCCATTTTGGACGAAGAAAAAAATGCTTAACAGATACATTGATTGACAGTGAGTCACACCGAAAGTCGGGCAACTTATTACAAAAACATAAGGTGCACGTTAAAGAAATAACAGTGAACTTTTTAAATGTTTTTAAAAATTAATTTAAAAAAGCAATATCCAGTTGTAACATAAAATTTTATAAAACAAATCAAAGTTAGAAACTACATATTAAAGACTGAAAAAAAATAATTTGTTGAAATTGAGAGTATATACTTTATGTTGCCGCTCACAGTATATCAACACATGTAAAAATATTGGTAAAAATTGTTATTCATGTCAAAATTTGTATGTATGTTTTTAACGGTTTTTGAAAGTTGGTAGAATTGTATCGAGTTTGGTAGACTTTTGAATGTATCGAGTTTGAGATTTTGGTAGAATTAAAATATTTTTTAGTGGCAGTACTACAGCCAATGAAGGAGGGGTGTAGTACATGTTTTTATGTTTTTTTTCTTTTTTTAAATTCAAAGAGATTTTAAAGAGAGCTAAAATTTTAGTTCCTGCACCGAGAAGTGTTAATACTAATAAGCTACTTAAATTTATGTATGTTTAAACTTTGTATGAATACCTTTCTTTTACAGCATTTCAAGTTCAGTGTATTTATTATTTTAAGTGTTTCGCTCTTTGTGATCACCCCTGGTCTACGTACTTCGTTTTATTTACCACTGGGCAGAGTTGCATTACGAATGAGAGAACGAATGACTAAAAAATGTTGTCGTTTAAACATAGCATAAAAAGTGTTTTCTTCAGTAAAGCACTCATAGTTTTCTTTATGTATATGTTTAATTTATACAATGTGTGCTTAGTATACATATTTATTTATTTATTTATTTATTTATTTGATTGGATATGAATTAGACAAATTTTGACATCATTTAAACTGATTTAGCAGTCTAAAGGTAAAATATAAGTCTGATTAGGTGATAAATTGAAGTACTTTATATTTTTTTCCCTACATAGTTTTTCTTATTCTTATATAGTTTTATGGTTTTAATATTTTTATTAATACAAATTGCGTAATATGATTTCGTTATATCTTTCACTATTATTTTCCTATCAGTCAGTAACTGTCTTCTAAAATATTTTTAAATTTAATTTTACTTTTTATGTTGTGTTTATTTAATTAAAATCTTAATATAAAATCTAAATTATATCTTGTACTTTCTTCAAAATTTCATTTTATAGCTTTTAAGGGAATAACTGAGTTTAAAACTTAAATGGCATGTGATCAAAAGGCTAACAATAATGCCTGCTTATCTGGAAAGGAAAAGCCCTTCTCCTTTCGAAGATATATTAATAGGAAAGAAAGCAAAACCCAAATTCATTTCGACAGACTTTAAAAATCCCTACAGAACAATCAAAATTGAAAGGAAAAGTGTCATAAAAATGTGTTTTTTTTCATATACACACGTACATATGTTTGTACATTAGAACACCAACAGTCTTATAGAATTCCATGTAAAGAAAAAAAGAAGATAATCTTGAAAATAGAAAATCTAATTTACCAACTGACAACTAACAACACAACAGAACCCTTAACATCGTTAGAATCTATAAAGACAACCACAACAATAACAATTGGATGAAAAAATATATAAAGAAGTGAAACGAATACGAACGTGAAGTGAACTAAAATGTGGTGAAATGTCACCAGAAGAATATTACTGTGTAAACAGAATCTTAAGTTTACAACTCAACCTTGAAAACAAAAAAACAAGGATTTCAGAAAAATAAAATCATGCAGGAAACGACAGAGGTAAATCTAATAGAAAATCTAGAAGACGAGTGACACTAAACTAAACAAAAGGAAATAACAAAACACACACCTTCTGATAAGCATGTGTACACGTAAGTAATGGATTGTAAGAACACAAACCGTCAAACAAATTTTGACATTTTCAAAAGTTCTTAAATTATATATTAAGAACGTGAAAGCAATTGTAAATTTAATATTTAAAACAGGTGGATTTCTTCGAGTCAGCCACTTAGATCTCGATATTGTTTGGGGGCAGTCCCAAACTTAGTCGACCTGACGTATAGATGCCTCCAGTAGTTTCAAAAAGTACCTTCGAAAAGCAACCTTATGAAGCATACGTTATTTAAGCTACTGTCACATTTGGCAAATATTTGTCTCAAAAAACGTTACCACTATTTAATAAAAACATTTTATTAAAATATTTTTTTATGCGAACACTTTAAAAACATTATTTTAAAACAAATACATAATAGTACTAAAATATGTGTGTGTGCTTAGAGTTTTTAATGATTTAATTTGAAAAAATAAATAAAAAAAAACAAAATCTTTTATAAAATGTGACGGTAACTTTAGGCTTTTTTAAGCCATCAAAAATAAACGATCTTTTTGAGTTTGTTAATATGGAAGATATTGGCTACCGTTATGCAATTTAATACTTTCATTTGAGAGGTCTCTATTAAATCCAAGCTAGACTCTACTAAACAATACTCCCAGAATGCGCAGACAGTTCCATCTGCAGGTAAGGTCGTGACGTCTGCTTTTTGAGATACACGTTGGACATTCAACGTCGATGTTATTGACAATGCTACAGCTCTCACATCCACTATTGTGATGGCCAAAATTAAATAATTAAGCTTCGAATTACTTCGTCATGCAGACTTGAAGACTCTTGAAGACTATTTAGCGACTTATACAGTTTTGCTATTAATAGGATATCAAAGCTATATAAAAAAAGATTACGAGTATGTTCAAAAATAAAGAAATATATTTCCTAAATTGGTTATGTTTTCTTTGTTAGCTCGATATTTAAGAGCAATGATATTATACCACTCAGCTAAATAAAAATGTCTCACAACAAAATGAAAACATACCATATACATACATATATACAAATATTCTGGTGAATATTTAAAAATATTCCTAGACTAGAGTTAGCGTTATAAATGATTTCTTAAAACAAACTTACGATTTTATTATTAAAACGCGAATACATGTACATACAGTGCTGTTAAAAAAAGATTCACCTACTCTCTAAAAAACTTACTATCTCTAAATCTCTTATACAAAGAAGTATATGTAAAAAGTCACTGCACTTTGTTTACTGATCTCTTATGAATATAATCCCGTTACATTTCAAAAACACGCGAACACTGAATTCCTTCCGCAATATACATTAAACATGGCGGAGGAATCGGGATGTTTTTCCTACCTTAGCACAGAGCCTCTATTTATTATATCAATATACTAAACGACATCAAAATGCCTTACGCCGAATGGGAAATGCCGCTTCGATGGGTGTTTCAACAAGCTGGCAACCCGAAACACACAACGAAGCTAGCAAAAATTTCGAAAATCTATGAAATCGAAAATCTATGAAACATTGTCGAAGCAGCTCTCCAAAGAAAAAACCTTTCACATAAACAGTTGTGGGTGTTAGTGAAAGAAGCGTGGAGAAATACTTTTTTCAATAGAAACATGCCAAAATGGTGCGCAGCAATCAATTAAAATAAGCGTTATTCCTCCAAGTAATGAAGTAGAAAAACTATAACTAAATGTTTTATTGGCCTCAAAGATGTTAGATCATGGAAAATCTATGTATAAAACGTGGGTCTAAGGCTCAACTTCAATAAATATATGGTAATGTGCTGCAACTAAAATTATTATTAATTAATTAACAGCACCAAAATCATAATACGTAATATCGAGTTGGAAGAGGTTAGTAATTTTTGCTACCTTGGCAGCATTCTAACATATACACGTGGCTGTAGCGATGTTGTAATGTTTCGGATAACCAAGACTAATCAATCTTTCATTATCTTATCAGCTGTAAGAAAATCGACTTTTATCACGAAATGGATTAAGATCAGCATATTCAACTCCTGCGTAAAATCACCCATCATCTATGGATGCTTTTTCTGGCATATAACATCGCGCTATGAAAGCGCTATTGAGGTATTGGCTGTCTGATATGAAGATCGGTCAAATAACCAAATAATCATTTTCCGTCTTTCTAGTGTTAAAACGCTTCATGTATATATGAAAAAGAAGTGTCTGTGGGAAGTTCTTTATATCCTACGTAGTTCAGTTCATCTACTATATTTTACACATCTTTGGAACTCATTGCCCACTGGAATAAAACTACTATACAAAAAGGGTTCTATTAAAATATCAATCCTTAATATTTATAACATATAATAAATACATCTTCTTATTGTTACTTAGTAATTTATTCGTTGTTTTAAATTTATTTATTGTGACTGGAATAACTCCAGCATTTTTCTAATGTAAGTATGTGGACTTGAGCAAATATGTACATATATGTACATATATTTGTATATAATGTTATAGACATTATTTATATCATATTGTATGGCATGACCTTATTGCTATTTTATTACCTTAAAACGTGTACAGTTTTGGTGTCATACGCATAGGTGTAGATTGTTGGTAAATTTAACCTTTACAAACATATACACACAGTATACGTACTTTTATAAAGTGGTGACAAAAAAAAGAAAAAATTGGAAACCAAAAACCACGTCGATCTTGTGCACTTTCCAACGGAGTGTTGGTCGCCCTCTCATACATCGTCCTTCAGGCTGCCTATCAAACACCTTCCGTGCTGAGGAATTCTCATTCAGTTTTTCAGTTGTGTACGAGAGATCTGCAATACTGAATATATGTACTGAAATCATGCTTAATAAATTCTTATACTCATACGCATTCATACTTATTGCAATGGTTACCCATAGTGCTTTGTACTCTAAAGCTTAGAGTACTCATCATACTCATACTTATCAAAAATTATGTCGCTATTGACTCGCATTCATCGAAACTCATTGTGCGTAGACAACGCAATATGATTATGACTCACACATGAGGTTGCGTGCTCGCTGCGCTGTGTTGCTAATTTCTGTCTAATTATCCAATGACGGCACAAAATTTAATTTTTATTTTTTTACTGAATTATTTTTTAACCATAAAGTTTTTGTGTTATTTTGGAATTGTTAACAATTTTGCAAATGGATCATCCAAAGTATGCACAATATTGTGAAGTTAAATCATGAATGCATTTTAAAAAATGGTTTCCTATCATAGAAGTAGACGATTAAAAACTGGAACAAAAATGCCTTTTAGATTGTGAAGAGCAAAAACTTTATGACAGACTTGATAATGACAAATATTAGGTAAAAGTTTTTAAAACGGTACCGAAAATATTATTAAATTATTTCTAATAACAACTAGAAATAATTTTTAGCGAATTAAAATTAACAAATACTCTTAATAATCGTTACAAGCAAACACAAAATGAATTTTGTGAAATTCATGAAATTTTGGTAAATGAGTTGAATGATTTGAAACAAATCTGCAAAATGTGCAGATTTATCTGTACTTTGCAGTTTTAAGCATTAAGCAGTTTTGAAGTTTTTGGTTAAAAAAATAAGCTTTTTGTAAATTGTGCAGATTTTGCAGTATTAACCTTTTAAGTTTTTATTCTCAATTTTATTGTTTCATATTTGCTGTGGTGATGTTAACGCTTATATTGCGTTTTTCTGCGCAGTCGTTCAAAAATATAATCTTTATTTGGCGTAAGAACAGCAGAATCACATTACATACTACGTAAGTACGTACTTACGTATCTGTTTCACTAATACTAAGTATTAAAAAAAGATTTAGACTTGAAAGTAATTTTATTGCGGAATTTCGGTTTTCTATTTTATTAAATGAACTAAACCTCATTTGAATTACACAAATATATGTTGTGCAACCTCCTCCATTTTGAAACAAGAGCTAACTTAAAAAAGCGGTTAGCATCATTGTATTTATCGAAATTTATCCTTCGGGTGCTAAGCTTGTCGGAAAAAATAAGCGTAAAATTGGTGCAGAGTCATTATATCACATCATTTGTGTATATAAAATTTAGATCGTTGTGTTGTGCTTAAAGAAAAAATACACTATGTAATACATTATCCGGTATGTTCTGTAAACCGAAATCTAGTGAAACTGAAATCGGATGAAGGAAACATCAAGTTGTTATAATTTGAAATCAGAAAGAATTTTGATATTTTTTCTTATTAATTCAATTATTAACATTTAAAAAAACTTTTTTTCTTCTAAATTTTCAGTTTTCCAAAAAAAAGAAAAAATATGGCAACACTGGTAGTCACTGAAACCGCGACGAATGAACACACTTGGCGGGTATATGCGGATATTTTTTTATTTTATTTCCAATTTCTCTCGTTTTTAGCATTGAGATGTGAAAAAAATACAAAATAATGGCAAAAAAGAAGAGAGCAAGTGCAATAACAGAAGAAAGTAAAGCAAAGTTATTCGCTTTAGATCAGTGTTGTTAAAAAAAGTCGTTGTATTCGTGAGAACATGGATTGCTCTCTGAAAATTGAGTTGAATGTACAATTAGTATTATGTATTAGTAATTGAATGAATTTATTTATTTTTATTGAAAATATAAAAATTTTAATATTTTGTGAAAAATTGAAGTATTATCGGAAAAAATAAATAATAATAATAATACAGTTTAAAAAATAAAATAAAATATTTAAATCAGCATACGCCCGCGACGTATGTTCATTGACGACTAAAAGCAAGAGCGTAAAAATACGTGTGACTTAAGCCTCAAAAATTGTTGTATGACTTGATCGTCATGATCTTTAGATGTTGCTAAAGGTTTGCTGTGCGAAGGGTGAACTCTATGAATTCATTTTCGTTTCGCTTCCAACAGCCGCTTCCGATTGTTCACCAAACTTTCGAAGGTGATCGATGATGATTATCAATGATGATTATCGAATGTCACGGTCAAGCGGGTTATGAATCAAGGTTATTTTGATTATATAGGAGTGAAAATGACTAGTTGAATTTAAATGATGTGTACTTACTTATACTTGTAAATTCAGGAGTGAGTATGAGTAGCGAAAAAGCGATTAATTGCTGATCTCTGATATGTACATAGATATGTTGGCCTAATATAACCACAAATTCTTTACTAAATTTTAATATTTATGAGAAGCTCTTTTAATTTTGTTACTCCTTCTCATTACCGATTCATAGAAACAACAAAATTAAAGTGTTCTGCAGGACAAAATGTTGTCATTTCATCAGCAAAAGAAGTTTGATTATGCAGAATATATCCTGAAATATAAAGGATTAAAGCCCCTGCTAGAAGTATAAAAATTTTCTTTCAAGAATATTATGTAGCCGTTATGGATTACCAATCGCAGTTATCAGACTCTGATCTTATAAAAAGCCTTTTGAACGTTCTTAAACATACGAATACAGGACTACGAGTATAATCCAAAAATAGGCAAGAGCTATAAGAAAAAAGTGTAATATAATTTATTTGACATCTGTGTGAATCTTTTAGATTTTACGAATACGTGACTAGGAGAAGCTATATAAGGGTAAAAAACTTCTTCCAAATATTTAAATAGTATTAAGGCTTAATGTTAATACCAAGCCAATAATTTCACAAATACAATATTACTGGTATTTGAATTTGCATATATTCCTGTATAGATAATTTAAATATCTTTAAGTTTCGTAGATCAAAATATTGAGTATTTCTTTTGTTTCTTTAATTTTTGCCACCACTGTATATTACAATATTAAATGTGTGTGCACATTGTCCCAGACACGAGAATTATTTCTTTGTTAAAAAGTTCTCTTAGTTATTAAAAGAAAAAAGTGTCAGGATATTTTTCTTTTCTTCTTTTGTTTAATTTTTTTTCAAATCTTGTTTTCACTTTATTAATATTACTTTCGTTGTTTTTAGTTTTTATTGCTCAAGTAACATTGTAACACATACAACAATTCATATGTAAATGTTGTTGATTCGTATATATGTTGTCAAGATAATCCTGAGATTTTGTTCAAGTAAACGTGCTCCATGGCATTTGTATCTCAACACATATATTTTCACATGTCTAACTCTTCTTATGTATATTTGAACAAACAATTGTAGACAAAAATATGTAAGTACTCTTCTGTAAATATATATTTTGTACATGTAATTGCAAAGATTTCATATAGTCTGTGTATATACTGCGGTATTCAAATGTGAAAACTGTTTGTGTCTTTTGATGATTTAGCTTAAAAAAATGGAAATGTATTTAATTTGAAATCATTATGCGTGCTCAACCAGAGATTTCATCCATAAGTTGTAATTTAATTTCTGTATATAATTTTAGCTGTATTTACATTTTTGAATAGATTCATACGGGAACGAGAAGTGAAAGGAAGAACAGATCTAAAAAAATATTATAGTGGAAGAATTTTTAAAAACTTCCAGATCTGTGTTCCAAGACTTGGTGGATTAGATAGATTGATGACTTCAGGAAGGTATAGCAAATAGACTTTACCGTGCTAGATAATAGATTAAAAATTTTTTCGGATTTCTCTGTTAAAAAACCATAACATATTACTTACAGTATACTTACTTTTGTGATATTGATTTAGGGAATTTTATTGTTTTCCCTGCTCAAATTGAACATATACAAGAATATTCTTAATTTTTTTTTTTTTTGATTAATATTGTTAACTGCCTTTAACTCTACGAAACCAAAATTGTTTTTTTTTTTTTGGTTTGAATTGACTTTTTAAAAAGAAATATATTGATTGAATAGTTGTTTACTTAGTTTAGTGACTAACCGTATACACGCAAAATTCTCTGGTAGCTACAGGAAAAAAAAATTATTCGGTATTCAGCTATTAATAAAATTTTGCCTGCTTGCGGTTTTTTGTAGAGGGCGGATATCACAAAAAAGGAGCAAGAGATTAGAAAGTCCGAAAGGCGCAATCAAATAATCTCACAAGTATTAAATGCTTTGTAGCAAAAGTTTTTTAATTAGGGGATAACTTAACCAACCGAAAGAGAGAGCAGATTGACAGCCAAAGAGTTCTATCACAATTTTAAAATGCTTGGTAATGGTGATGTTTCGATGGAAAGCACATCAATATTTTAGCCGCAAAGGAAAATAAGCAAAATAATTTTTTTTTTTTTTTGAAAATGATATAACAAAAACTACTGAATATTTTCTCAAATTTCTTTTTTCATTTGAAAGTACTATCCTTTCGGTTAATAATGGAAAATAATTTCATTCAAATGGCTGCCTCGGCTGGCCATGACACTTATCTTTGACGGCACCCCACAAACAATAGTAAAACGGTGTCAAATCACAGCTCCGAGGTGGCCGTTCAGTCCAACGGTGTCAAATCACAGCTCCGAGGTGGCCAAACGACATCAGCTCTGCGGCTGATATTGCGATCTTCAAAAACAGTGCGCTAAACATCGAGTGTACTTTCGGCTGTGTGGCACGTAGCGCCGTCCTGTTGAAACCAAATGTTGCTAATATTCTCCTCTTCAATTTTTGTGAACAAAAATTCGTTCAACATGGCCCGATAACGATCGCCATTGTAACGGCTACTCCTTGCTCATTTTCGAAGAAAAATGGCCCAATTATGCCTCTGAACCAAAATCCGCACCAAACAGTGACTCGTCTTGGGTGTATCGGCTTTTCAATGTATACGTGCGGATTTTCTGTGCTCCAAATGCGACAGTTTTGCTTGTTTACATACCCGTCAAGATCAAAATGAGCTTCATCTGAAGAGATGATTTTTTTTGGCAAAATCGGCATATTCTGTAAGTCGATCGCAGGCCAAGATTCCCAGCGTTGTTCAAACGTATACACAACCATATTCGTTCAGCGGAAGAATAAAACTAATTATCTGTCAAATCAGATATGAGCTAAGTGTTACCATTCACGAAATAAGCACTAGTTGAAAAAAAACGTTAGATGGCGGAAACGTTACTATAACTGGAATTAAAACTATAGTTTAAATGGCATACTCGAGGTTTCTGTTATAAATAAACAAGACTGTGTTTTTAGTTACCAATAAAATTTTCTTCTGTTGATGAGTCCATTAAATTCAGCCAACACGAATTTTGAACTTTGTTTTCAAATTACGGGCATTAGATTTATTACTTTGAATTTTAAAGAGCATGTTGTTCTTTCGTATTTTGTTAGTATTTCAGTCATAAAATTTTTTCAGATAAACTTTAATACCACCCCGTTTGGGCCTATAGATCCTTACAGCCATATAGAGAGGTACTGTAAAAATTTCAATAACAACTGTTCAGCCGTTTAGCTGAACATTCATTTTAATATTCATTTTAACAAGCTACCGTCACATTTGTGAAATATTTGACGACAGTCAAAAGGTAGCCGGAAATGGATAAGTGAACATTGTACTTCCCATAAGTGAGTAATTAAATATTGATAACGGTAAAAGCTTAAGTTTTGGAATTTTGTATAAATGACTTCGTAGTTAACAAAATTCATCAGGTAAAATTTAAGTTTCTGAATCTGTATATATAAAAGAGGACTATAAAATGCTTTGTAATTGATGTTCTTTGGAATGCGTCAACCGACATCATGTTCCATTACTAATTCCCATATTTCTATTTTATATTGGTATGAATAAAACTGAATTTATAAAAAAAAATGTGTTTTAAGGCCAATTTACTTTCTAACCTCAAATTTGCTCATCCTTCACTTTGTAAAAATTAGTGTGTGTTTGTTTGAAGAATGTATGCGGCTAAAAGGAAAACTCTACAGTGTCTTTCTGAAGGGAGCTATAGGCTTTCTTAAACGTTTTGCTTTGAACCGAATGGGGATTAAATGGGGGCAAAAGGGTAAAAATGTATAACTAAGATAATAATTAAGATAGCGGTTGCCTAGCAAGCCGGGTTTTATCTAGTTCTAAATAAATAACATCCTTATATCAATTTGTAGTACTTTGCACGCAAATAGTGAATATGAATATGAATAGGACTAATTCTTTTAATTTAGAAAATAAAGAAGACTCTGCAGAGTTTGGTAATGTAAGCCATACAATACATCAATTGTATGGCTTAAATGGAATGCGGTGCCGTATGACGCATATTTATGTACATACATGAGTGTTTATACGCAAAACACGAAAATAATTTGCTAATCGTGTACTTAAAGAATTTGTTCGATTTTGTGCTTATTCTATAAATCTTATTCATAAAAATAAAGTTAACATTTTAAATCGTTTTGCAGTGAAATCGGAAAAAAAATTGACCAAAATAGTTCAAACCTCACAGCAGGCTTAAATGATGATTGCGGCTATTCAGGAAAAATGATATGAACAAATTAATAGGAAAAATATAACGGGTTTTAATAAAGTCCAAAAAAAGAATATTGTGTTGACTGAACTACTGCTTAGCGTCCAGTGCATCTTTGTCTCTTTTAAGTATACAGTAATTATTCATCCATTTTTCTGTCAGAAAAAAATTGAATAAACTTATAAGGAAAGTTCCAGAAAGTTCTTAAAATGGTGAAGCCGAAAAAACAATTTATCAAAGAAACATTTAAGTTGTTTAAGATTTCTTAATTTCTTATAGATTCATAGCCTGCTTTTAAAAAACAGTCAAGCAAGTGCTACACAAACAATTAAGTAAACAAATGAGTTTTTATAACTTAATTTACTGACTTACGTTTTTTTACGTAATTCATTGAGCTTTGTCATATATAATATTTTGTCGTAATATAAAATGTTGTTTTTTGGTAAATTTTTTCATGTTAAAATTCTTTTTCTTACTAAAATAAAAATAATTTGTTTTTTTTTTTATATATAGTAGGGAGATCGATTATTCGGCTTTTTTCAAAAAGCGGTTTTCAAATAATTCGAAAAGTAGGTTTTTAAAAAAACCGGTTTTTGGTAATAATAATTATCGTAATCGTAATTCTTGCAGAGCTGGACCACGTCGTTTTAAAAATAAGCAGAAGCTGATGGAGAGCTTAAAAGTGCAGTGCAATCAATACTAATAATAATTCTAACAAATCACATAAAAACTATGCCAAAACAGTGTGCGGAAACCAAAACAAAAAAAGGTTATTACACAAAGTACTGAAAAATGCTTAAGTTTCGAACAGCTAGTCAAGCAGCTAATTTCGTTTTAGTTGTATTACTTGTTAGAGAATAGAATTAAAGGTTTGTTAATATAGTTTTAGTTTATGTGCCCGAGATAACAAAAATTAAATGTTTTGCTTTGAATAAATCTATTAGTAATATACGAGTCCTCAATTTCCTCGACAAAACAATTTGCTAAGATTTCATGCAGCACTCTATGTAAATTTGTGGACTACGTATTTAATAGTGTGTGTGTCACTGTGGTATTTTGGGTAAGAACCCACCTTTAAACCGAGAAGTCGTCGGTTTAATCCCAGTCAACATCATCTGAAAATTTTCAACAGCGATATCGCCTCACAATATTACTGGCGACTTATTATGTGTATTTACGCTGTGAAAACTGCACTAACTAATCTAATATCTGCCGTTCGCAACTGGTGTTTGTGGGCTTTCAATAAGTCTAGTTGATCATTTTCCATACATAAAAACCAATATTTATATACAAAAGATGAGAAGATGTTATTTTTGCTCGAAAGTGCATATCTTTTTCGATGTACTTTGGTTTTCACGTTCTTTGTGAGACGTTCAAGGTTGTCGTATATACAAAAATAATTAAATTTATACAAATAGTTAAACGATAAGCATAGTTTCAATAAAAAATTATACAAATGTATAAAAATTGTACTTATTTAAATTAACCGATTATTCGAGTTAAATTAACCGGTTTATTCGGTATTCGAAAAATGAAGATTTTGAAAAAACCATATTCAACAAAACCAAAAAAAAAAAACGGTTAAAACCGGTCGAATAATATCCGTCCGATATCCCTATTATATAGTACGCAAAATCCAAGTTCGTACAATACTAAAGATTTATTTTCTACAATTTAAATTTTTTTTTATAAAATTTTGATTTAAATTGTCTTTCTTTATATGTTTTAAGAACTAAATTTCTATTAAAAATCGTATAATAAAAAAATTTATAATTAACGAAATTATGCATATAGAAAATGGTTTTTAAAAAAGTGTAAGAATATGGATTTTGCATACTGTATGTACTAGGCTTAGGCTTTCATACAAAAGAAATAATTTCCTTGGAAGTTATTGAAATCGGGTTTACCGTTGACAATTTCGAAGAAGTGTTATAAAAAGGGAACAAAAAATATGATTTCAATTAAAATAAAAATAATAATAATTTTAACAGCTAATTAAATATAATAAAATAAAATATATGTAATTATACATAAATTATAAATCAATGTTAAAATTAAAAAACAATTCTCAGATACATTCAAATATTTGTCATATTATCAAAAAAAAGTTACTTTTATAAAAACTTTTGATAATGTTTATCACTTTTTAGAAATACTTATTCTATATTTTGTAATTAGTTCTTTACTTGGAAACCTTTGTTCCAGCTCCGATTTGAGAAATTTGAGGAAGTAAGGCATGGATCCGCAAGTTTCTATTTTAAGTTCGTTTGAAAGTTTATTTTTAATTAGTGATAGTTTTGCAAAATCCTTTCAGTGGAAGCACTACTATTAGGTTTGGACTTCCTAATATAAATCTACGCGAAAAATAAAATAAAAATTTATCAGCTTTTGTATAACATATCCTTTAAATTTAAGGAAAAATAAGAAATTCAATTTTCTGCACACAGAAAAGTACACATACTCTGCAGTATTAAGTAACTAATTATGTTAAAAATTGTTTTATTGTTAGTTTATATTTTATAGAGTCATATTTATTCATTAAATGTGGTTTTTATTTAAAGTACAATTTTTGTTGTTGTAGTTTCATGGAATTATTTTGATATCCTTTAGCAAGAGCAGTCTTAGAGCCTTGTTTGTTTTTCATTGCACTTTTTTATCAAATAAATTGTCTTTGCGCCTTATGTCAGGTGACTAATAAGTAGAACGAAGCCGTTTATGGATTTAAAATGTAGTTTCAGAGTATCTGAAAATAGAGTATTTAGACCGGTTTTCAAATAGACTATGTAGTTGGGAGTATTTTTAGAAGAATCTGAAAAGCATCTCCACTTCATCATACTTTAAAAATCCCCAAATTTGGGCTCCATAGAATAATATGGAGCTGAAGCAGCAATAAAAAATTTTAGTTTGTTGGTATTTGAAACCCTAGGGATGCTGATGTATTTAGACCAGGTGGAGTTAATTGCCATTTTTGCAGTAGCTACTCTGTTTTTCAGGTGCTTTTTAAACGAAAAGTTTTAAGTGAGTTCAAGGCTCAGGTATTTATAACTGTTAACAATTTCCTTTAAATACCTACTTTAAAATACCTACTGTACGCTTTGTGTTATTGCATTGTTGGAAATACCAGCTTTCAAAAATACTTATTTTATTCACAGATTGCCTCGAGTCATATTCGATTAGATTGGAAAATGTCAAACGATCCATAATTGTCTCAACAAAAACTTAAATGCCAACCCCAGCCGCCAATATGTAATGCTAATCCATAACGTAACTACCTATATACATGCATGCTCTATCGGGAGTGTCACAATTTTATGTCGGAATATCTAGTTTTTTTTAACTTTTTGTTTTGGTAACACTTATAATACTCCTACTTTCATAGCTCAAATCAATTTTACTTCGAAATGCTTCAACATAAAGTTTTGATACACGTGATAATAAGTATATGTATGTTCGGCAGTTTTCTTACGGTTTTCCATATCGCTTGATGAAGCCTGCTGCTTATCTATTCTTTTTGATTTAAGCACAAACAAACAAATATATTTTTATACATAAGTTAATATAATTAAATATTTGGGACTGTAATACTTACTTGTCCATTTGCGTTTATTTTGTTGCAAATATGAACATATGTATGGATGGCACGCTAAACTACAAAATTAAATGAAAATCTACTAAAAAAATACATAAAAGCTTCTCGCTGTCAAAAGTTAACCCGAAACACATAAGTAAATCAAAGCAAATTAGCAGTTGTTCATTAGCTCATTTTACACAATTGTCAAACTTTATACGAAAAAAATAGGTATGCATAGAATATGACAGTTGCCTAAACTTTAGTTGTTTTTATAATAATATCGAGTGCAATTTATATATATATGTTTACAAAACTCATGAATCTTATGTATATATATACAACATATATACATTACGCGTCATCAGGATAGCGCCCGCCTTTTACTGTTAAGTATATAGTATATGAATTAATTGAGATATGACTTTGAATCCACGACTTAACGGATCGGACTGTATGGCTTTGTACATTTGAGATTTCCAAATAAGTTTTGCAAGACTCACAAATAAGTAGAAAAATTTTCTAAACGCTATCGTAGTTAAAAATTTGGCAATTCTATAGGTAAATGTAGAGAAGGGACTTATGAGTGGACTGTATGATAAGCCTGTAAAAACACCTAATTCTTTTATTACATATATTTTCTTGTATGAAATGAGAAATTGTGGAATATTTAAAGAGGTCTTAAAGGTGAAATATATTAGTGATTTGTGTATGTATATGAGGGAGTGTAAATGTATGTATATGTTTGCTTGTGAGCTCACTTTAGAAGTGTTTGTTTGTGTACACACAAATAAAAATAATAAAATATATCAATTTTACCGAATTAAGATACAAAAATTAAAAAAAATTGGTTTGAAGAAAAGAACCGGTTAACCAGTTATATGTTTAATTTTTAACCGAAAACAGACTTTTTAAAAATAACAACCATATTTTTCGAACTATTTGAAAACCGATTGAAAATCTATCTAAGTCTTATATATTTAGACTTAGAGAAATAAGCAGTTGTTATTATTCTTAAAATTACATTAATTTTTTCATATATTAAAAATAAAATTAACGTCTGAGAGAGAAGTCGTAACTGTAAGAAGTGAATACATTATAGGGAGATTATAATTTTCTTTTCTTTTTTATTTAATTAAAAAAAATATTGTTTATTTCTAATTAAATTTTAGTCAAAAAAAATTCTATATAAGTATGTTTGTATATACCTACATATACATATATATATATGTGTTTTATATTTCTTTTAAAATGTTAAAAATATTTTATTATTTTTTATTTTATACACAACGTTCTCTAGCAAAAAACGCGTTGTTTTTCATTTCGCATATCTGCGGTTTTAACATAAGATACAGTTGCATCTTAAAACTATTGTTCAATAGAAAAAGTTTCCTCCGACAATATTTTTTTTTCTAACTTTAGTAGATCTATTTGTAAATAAAGTATTATATTAAAATTATTGTTTATATCTCTTTTCCGATAGCAAATTTAAAAATTTTAAAATTTAATTATTTAAAAATTTAATTATTATGTATTTGACTTTATTTGTGTAATATTTTTTAAGAGGAACATTTTAGTATATTCTGATGATAAAACATTTGTGTGTTATATATTTTTTTTTAAGCAAACTTATCCCCGTAAGCAATCAATTTTATATATATGTATATATGTAAAAAATCTTTAATACTTAAGAGAATATTAAATATATTATAATATATTAAAAATTTGTGATCAGCAAATATAAAGTAATATGTTATTCATATACAAATTCTCATTAAAGATTTAAATAAAAAATATAATTATATTTGTAAATTAAAAACAAGCCAATTTAATAGTAAACAAGTAATTAATAACAGTGTCAAAATAACAATTAAAATTACAACAATAATAATTAATTAGTTTATTGCAAATATATCTGTTTTTAGATGTTCTTTTTGGTTTAATTTATTTTACGGAGAGTCATGTGGGCAATACTCGTAATCTATTTAACCTTAAAGCGAATGTACATGGTGAATTACACAGTATTATTTATCGATTGAAATAGATGGTATTTGGCCATGAAATAAAAACAGTATATTTTTATATTAAATACATAATATTTTTATATTAAATACATAATCTTATTTTAGTTAAGTAATAGGAAATTATTTCAATTTATTATATTTTATATATAAAACTTTAGTTGGATTCTTATCATGTCTTCATCTTTTATCTTTATTAGGTATAATGTTCATCAGTGATTCTGTGTTATTCTGGTACAACATGATTATCCGTTAAACAATTATCATTAGTTACTTATTCATATAATTGTTATATCTATTGCAGGAATCATATCCACCATAATGCTGGATATGTCACCCAGTGAGACCCTATGTCCACCAAAACACCTCCACCTACTCCTATTGAGAGCCCCACATTCACACAATATGTATTCCGCTACACAGTCAAAGTATTCACATCTGAGAGTGCCATCCTCTTCAGATGCACTCTTATTCTACAGTGACCCATAAAAACTCCGTTGGGAGTTTCAAGTTCGCCATGCCATACTTAAGAACCTCAGGGCGATGCAGAAATTGTGAAATTAGTGTCGTCTTAGAGTGACGAAGTCTCCTTTTAACATTTAAATGTTTTAAATGTTTCAAGCATCTGACAATTTACAAATCCTTGACTAGACTGAGGATGGTAGTAAGTGGTGCAGCACAGCAAGGTTCCGAACCGATACAGAGTGTAATGGAACCTTTTCTGGCCAATGCGTCAGCTATTTTATTACCATTTCTCCCACAGTATCCAGGTACCTAAAATAAATAATAAATAATAATAAAAATATTTGGCAAGTATTGATGTCATTCAGTTCGAGCCAAGTGCCTTTAAGGCAGCTTGGCTGTCAGAGAATATATTAATGGTCTTACCCTGGATCCCATTGTCTAGGTTTATCTCCGAATATATAGAAATGGCCATGATTTTAGCCTGCGATCTTGTCAGTATAATCGACAAGACTCGGTTTGGTCCATGGCTATCAGCACCGACTGTCATTCATTTTAGAGCCATTAGTATACCAGTTTAGCTCAAACTCGCTTCCAAATAAGGCCCGATATACAAAAAATCCCAGCTCGCTAATTCAACCATAAATCTTCTGCCAAAAGCTCAGATCCAAAGGCATAATATCCAGGACCGGAAATGGTTTTTTGATCACCCTGCGTAGAACGGAGAGATCTCCCGCCGCATTTCGGGTTCCCTTGAAGAAAAACTTTACTGCCGAACATACTGCCACCCTAATTACATAGATGTGAAGCGGTTTAAAGCCAGTCAAGGCCTCCAAGGCTGCTGTTGGACACGTTCACATTGCCACAGTTATACCAAGACAGGCGAGTATCTCTACAATGCATAATTTGTTCATGGTAGTAGCTTCCTCAGCCTTTCTTCACCAAGCTACCGCCGAGGAGATATGGTGTTTATATAGTTATTGAAAATTTTTAAGGATATACAGGAACATATTTTACTATGTTTGATAGACTATGAAAACACATTGACATAGTTCAGCAATATTTTTAGAACTTTGACTGTCGTCGGAAAGGAAACCCAAGCAATTCAAAGCCAACACTGACACCAGACTGCGCATATTACGGTTGATGGCGAAAGTACGCTAGATATCCCAATATCATATGGTATAAGATAGGGATACATTCTTTATCCACTAAGAGGTAAATAAAAGGAAGTACCTAGACAATTATAAATGTCTAGAGATTGGTAGGTGTTTCGAAAATTGCTCGGCAGCGCCTATCAGACAATTAGTATCACTTGCCAAGTATTTTTTTTTATCGCCCCGTTTTATGACTTAATAAATTTGTGGTCACAATCAATTACCGCCTAAGTCGACTTCAGGCAATATGAGTAATATATGCCGTCATATTCTACTTACAAAACTTTATGTTAACGTGAAATCCAAATTTCTCTAACAACAATATTTAAAAGTTATCAATAAAAAATATCTTGACCGAAGTCGTAACATTTATTGCAAGCGCCTACATATACTTACGAAAATATTTCCATTATCGTTTTTGATTTTAGGATTGCACGTGTATCTTAAATTTTACAGTAAATTTTTTCTAATGCACTTTCTTAACCTTTTCGGAAACATTCTATATATAAAAAGTGATTTTTCACAAAAGAAAAATTGCTTGGGACCATAAAAGTTGTTAAGTCAAAATAAATAAGACATTTAAGGCTTTTCGTTTATAAATATAAAGAAATAAGGCCTTAAAGAATTTAAAGACTTGCATGATGAAATTTTCGGTAAGCTTACTTCAAATTTCTTTATTTATATACTGAGATTTTTTCACAAGCTGTAAAGGAAGACGCCCTCACAATTGATATACTTAAAGAATATATGCAGATCTGTTTCTAATTTTTCAAAAATACAAATTTTGCTAAAAAAAAAAATAAATGCAGAGAAAAAAGAAGATTTTTTTTAAGAATATTTAAGAATTTAGATTTTTTATATACATATGTATATTTACTCTTACGGCCATATTCATTATATATTTAAACAGCTTTATAAAGAGGTTTATGTCAAAAAATTCAAAAATGTTTATTTATAAACGACAAATAGTCTTATCAAATTATGATAAACCATTTACAAACTTCAAATTTTTATTTACCTTGAAACTTGTATTTGTGTTTTAAATTTTTTCATACATATGATATTTTTTTAAATTTGTATTCATTTGTGATCACAAATAAAAAAGAAACAATAATACATATTCATATGAATGTACCCTTTGCCTCTGCCCAGAAGAATCCTTGAACTTGCCAGCTTCAGACTAGGTCACAATGATCTAGAAGCTCCACAGACCAATATATTCCATTTATGATTTGTCCTGTCCAAAGCCCATTTGCTAATATCCCAAAATTAATATCCTAATGAGAGCCCCCTATGTTTTATGTCCAGTTTTTTTATACAATTTTAACATAATACGCTCAGCAGTACGACTGTAGAATAGTAAAATCATAAGCATAGGAGAATGTCCAAATATCTCAACTAAGACCCTTGTAAGAATTACTAAATTGCAACAACAAGCAATCAGTTAGAAAAATTAGAAATAACTTTAAATCTGTTCATTTACTAGATGAGTATAATTTCCAAAACTGGCGAGTTGGGTGAGTACATAAAAAACCGCATACATAGAGCGCGGCAGACTTTTGGTCATCTAAGTACAAAGCTGAAATGCTTTAATACAGATGTCAAGTCCACTATTCCAAGAATTTTTATAAATTATAAAATATTTTGCCTTATAAGAGTAGTGAATAAAAATAAAAACAAAATAGTGATTGACAAACAAAAAATAAAAAATAAATAAATAAAATTACTTTTTACATTTAATAAAAAATTTTTCTAAAAGCCAATTTTTTGGTTTTTGTTTTAGTTTATTTTTGTTTTTTTTTTACAATTCGTAATATTATTTTATTTTCATCGATTTTGTTAACAATTACGTTATTATATCACTACTTTTATAAATTTTGAAAAAGTAGTTATCACTAAGCCGACAAGTAAATTTACATGGTGCTGCCCACATGACAATAAAATTGTTTAATTGTTAATTTGGGCCAATTAAATGTTTATGAATATTTGTTTATTTTGGGTTTATAAGACAAAAAGTGATAAATAACAAAATAAAAACAAAACCTAAAATAGAGATTTCTTATGAATACAGTAGTGTTATTTCTGCTTTACTAACAACAGAACAGTGGGATCACCGTACTACATAAGTTCGTACGTATGAGTGATATTTTATTAGTGAAGCAAGTACGTACGTATGAGTGATATTTTATTAAAGAATCAGAAATATCACTTATTCTCCAACGATTCTTTTGCAAAAACAAAATGTATTTTTCGACCGACTGCACAGATTAAAAAAGTTTTACCCGGCGTTTAAACATGCAAGTGCAGGTTGGAAAAACCCAATACACTCACGACTTTTTACTAACACCACCACATTTTACGTACTTGCAGCTCAACTTGTAAGTAAATTCTTTGCACTTGCGGCAAATAAACTGACAAATGAAAAACAGTGATAGAGGTTGAGTGTTGTATAAATTAATGGCAGATTTTCACTGTATTTATACAAAATTACAAATAAAAAACAACAGAACTGTTCAAAAACGCGTCTTAATGCTATTTTTAATTTATTTAATGGGGTAATGGCATATTTTTATTTCTTGCAATAAATCAATGAGTATTAATACATATATTTTTTCAGTAATTTTATGAAATTGGAAATATAAAATATTTTATAAATATTAAAATTATTAAAAATTAAGACATTTTCTCAAGAAAGTAAAGTAAAGCTATTTGCATTAGATGTTAACGCATTAGATGTTGCAACTGGCTGTGTAAATACTAGGGAGATCGAATATTCGACTTTTTTCAAAAACCGGTTTTCGAATAATTCGGGAGGTAGCGATTTTTTAAAAACCAATTTATTTAAATAAAATTGTTCCTAATTCTTGCAACGCAGAGCTGGACCACGTCGTTTTAAAAATAAGCAGAAGCTGACGGACATAATAAGAAGTTGTTGTTTTTATTATCTTTAAATCAATATATAATCATCCTGAGGAAGTATATAAACAATCATTGTTCCTAAATGGCTGTCCACTATATATAGACTCCCGGGCAAAGTCGATTGGAAAAGCTAATTATATATAGTTATAATTAGGTGCCTAAGATAACAAGAATTACATGTTTTACTTAGAATAAATCCATTATTAATATACAAGTCCTAAATTGCCTCAACAAGTTGATTAGGTTTTAAGCAGCACTGTACACAAATTCATGCATCATCTCACTTTGATATGTTAGGTAAAATACCCACCTTCCATCCAAGAAGTCGTGCGATATCACTCCACAACATTACTAGCGACTGGTTATGTATATTTAGGCTGTGAAATACTTCACTAATTAATACCAAATATTTGCCATTCTGAGCCAACGTTTGTTGTCGCTTTCAGTGAGTCTAGCTGATCATTCTCCATACACTATATAAAAATCAGTATTTTTTTACAGAAGATAGGGAAAACTTATTTTCGCTCAAGTGTGAATATTTTTTTCGATCTGACTTGGTTTTCACGTTCTCTGTCATATATACAAAAATAATTAAATTTATACAAATAGCTAAACGATGATCATACTATTATTATACTTATTTAAATTAAACGGTTATTCGTGTTAAATCGACCGGTTTATGCGGTATTCGAAAAATGAAGACTTTGAAAAAACCGTATTCGACAAAGCCAAAAAAACCAGTTAAAACCGGTCGATTAATAAGCGTCCGATCTCCCTCGTAAATATTTAATCTACTTGCAAGATTTTCGGCTATTTTTTCGTCAATTTCGATGTTAATACGTATACTCCTTATTAATATACTTACTTTGTAATATTAACAAGGTCTAGATCAGGGGTTCTCAAATGTGTTCAGCGCCAACTGGGGGTCAGTATGAACATTCCTTATGGCCACGAAGAACACAGAAAAATATCATAAAGTGCTATTTCTGATTAACTCTTAAATTATCATATTGTCCGTCAAGAATCGGTTAAGTGAAAATTGAGAGCATTATCTTGATAAAGAAATCAAAAATAAAATAGAAAAAAAATCATGTTGCTCTATAATACGACATATTAAGAGAAGAATTGATGATTCCTAATTCCAACCAACAAAATTTTTTGTTATGTAAATATGAGTATCAACGAAGGTAATTTATGCTAAGAAATCTTTTTTATAAAATATCAAAGGGTTAAGATATCTTCGAAGTACTACATAAATTTTTAACTCCAACTGACATGCCCTGGAAAAAAATTAATACACTTTGCACCGATAAGACAGTACCTGGGTCATTGAAATATGCCAAACTAAAGAACTCACATATTTGGATCCCATTGCATTATAGAGATGCAAAAACATTTCCACAGGAACTAAAAACTACCCAACAGTTAATAATATGAATTTTGTTAAAGAGAGTTCTTTGTAGGCAACCCACTGGGTACTTTAAAGTTTCTCGTAGTTTATCTACAACAAAAATAAGTATAATTTACGTATTGCGACCACGAATTAATTTATGCTTGCAGATAAACTCATACTTCTTCATACGGCCTAGATAGATTCTGAAAATGTAGGCTGTAAAACGAGTTAAATATGTGTTTCGTTTGTTTCCCTTAGATTTGTTTTCAAAAAAAGGGGTAATTTGCGATGTAAAGCAAATGTGGTCCATAATTCAAGCATGTCGCTGTCGTGTAAAAAAGCCCGAATAAAGAGATATGAGTATATGGTATTCGAAGCAACAGCCAATATTCAGATGGAGCAATGTTCGGAAAATACGGTGGAAGCGGCATTTGATTGTTTCTAATAAGGGTTTTGAAAATTTTGCGACATGAGGTCAGGCATTGTCATGCAAAATAATAGTTTAATCTTGGCCATTTTTCTCATAATGCATGATTCAAACGAAGTAAATACAGTTTGCTCTGATCACCGAGTTTTGCAGCTCATAACTACCACCAAAATTGCAAAATTACAATATAAATGGTGAAACAACGTAACTGTACTAACAAACAGAAAATATTATCGACTTGAACGAAATTTAGAACCAGTTATAAAACCTAAAAAAAACCATTAAAAAACAGAATAAAATTTGGTGGGTTGTGTTTTTTTAAACCCGGTTTTTTGCCAACCATGAATCACACGCAAGTATTATTTCTTACAGAGTTTTGTTGGCTGTTAAAAAAACATGGTTAAAAGGTAATATAATTAAAAAATGAATGAAAAATAGATAAAAAATTGCAGAAAAAAGTTCGCGTTGGTCAAAATAGAAAGTGTTGTTTCATCAAGGCAATGCACTAGTTCACACATCCAATATAGCAATGGTCAATATGAGTAAAATATAGTTCGAATGGCTTTATTACGCACCTTATTCTTCAGATTTAGTGCCCTCGAATTAACAGTTATTTCCAAACTTTAAAAACTTGCTCGGTAGTAAAAGATTTCCCGTCAATCAAGAATAGGAGTCTGCAGACTGCTGATGTGCTAAAAGGAAATTATATTGGAGATAAAAGAAAATTTTTCTTAAATTTTATGTTTTTTCTGTGTTAAATATTTTATAATACTACGAAAGTGATATTGAATATACTTATGTATATATATATATATATATATATATATATATATATATATATATATATATATATATATATATATATATATATATAAGCCATCCTTTTGTACTAAAGATATTTTTAAATTTAAATAAATTTATATATATATATATATATATATATATATATATATATATATATATAAATTTATATATATATATTGTACTAAAGATATTTTTAAATTTAAATTCATCATTTTCCAAATAAATTTTTTTTACTACTTACTATACATACATAATTTTAATTTTCCACAATAGTATTTGATATAAAAACGTTTTACAATTTCAATAATGTACTCGTATTATTGCTCTTTCCTAGATTATTTTCATTATCTACTGTATTAGTAAATGAAATGGGCCTAACAAGTAATGAATCTATAAATATAAACTGCCTAAAATGTGTTATGTGCCTGAAATGTGTTATGACTTCACTTATACTCATGAAGAATTAGTATTTTTGCCTTTTTATTTCAATGAAAAAATTTAAATGATTTTGATGGTGTATTTATAAATAAATTTGATTACATTAATAAAAAATACCTGAAGCTCATCAGTGTAAATTGCTCTACTGATCAACCTTTTTTTCGGTAAATTTTTTGTTCAATTTTGGTTTTAAAACTTTCATTTTAAACAATATTACGAGAATGTTTAAATTAAATTTACATACAGAAATAATTTATTTTTTTGTTTTGGGCTTGTATTATTGAAAAAAAACTCACACGCATGTTAAGTACACATATGTATGTATGCATGTATTTATATAAACATTTGCATATGTATGATTATATAACTATAAACAATGTAGTTGTAAACGCCTCTTTTTTATGAATACATACGTACATATTTATATATATGGTATATGATTGATATAGAAAGCAAAATGATTTCTATTTATAATTCAGCAATTTAATACGCGTTTACCACGAAATTTTTGCGTCAAATTGATTAAAAAAATAAAAGACAGAATATTAAAATGAGAAATATTTGTTCAGCTGTCAACAACACCTGCTGTGGCCATAATCTAAATAATACAAAATACCAAAAGTAATATTTATTAAGCACTACTACACTCGAATGCACACACATACACACACCTTCAATTTTTTGCTTATATATATTTCCATTATATATATATATATATATATATATATATATATATATATATATATATTGTATATATTATTCTTATTATTTTTATTTTTATTAATTTTGCTTATATTTATTTTCTTTACGATCAATGTTCACTTTACATTTTATAATCTGGAAAAAATTTTTCAATTATATATATATATATATATATATATATATATATATATATATATATATATATATATATATATATATATATATATATATATATATATATATATATATATATATATATATATATATATATATAATTAATTTTAAGATTCAAAAAAAATTTACAGTAAATTTACAATAATTTATAATTATAAGCCCTGATTTTGACTGAAGTTTTTTTTTAGGTTTCAATCATTGCAAGAACTGATACTGATTTGTATTACATTACGGTTCCTTATCTTTTTTTTAATTTTATTAGTAATTGTAAATGTCCACTCATTAAAAATAGAATTACTTCAGCTAAATGCTCCAGTTTAGAGATCAAGTTAGCTGATTTTGAAGCAACTCACCTAATTTTTTGTTTGTTCTGTGCCGCTAAAGCGGTGTACGTACTACTTTCAATTTTTTTTTATAGATTTTAAGATTCTTTAGATAATTCATTACCACATTTCCGTTCTATCCGATTTTGGTTAGTAATTTTCCTATAAAAATATCTTTCCAAGTGTTAAATATCAGTTATTACCATCTCCAAGGAACTTTAAGTCTTTTTCAATCAGGTTTAATATAGTAATAATGTAGGCAGTAACTGCTATTCGTCTAAAAAAAATTTCACTTATTGTTTCTGTATTCGCGAATTATTGTACTATGAAAAAAAATAAAAATAATAATAAAATGGATCTATGCTGTTGAACCGTAGTGTATTTGTTATATATTTGCTTTTATTGCCATATTATATTACAAAAATGTAAATTTCTGTATCAGTTTATTGTTGATTAATATAATTGAAAATATCTCGAAATGTTAATGATACCATTGTACAAAGTAAGGTACAAACTTGTGGTCAACAGTTTAATTAATTTATTTATTTATATTGTGTCAGATAAAAAACTGAATGAATTTGCACGTCTAAAATATTTGTTGTACCCTGATGCGCTTAACTGCAATATTATGTATTATGGTATGAACAAAAGAAAATAAAAATAAAAAAGTTAAAATGTGCTAATTTGTAATGTATAAAATACACAAACAACAGATACTTGTTTTGTGTTAAACTTTTGGACTTATCGTATCTTTCGGCAACAAGTTGATTTGAACGAATTTTTTTTAGTTTGAGTTTATGACATTTGTTGCCGAAAAAATACGTTGTAATTCGTTATTAGATACGATAAATTGTTCGATCGCTTATGAGGGTTTTTTAAAATTTATATGTGGGAATGCCGGATATTTTTTAATATTCGCTAACAGTTTTTAAGCTGAAAATTGTTACTTTCTGAAATACTCTTTAACCTTTGAAACAAAATCTCAAATAAAATCTTCCTTAATAGGGTACAATTTAGTTTTTGAGAAACGTAGTCGCCACAATTACATACATATATATGTATGTACATTATACATACCATGTGGGGCCAATGTTATGAATAAATATGTGAAATATAATTTAGTTAAAGGTTTTTTTGGCAGTTGTAGATACATTGTATAAATAAAACAAAAAATAAGAAATAAGAAATGTTGCAGTAAAGATTCGTTGGAAGATGGTAAAAATTTTGATGACATTTTCGAGAGGAAATGGCAATAATAATAATGCCAAAAAAGTTTAAGATGTAACACGTAGATTTGTGAACATTTTTAGATAAATCCCAATGAAAATACTATTTACAAAAATACATATCTGTGTCGTATTATAACAAAAGACTAAGTGTGTCTTAGACTTAATAACTCATTATAATTTAATTGTAGCTATGATTGAAAAGTTACTTCTTTTAAAGAATTTAATGAAGAAAGCCCTGAAATTGGTAACAGTTTTAGAAAAAAATTTGCGTTTTTTATCTTTGGAACTCTACCCGGAGCACCCTGATAGATATTGTAACGAATTCACACACACGGTCTCGCTATTACTCTAGAAATGGGAGTCATCCTATGTTCCCGCCGTGCTCAGTCTAGGTTAGGTTCTTTCTTCTTCTAGAGTAAAGGTAAACTAAGATTCGCACATAAAATTAAAAATTTATTGAGGATAGCAAAATTAAACTCTCTACCGAAATTTTACCGGTCTACTTCTTACTCTTATTTTTTTCTTTAATATTCTTTTTTTAACCGTGATAAATCAATAAATTTATTACACAATGATAAATCAAATTTAAATTTAACATATATTGAAACAAATTGTATACATATATTAAAAAAATAACAGAAAAAAAAACAAATGAAAAATTCTTTAAGTGTAGAAATAAATACAATAAAATTAAAATCCTCTTTTCCTTTTTTTGCCTTTTCATTTTTTATGGAAAATTATAACACAAAATTAAAATTTACTCACCTTTTCGCTCTAAAAATGCAGGCGTTTCCAAGCGCTTGTTCGCACGTAATTTTATGTGGTGAAAATTAGCTTTAAAATTTATTTTCTGCTATAAAAAGTAAATTCTACGGTTAATAATTCTTTAATAAAAAGAAGTAAAATAAAAAATAAAAATGGAAATGATCTTAAAAAAAAAATTATAAATTAAATTGAAAAAAGGTGTGTAAATTAAACATTTAACAATTTTTTTACTAATAGATTGCCTTAGAAATCCAACCAAATTTATTCTTCCTTGATTATTGATCTTTCTTGCTTTCTTGATTTTAATTTGCCAATTTCTTGATTTTATTTGCTATTTTCATGCCTAGTTTTTTTCTTTGTTGATAATTTTCTGTTACTCGATTTGTTCTAGCAATGAACTGATGATCATTTTTGTTTTTGTTTTTTTTTTTTTTATTTTATCTTTTATAAATGCATTTTATTTTCAAAACTATTTATATATAAATATATATATGTGAATATAGTTTGTACACAAATTTATTTTTCTTTATAAATATTATAATATCGTTATATCGCAATTTCACTGTATATATGAACATACGGCAAAAATAGTTAATTTAAAAACATAAAACTTTTTTTTTCAATTTCTTATTTTATAGAAAACAATATGATCAAAAAATTATGTGTTTTTAACTAATTAAGAACCTACTTTGAGTATACGCAACTTTCACCATATTCCTAAAAGTCGAACTGATATTTAAATATTGTTTTATAATCTAATTAACGTGTTTTGTGATTTGTTTTATAAATTTTAAAAAAGATAATTTTTTATACTTTTCACGTGTTATTACGAATAGTATAAAAAATATGCATAAAAATACTTAAATCGATTTATCTCACGCACACTGGCTCACCAGAATAAAACCACATCCTTTTTAAGTAAAAAAGACCACAAATTACGAATACGGAAACAATAAGTAGAAATTTTTTCAGACAAATAGAACAAAAAGTGATTTGAAAGTTTTATTTTTAACACACGTGCAATTTGATGATATTTATTAGTAGTTGTTAAATTAGTGAAAATCGTAGTTTATTTTTATTCCCTCACAAGTATAAAAAGGGTTAAAAATACAAACTGTTACTTTTTTACCTTTTTAAAAACGTGTTTTTATGAGTTCGTAGATTTTAGTTAAAATGAAATAAATTTTGTGTTCGGTTTTAATTAAAAATCCTTTATTCCACACAGTTATGTGCACCACTGCTTGTAATCCTTTTACAGGCAATAACAATTTTTAATCTCATTTATTCTGTCTGTTTACAACTTTGTTAATTACAACAATTACTCGACAGATCTTTCTTTCTAAAGATCTTCCAACCCGATCGTAATTATAACTTAGGTTCGATCACAATCTTTTCAACCAGAGGTTATCCACACTTAACTCTCTTTACTGAGTTAGCTCCAACTTAACTGGTTTTTACTTCACTACTAGCTTCACGAGTTTACTCCTTATAAACTCTCTTCACACCAATAACACTTAAATTTATTAACTGTTGTTGTTGCCGTGTTATTTTTATTTACTTGATCGTTGCTAATGTTTGTTGTTGTAGATTTGGTTATTTGTAAACAGCACGTATAGTGGTTCTTGCAGCTTTTGTTTATTTATTTTAGCGATGTAATTAAAGCTGTGGTGCCCAACCTTATTTTCGTAACAATACTATAAATTATATATCGTTAAGGCCCAGCGTTGCGTCTACACAACGTGATCCGATTTGTTTTAAGTTTCATTTAAATCTTAATTATGTCAATATAACCAATTTCTGGAAGTTCCATCAATCCAGCTCGACGGGTTCATAGTCTATGCCTAATTGGTTAAATAAATTACGCTTACTCCATTGGTGATTTATAAATTCGAAAAAAAAAGTGATAAGATTGGTGGAACTATAGACAATTTTACACGTAAGAAACAGTACAGTTCATTTCTTTTAACTGGCTAGAATAAATTGTATCCAAAAATTTGAAAGAGTTTTATGCTCCTTTAAACTTTTACATATTACGCAGGGAACAGGGACATGTTTATTATTTCGCAACAGCATTAGAAAGTAAGAAGTAAATTTAAATATAACACTGTGTACACTGTATAGATATGAGAAAGACTTTTGAGCTTAAAGTTCCCTGGTTTATCGATTCGCACAAATCCTCTTATTTTTAAAATTTTACGTCAATTGTTTCATTGGTGCAGTATTTAAGCTTGTTTTTACGAACAAAGGAAAGTTGTTTCTTGGATTTTTATGTCTGAAATTAGTAATATAAAATTTTGTGCGCGAAATGAAATATCGGCAGCTGAAACGTACAGAATGTTGCAGAGCAAGTGTTTTTGATTGGCACAAATTTTCCAAAGAAGGTCGAAAATGCGCTGAAGATGAATAACATCAAAGACGAACAAGAACATGTACTGATGAACTGCACATCAACAAAATCAAAGAATTGGTGCTGCAAAATCGTCGATTGACTACTAGAGAGCTTGCCGATATTGTTGGAATTTCAAATGGATCAGTCTAAGAAAGATTTCAAAAGTTATAAATAAAGTCTTACTCGTTTTTGTACACAGTAACATTGATAAAAATTATATAAGAATTTATTGACATTGTATTTATCTTAGACAATTTCCATAATATTATTATAAATAAAGCAGAAAAGCATATACTTTTTTGTTTTTAATAACAATAAAAATCTCGGCCGTTTAGCTTGATTTTATTCATTATATCCAAATATTAAGATAAATAAAAATTTTGGTTGTCATAATCACACATGCATATGTATGCATATTCTCTTGACTTACATATAAGTATAGCAGAGTAGTAGTTTCCTTTTTTACTTGTGTATTGTATTCTTTTTCGTAAGAAACAGAATATAGAAGGAGAAGGAGAACTTGAAGAATGTGTCCTTGACATGCCACAAAATATTACAAACTTTTGTTTTCAATTCAATACAGCCTCCTCTTCCTTATCGTTTTTATCTGCATGGCTTTGTCATGTATATTTTACTTTTAATAAGAACAACAAGTTTTTTCAGACTGTTGAATACTATGGCAGCCACGAAACACTTTATTTGAATTCTACGGCTTAGATGGGTGTTTGATGCAACAAAATCAAAACCGAAATTCGTTTCCTTATTTTCCCAACATAAGCAAATCCAACAATATTCGTTATTCTCTTAAATAAAATGGAAAAAAAAAAGAAAAAAACAATATAACAATGTCAGAAGCACGACAAAATGTGCTAGAAGCAACAAAGGAAATTTATATATGCAGATGAAATATTCATAAAGAAAAACATTTAATTAATTCTTATTTGTTTCACTGTGCACGAATTTTGATTGCAGATGCTATTGAATATAAAATATTGTATAGTGTTTTCAATATCCAAATATAATATTTAATAACTATTCGATATTGAACTTTTCGGATTTATATTTTGATTTTCCAATTTAAATATTTATATAATTTTGGTTTTGTTTGCCATGATTAAGCCTAATGATATGATGGCTCTATCATATATATATATATATATATATATATATATATATATATATATATATATATATATATATATATATAGAAAAATCAGTGAATATTTGTATGTATACTTGGTAGTCTGTGCCTTATAAACAGCTAAACGGCCGAACCGATTTCCATGAAATTTGTACAGTATCTCCCTCTAAGCCTGGAAGGAAGTGCAAGTTATTTAAATTCCAAAAATTTAATAATAATAATAATTTGCATATATTTTATGAACGGTTAAAGCGTAAATTCATGAATTTGGTCAAAGTGACTTCGTAATAAACACAAATCGTCAGACAAAAAACGGGCAAGATTAGATTAGTTTGCGTGGCACCTTCAATTCATACTAAATATGTAGTTAAAGCTTCGCTATCTATCCACATCAGCTAAGGAGCAGGAAAGGTTTGATAAGCGGTTATTGATCAAAGCACACCTGGTAAAAGCTATCTACATACATATCGCACATCCAGCTCAAAAGTGACTCAACTCAAAATTATATAATATAAAAATTGATGTGTGTTTATTTGTATACGGTATGCAGTGTCTCTACAGAAGGAAATATAGGCTATCCCAATTGTTTAGACTTGAACCGAGAAAGTACTAAACGTGAAATTTTATTATTTGCAAGTGTTGTTCATTTGTTGGCCTCTTCATGGTGCCATGTGAATTTTTGTTATATATATATATTTCTTTTTACAATATAGTTTCTCTAAGTGTATTGAGTAAGAGAGCTGCTGTTAACTCACACATACAAAAAAATTAGAATGTATGTATCACAGAATGACAAAAGTATGGTTTTGTGTACTTTTAAAGTATTGGTGACCAAACATGTATGAGTGAGTAAAGTTAAAAATAAAACGATACACTTACACAACATATTTAAAGGCAGCGCAACTTAAATAACTACAAGTAGGAGTTGCGTGAAGTGCCTTGTAAGTGCAAAATGTTTATGAGCATTGGTATGTTTATAGTTGGTTATGTGTATATTTCTAGTCGAGTATACTCAGAGTATACATAGAGTATGTTTCTACAAAATAAAACCTTTCGAAATCGCTGTGATATAGTTAATAAAAGTGTTTTATATTGACTTTTCAGTGAAGCTTATATTACAAAATACATATGTGAACTATTTTCAAAACATTTTCGATGGGTTTTATTGAATAAATTAAATTGCTTGTTTTGTATGAAGAAATAAAACTGATAAAAAGTTTTGATAACATTAAATTAACATTATTCTTCATTAGTTTGAAAATGATAAATCATTTTTATTTTATTAAGTGATGGAATAACGAAATATAGGAGACACACTCGCTTGATTTTTTTTGGAAATTATTTCAAAGTCCTGGCAAATCTCTACTAAACCTTGGAGAACAGAATAATTAAAATTTAATATACTTCGCCTTTGAACATTATCCGTAAGGAGTTTCATTGATCTTTGTGTAATTTTCAAAATTTGATTCAAATATTGCGAATTTCGAATTCCACCTTGTATGACAATTGCTCTTCAAAGTTGTTTCCAGCATGTGCTGCTTATTTGCCTTTTTAAAGTATTTTACTATTTATTGCAAGTATTTGTAGTTCCTTATAATTCATTTTTAGATTCGAGAGCATCGCTTAGGACATTAGAAAAAAGTCTAATCTTGTGAAATCTCTTATTGCACTTAAAATATTACTTCCGTGATCTTTTACGGACACCACATTTGATATATCAGTCACATTGAATTTTTTGAAAGGTTGCTTATTTTCCTTTTATGTTAACTGCTGTATTAGACATAATATTCGAAGTACACTTGGAAGTGTGAAGTGGCATACAAGAAATGTTTCTTTATGAAATCGTTGCTCCACATATCAATTGTAACTTTAGCCTCAACATTGGCAATAAGATTCTGCATGTGTGCTTTTATTTCTTTCCTTTTCTCTGTTTGGTTTTTTCATTTTTCTTGCGCTGGAGCTAAAGCTGTCTATGTCAGCATTTTTCCCCTCAATTTGTAGGCACTTTTCAATTAATTTATGAAAACCAGAGCCTTCAACGCTACTGAAAGGACGACAGTCTTCTATAGCAAAATCCATGAATGCTTCAGCGCCAGCACTTTTCTGATCGGTATTTATTTGAATTAGCGTACTGTCATGAGGCTGTGAATGAACGCACTTATGCTTATATATATTTGATGTTTGCTTCTTTACAAATTTAAGAATCTTTCGGCTCACCAGTTTTTCTTAGCACACTGTATACTCCTTCAATTACTTTATTTAAAATTTCGCCACAGTTATCCATTATTAAAACTTGTATAAGTGTACACACTTCAAAAGTTAAATGCTAAACGTGAAAACTCCGATTGGCTTATTATTTACTGTCTAATTTTAGGGATTTCCCATATTTTTTTTGCCACAAGTTTCATATTTTTTAATATTTCGCTCAGTTTTTTTAATGGCCTTTATATCAGGTGGTGTTCTTTAGTGGGTTTTCAAAAACAAAAAAAGTATTTTTTGTAAATAGCTTTTTAATTGCTATATAAAAAATTCTATGAATTTGCTTAATTTTTAAAATACAATTTTTTCTGTCTTGGATTGTATCTCGGGCCTGTCACAAAAAAAAGCTAACAATGATGTAAAAGCGTACTATTTTTTTCATCCATACAGGCATGCAGGCATGCCATATGAGTACTTATTACACGCACGAGTACTTAATGTACTTTCCAAATTTTTGGGGATATATTTGAAGCAATGTATGCAAATGCGAATTATTTTATCCTACAAGATGGCAGCGTCATTCTACCAATCGCTTTTAAGCTGATGTTAGACAAGCAAGTGTTCTTCAAACTCAGCTGTTTTGTGTTTTTCCCAACTAAGGATTATGAATCTAAAATTGTGAATATCTACTTTTGCTATTTCAGCAGTTTCCTTATGCCATCCGGCGGATCCAAATTGGTTTTTTGGTATTCTAATTTTATTTTTGTTAAAGTATAGAAGATTTTAAATATATAAATATGTATATATATTTTTTAATAATGAAAATAGGTTATAAAAGTTTGTGCATAACAAAACTTACGTAAACAAAATAAATAAACTACAGTTTCCTAAAAGTTTAAAATCAACAAAAAATAACGTTTTGTTTTGCGTCTGCTCAATTATGCCTAAAATAAACTCAAAAACTATTATGAACTAAAAGAAAAAAATATCTTTAACTTTGCGACATATTACATATATATGTAAGTATATGTAAATTTGAATGCATTTATGAGTGCTAAAGTTTGATTTGTTATGCAACATTTTTTAATCCAATTACTGGTTACTGCCAGTTAAGTAATAAAAGTATTATTATTTTTTCTTTTTTTTAATAAAATTTGGAAAAAACAAAATAAGTAAATTTTGCCTTAACCCGGAAATGCTTCTACACATCTGCACACAACTTGGAAATATTTATACATACATTTTTTTTATTTTCATAAAAAAAACAAATAAAATAATTAAAATATTTTCGCAATGAATGAATGAATGAATTTTATGGAAACTTAAATTTTCTCATAATGTTGTATAGAAAATAATTTACTTTTTAAGTTGATATTTACGTAAGGTTTTGCAAATTTTTTAATTTTCCTGTTATGTACATATATTCATACATACATTCACAACTTTTTGCGCGAGGAACCTTTCACTTTTTTTGCTTCGCACTTTTCTCTATACAATGCAAGTTTCATTTAATTTATTTCAGTCCAAATACAAAAAAACCTGCATATTTTCTCTGTTATGTTTCTGATATTTAAAAAACAGTATTTTAAAAATGTATTAACTAGTGAAGCTATGAAATGTAATGTTACTTTTTATAAAATACTTTTCCATTTAATACACCACTCAGAATTGAACACTGGTGGTAAATGAAAAGAGGAAAAATAAGTTGTTTTGCAAAAAATATCAAAAAATTAAGTATTAAAAAAATAATATTTTGAAAATAATAAAAATATATAATTGATCTCTGAAAAAGAATTAAAAGAAAAAATATTCCTCTATTGTCATTAAACATAAATATATTTTACAAAAAATCTCAAAGATATAATCGCACCTAAATAAACATGGGAGATAAATTCCCTTTTTTTGCCATCTGTCTATATATAAATACACTCATCATCTACTGTTAGCAAACATAGTCTAGTCTAGTCTAGTGTTAGCAAACAAAAAACTTTGATTTAAGAATAAAAAATTCGTTTCACCCGATTTTAACGACCCCGCGATTCAATTTTAAAAAAATCATCCTATTGCATTTTCGTTAGCTAGATCTATATATCTATGCTCAGAATTTCAACAAAATCTATTTAGTCGTCTACACGTGATTGACTCATAAACAAACTATATAAAAAAATTCTCACACGATCTAATTGGGTCTATTACACCCGATTTGAACATTTTCCAGATCCAAGTTTGAAAAAAGCTTTCATTATCTATCTGTATTCCAATCTTTATGAAGATTGGAATATTCATAAACACAAAACTTTGTTAAAAAAGAAACAACATAAAATAAAGAAAGTCAGTAGTTTTGCCCGTTTTCCATTAGCTTAATCCCATCTGGGTCCAATTTTGATAAATTTAAACTTTCGTTAGCTGATCTGTCTGTTTCAATTCAACAAATATTGAAAAGTTAAAAACATTTAAATTAGGAGTTAAAAGGTATGCCAAACTCCTAATCGGACTTAATATGATCTGTTTCCTTCGATTTTAACCTCTCCCAGTTCCAATTTTGTCTGATGTTCGGTTGCCATTCAAAATCGACACATTAAACACATTATTGCGTTGTAGTAAGTCCAATCTTCGTGTAAATTTCATGGACGAACGCAAATAATTTAAGTACGTTTTACTGTTATTTGTCAGAATTCGGAACTTCGGAATGGACACTTCGTTACAAACCTTCTTTCCTTCTTTCTCATCTTCGTCGGCAAAAAAGAAAAGATGATTTTATAAAAAAAGAAAAACAAATAAAAAAACGTTGTTTTCGCACAAACTAGCTATGTACTCGTATTATTATTACTATTTCTTTTTTCATTATTTTCGACGTTATGAAAGGTAATACATATCTTCAGAATTGGTTTACTTATAAATTCATAATAGCACCGGCATATTAAAAACCGTTTTTTACAACAGTTATATTTTAAAATATATTTTTTTTTAAATATATTTTTGAAGAATGTTTGTAAGTTTTCATAAAAAATTCTAATTTTTAAAAAATTAAAGGTCTATTGTTGCCTACATGACTGGATTATTATTAAATAAGGTGAAATATTAATTCGGTGAAATTAGGTGTGACACCTAATTTACACTATGATTTTCCATGCACGCATTTATTGCAGGCATTCTTTGTTTGTGGGAGAGAGGAGTAGGAAAAAGAGGGGTAGAAACAAAGCACGATTTATATTTTTGTGCTTTCACATTCTCCTTTATGTTTATTTTCGTATTCGCTATTGTGCTTGGTTATTCAATGTGAACTTAAGCAATTATAGTCAAAAAATCAACCCTACAAGAAAAAAAAGCTTATTTAAAAGAAAATTTTAAAAAAGACATGCATTTGAAGTCATAGTATGAATTGGCAGTAACACCCAACAAACGTCTTATGTATAAAAAGAAATTACATACAATTAAGGCCTTCTGTGATCGTTCTATGTGGTTTCAACACTCTTTTGATTGCGCCAAATACAGAGCACTATCTTAGCGCTATAAATATTGCTTTTTCCTTTTGTAATTTAACGCGTTTTTCAACGACTTTTGAATATAATTTTCTTGATTTTGAATATTCTAGAGTGAGAAAGCAATTAAAGCAGATTTAAATTATTTCTCAATGATTAGGAGATATTTGAATGTAAAACTTAAAATATAATGTTTCTTATCCACCTTATATTTTTCATAAAAAGAATTTGAATGAAAAATAATTAATAATATCTGCAGCAGCATATTCATCAGCTCCATAAAGAAAATTCTTTGACAAAATAAAATGCATTGCTCGTATTTTGATACTTTAAAGAACGACAAAATTAATAATAAGTATCAACACTTTATTGTACTCGAAACTCTTAATGCTGATATTGTTTTTTGTTATATGGAATAGTTGTATTCACACATTTAATTTGCTTTTTACAACAGAAATCAATTTGCACATGCTCTTAGCAAATTTAGTACATCATACGACTCTTATGAAATGAGTTCGTATTGAATACATTCTGATAAAAGGTGAACAGAATGTATGTGTATTGATGTATAAATAAAAAGTTATCGAACCGATATTATCTTACATATCGCTTATTTATTGCAACAGTGTCAAAACTCAAAAAACGTGATTTTTAAGTTAAGTATTCTAAAATATGCAAAACATCTGATGAATATTGTGTGAAAAACTCTCTGCGATTCGTATAAAAGTATGAACACAGGAGCAAACTGTTTAATCCCATTTCAATCTTAAGTAATGGGAAATTTCAGCTTGTTTGAGCTTTATCTCGCTGAGTATTATTTGTAGCGTATATGTATACAACCGAATGAAAATGAGCAGATAATAACAAGATAATAAATAAAATAACAAATTTTGCTTAGTTGTGGAATAGATGTCAATTCGAGCAGACGTATGTTGCTTTGCTTCTAAAAATTGTTTGTTTGTGTTGTTGTTTACCTTTTTCATTTGTCTCTTCAACGCAAACAGCAAAAATTTACAAACACTACTACACCACTATTATCTCTTCTTGGTCACCCCTGGTGTAAACGTTCTCATATTTTTATGCTTGTTCTACAAAAAGAAAACTTTTTAAACTTTTTCGATTTCATATTTTGTCCTCTTTTAAGAAATTAATAAGCATAACTAATTCGGTTCTCATATTCAGAATATGCCGACCTCTTTAACTTAATTGTACTGACTCACTTTTGCAGCAACCAAAAAATCCCGAATTAACTGTGAATTAGTAGAAAAATTTTTGCATTTAATATTATTATATTTGGAAAACATAAAGATGGTTTGCGTGCTAAATTGAAAAATAAAAATAAAAAGTTAAACGAAGCCATTATCTATTGTTTTAAGAGACGCAGTTCTAGAAAAGGCATGGCGTTTCAACTCGAAAAAATTTTTTTAAAAAGGACAGCGGCCAGTGACTAGAATAATTATAAAAATTCCAGTCTAGATACAACTGACACTTAAGTTAGAGCCCTTGGATGTTTTTTCGTTTTGGCACCACAGCCTATGTTAAACATTACAATTATGGCAATAAAAATCAATACAAAAAAAAACACTTAACACTTAGCAAAAAAATTAAGTTGAAGAAAGTTTACTTTTGTAAAACTAACAACAAAATTGATGTAAAAACTTTTACAAGAATGTCGCAGATATATTCAAAGTATGTACGAATAGTGTGAACAATGCATGCTTTATATTAAGAAAACAAAAACATGGAATAAAAGTAAAACAAAGTAAAGTTGGCAAAATATAATTTTAGAAACAAGAAAAAAGATCTACTTCGCTTGTGCAAAAGAAGCTTTCTGTTTGTATAAATGTGTAGTTGCATGCACAGATGGTACCTACAATGTTCACATGATGCATACATTAGATAAAAATCATGACTTTTAACAAGACATCCCTTATAAGCGAAACAACTCAATTCTGTCGCTGTTCTAGTTTATCAGTCTTTTCTATTCTACTTCATTTTTTCTTTCCACTTATTCATATGGCCCTTCAATAGATACACCGAAATACTTACATGTATACTTGTAAAAAAAAACCACGAACTTCCTGTCGCCATTGTGCTTTCGTTTAACATCCATATCCATACATACAAACATATATGATGTTTATGACATTACTGTGTATTCTTGTGTGTATTGCGGGAGATATAATTTTGTTTTTGTTATTCTTTCATTTCTTTATTATTAACACAAATTTTATTCATTTTACCTTAAGTGCTTAATTTTAACCTTGAGAAACTATTGCAATGAAATATATTTTTCGGAAATGGCCTTATAAGCAATTAAGAGTTATTACTTGGTATGGAGAATTTAAATATATACTTTGGTACTAAAATTATAAGTTGGTTATCTAAATAAATAAAATATTATTATCAGGATAGTTTTACACGAATCTTCTTATTATATATATATATATATATATATATATATATATATATATATATATATATATATCTTCTTATATATCTTCTTATTATACAGCTAAAATCAGTATCAAGGTAAAAAATTATAACTATTAAATACTTAAAATAATATTTAATATACATACTTAGGTGAAGCAAAGCACACTGATTTTAGCTAATTACAATATAATAAATAACTGTTAAAATTATTACTTAATTTCTAATCACCATATACAAGTTTGTGAATTCTTAGCAGATTTTAACAAAACAAAGAAGCTGCACACCAGTGTTATAAATACTTTTATATCGACTTGGATCCACTGTTTTAGTTACAATGGAGTTCAATAAGCCAAATAAAAGCATGTGACTTGAAAGTTCATTTAATAAACAATTAAGGCCAACCACGTTGCTAAGGTACATAGGTTTCACGTTACTTTACAAATAATTCATAAAATCTGTTAAGAGAATATTTGAAAAATTCATGTAAATATAGCCGTTAATTCATTTGTGAAGAAAGGGGTAAAGGTGGGAGTTTTACAAATTTTTGTTTTGGAAAATTCGAGTACAAGTGAAAAACTATTAAGTGAAAGTATTTATTTTAAATACATATCCTGCAATACGGTAACTTTTCATTATTACTATTAGGAAGTTATTATGCTAAAAGTGTACTAGATTTGAGTCAAATATTTTGTCTAATTTTTTAAGATTACTTGAGGAATATAATAGGATAAATCAAAATAATAATCGAAACACTATATCGCACTTGAACCGCTAAAGTGGGCCAATTAAAAATTTTAAAATTTACAGAAGATTCAAAAAATTGTCAGTTTAATATGGAATTTTATTACAAAAAGTGGTAATAAGTGTATTTTTTTTTGCGAAACTGTGGAGAAAATAGTGTAAAATTTTTACAGCTAGTAGATATGACTACTGAACATTGTTTTTTAGCAAAAAGTGAAAATTGATAAATTTTAAGTTAACTTACTTTAGCAGTACAAATGCGATATGTTTGGGAAATTTATTATTTTTATTTATATTCAGTTAAAACCATTCTTTAGTCCTGTAATACAACGTACCACTGCTTCTCTTTCAATACAAAAATTGTTTTCAGTTTATTCAAATTCATAAATTTTAATTCATGTCAAATATGTCACATTAAAATTTATTTGAAACATATGGCAGATATTAATATTCAGCAAACAAAAAAAAACCTTCATATAGATGATTAAAACAAATAGATTAATTTTTAATTAATTTCGATTGTTTTGAGGTTTATTTATGAATTTATTTTTCATTAATTACATATTGTATTTAATATAAATTCCTAACAGCAACTTTTTTTGTACATTTTAATTAAATCAGCTACTGAAATTACAAATTTATTTTATGAAGGTGTGAGTTGGTATTGAATATTACACATGGACTGAAAAGTGCTGCGCCTAACACATAAATGTCGCTAATTTTATTACATTTACTGTTTCATGATGGAAAAAATATTGTTCAAGCGAAGCAATGGCTTGAAAAGTTGCAAACGTTTATATGTTTACATCAAACGTGATCGTAGAGGCACCAGAAATCATCAAAAAAATCAACAAAATTGTTTAAAATGATGGAACAGTGGAGTTGCGTGAGTTAGCTGACATCATAAAGATATCAAAAGATCGTGTTGGCTTTATTTTTCATGAACATTTGATTATAAGAAAGCTCTGTTTAAAGTGGGTACCGGGTTTGCTCACTGTTAATCAAAAACAAGAACAAGATAATAAGAACAAGATTCTGAAACAAGGGCAAAACTACATAAATTTTAATTCGAATTGCTGTCACATCTACCGTATTCGCCAGATTTGGCTGTTCACAGACCTCCAAAAAATACTCATGGGTAAGAATTTCGCGCGAATGAGGAGGTTATCACTGCAACAGGCTTATTTGGAGGCAAAAGATAAATCGCTTTACAAAAGTGGTATTGAAATGTTAGAGCAGCGCTGACCAGGGACTTTTCAGCACATGTGTTAAATGTATATACATACATACAGACATACATATGTATGTATATACATATATAAGTATGTATAAATGTTTTTTACATAAATGAAAAGTAAAATCAATTATACTATAGAAATTATTGTTCTCGAAAATTTTATATAAAAGAATTATGCTTCAAATAACCTTGACGAGTAAAAATTGTTTCAATACCTGTATGGATTTTACTTTTCCTTAATATACATTTCTCTGTTAATAAAATATGAAGAAAAAGTAATTCAAATATTAGGATTACATTTAGATGACTCATATATATTTACACAGTTTGAACGCTCTATTAAGGCTTTTAACATATTGTAAAATCAATAAAAATTAAAATGCCAATTCATTCCTTCACCTGCATATGAAATCAAAAGTGTTCAGAACGTTTCATCTTAAAAGAAAACATAAATGCCTTTCGAACAAAAAAATATTGTTACCTTAAAATCTATCAAATGTTAACATGCGGTTTCACATAATGGTATAAGTTAAGATACCTAAACTTCCGTAAGCAAATATAAATTTCACATAATAAATCAGTTCATAATTGTATGCAGAGAGCATATAAAAACTTTTCTATACTATGTCACACTTACGCTGGTTAAATAAAAATATTAAATATTAAAAATATTTCTAAAAATATTTCTAAAGTACACACAGAAAATAAATATAATCAGTGTTTTTCCTGATCATTCATCTGATGTTTGTCATTATCGCCAGAGGTATGCAAGAAGGGTCAGCGGGGCTTTTTTCTTTATTTTTTTTGGATGGAGTTGTCTGGAGGGAAGAAGTTGAAGCCTTTTTTTACTATTAAACATTCGAAACCACAATTCAATTTTTTCTTCGTCATATTCTCTGCTGGGGCTCGAACCTGGGTAGTTTGTGTTGTTATGCGTGTGCTCTAACCACTACACCACGCCACCCCCACTTTCTAATATTACTTTATAGAAATACCTTTTGAGTGCGCTTTGACAGAAAACTGAATCTTTATCAAGCCACATACACATAAGGAAAATAATTTCGCATTACTGATATTTCTAATACATATGTATTTGTAAATAAAAATGACATAAAAAATGAATTTAGAATTTAACCCTAGTCGAACCGAAAAAATTTGCAGTACGGTAAAGACACAATTGGACCAACTTGTAATTTTTATTACAAAGTAGACCTTTCAACTAAATTTGAGGTTTTATTGGATATTTCTATTGCATCTGTGTACAGATGTGCAATTTGTGGAATGCTGATTTCTTAACAGAGCATTCGTTCTACCGTTAACTATCAGCAGAAGTTGATAAAATACTATTCGCCAAGCCATATATTTAATACAACAAAACTATCACAGTAAAGAGACCAATATTGCGCTGGCCCGTTTGCATTATTCTATTATATTATTGACGTTGCTACTTTAGAGTCTTACGTAATGGCAAAGAAATTATTTGAAAGATCTTTCTAAGCAACTACGAAAAAAATATATATTTCATTTATATTTGTTTTTATTTTGCTTTCGTTCATACGAAATGAAGATACACGGTCTGTTCAATAACTAAAAATTGTTACGATTTTGTGACAATTGTTACTGAAAAAGTGTTGATTAACTCAAAAAAATTGCAACGAGAGAGCGTCGGAACAGTGTAAGAAATTGAGGCACAAAAAAATTCTTGCAAATTCATGCTGGTAAAATTTTCACTTGCAAGAATTATTCAAACAGCTGTTTTGTGTTTGTTTACAAATCAAGTTTTCAAAAAAAGATTGCAAAAAAATAATTTTGCGAAATTGTAAGTAAAAGTAAATTTTTAAAGCAATAAAATGTATTGAAAACAATATTGTGAGTAACTTAGGATCAACACCACCAAAATATGTCTAAAGACATTGAAATAAATGATGCGGGATGTAGTATGTCAGGATTAAAGGATGTTGCAGCAAATGGAGGTAATTTCTATAAATTAAAATACATTCTTCTTTAAAAAAAAATTAACTGATAAGTTTTAATAGGTTTGACAGTCAGTACTTGCAGTTTAAGCAACAGTAAACTCCTGGAGAGCCTTTGGTATTTTCTGATTCATCGTGTGATTCGGAGAGTGATTATAATGCTGAAATGGCTGAATATTTAGTGCGAGCTGGACAAAGGTACAAAATATTCCTTGGAAAATAATCTATAAACCTACATATATATTACAGCACTATTTTAGCTTGAAAATTTTGGCTTAAACACTGTAGTTCATTTACTTTTGAGAATATTTGAGAGAAATTGTTCAAAAATTTTTTTACTCTCGCGTTGCAAGTTTCTGCAAGTAAAGTTATTGAACAAACCTACAATTGTATCTGGTCAGTATTTTAAGGGTGTCTAGTCAACTCGGCTTTAATAAACCGGTAAGATATTGATTTTAAATATAATCAAACTCTCTAAAAAAGGAACCTGAGGGACTGTATTCACTGGAGGGGCATAACGCTTCTCAACTCAGTTTATAAATTATGGCTTCAGTGCCTTGATTGATCACTTCGCGATTAACACGCGGGTTTTCATTGACACCGCAGTCGTGTGTATGAGTCAAATTCTCTACGAATCATAATCATACAATCAGTGGAGTGGAGGTTGGCCCGCTATTTACGAATTTCAGAAAGAATTTTGGTTTCGTGACAAATAGCGTCAAAAACAAAAATGGTCGAATAAATGTGCGTAGTGTGTTCACAAAACAAAATTTTAGTTATTTCAGTCAAATTTTGGTCAAATAACGTAAAACTAAGTTGGGTCAAATATTTTCTAGACGTGATCGTAGATTAACAACTTTTTCTGATATTCTGTAAATGAATGTATATAGTTCGTCAATTAGAGAAAAGCAGCTGATTCAAAAATGTATAATTATGTTAAGAATTTATAAAACGTTTTTTTTTTTTAATAAAATAAAACAAAACTGTATGGAACATAATTATTTTGATGTGCTGAATTCAAATTCGTTTTTAGTTTTTTTTTCATCGGGTTCAAATTTTTTTATGGGCATGGAAAATTATTCTCCCAAAATATGGTAGTTATGTCAATGTATTTTATCATAACTTGAAAACGACTTGACCGATTTTAATGTAATTTTCACCAAATGCTTAGGAGCAAAATGTTTAATAAAGAGGTTTCAATATCCTTTCATGGCAAAGAGGGGAGCTACAGTCAGCTTGATTAATGAAACTGAAAAGAACGCAGTGGGTGCTTTGTGATAAGCCAATATGCTACCTAGAAAAGTGACGGAGAAAAAAAAACCAAACGTGTACTTAACGTTATCTATTTCCTTTTAAATGACCTTATGAAAAAAAAATCATTCTGTTTCGTTGAGGTTTTCGCCAGGTATTATAAACGAAAATAGAACAACATTGTACAAATACGGTAAAAAGATCGCCATTATGGTTTTATGTTAAAATTCATGAGTTGACTCAAAATAAGAGATCGAATGGCAATGAAATGAAAAATGAAATTAGATCGAATGATCCAAGAATTACGGAATGGTTGCTAAGTTGGGTAACGGTGATTTAGAACCTTCAACAAGTTACAGAAACGAAGCACTAAAAGTCCCGAAGCATTGTTATGGTAGTTATGATACAATGATTATTACAATGTTTAATGCCAGATAAAAAAAGGAATAAAATGTTTCTCATTTTTACTCAACGTCAATTCTGTGTCAAAAAATCAGTAATTATACAAAAATTAATTAACATATTATTTGCTTCTTGGATTGAAAAACATTCATTTTTGTTCTGATTGTGTTCAACAGGAGGAAACAGATAATGCTCAGGTGTACCCAACATTATTTTTATATACATTTAATCTATCCGGTTTACCATCTCATAAATTCATTTTAAAAAATAATGCAATTATAATGTTAGTTAGAAATCTTAATGCTTAACAGGAATTAATAAATGGTACAGGGTTAATCCTAACACACTTCGGTGAGTACATTCTGGCATTCGTATACGAACGAATTCCTATACGAACTTAAGAGTTTTTTCCTATTTTGAATTCTGTCATTCGATCACGAATAAAATTAGTCGAAATTTTTAATGACTGCTTTCGATATCGAACAACAATTCGAGCGTTAGCTTGATAGATTTTACTCGTAAACAAAGAAGCATACGAAGTAGACTTTTTTCACAAGAAAATTAGTTAGATAAAGGCAGTTGAAAATTTATTTAGGAAAATTCAATAATTAACCATTTTTGGTTCAAAGTAAAAAAAAATCAATGCAAATAGAAATACTTAAGATCTTTTTGGCAAAGCAAACAGATTTAGCAAAAAGTATAATGCCAAATAGTTTCCACGGAAAAACAAGGACTAACCAACCCTGCACAACCTTACTCTTAAATTTAACGCCTAAGGTCCACCAGCAAAAGATTCCAAGTGGTGGCGAAAGGTGACATACAAAGAAAAAAATGTTTTTTTATTTTAAGTAATAATTTTTTATTAGATATACGTCGATCAAGAATAAAAATAGGTGGTGGGCCAAATGAAGAGTAACTTTAGATGTCCCTGGCGAAAGTCTAAAAACTTTTAAAATTTTTTCGATCGGTTTTGCCAACAAAAACAATGAAAGATCTATCTCAAGATAATTTTAAAAAAATTCCAAAATGAAAAAAAAAATCCTTTTAACCTTGAACCTGTGCTGTTTGTCTTCTATTGAAGCACTGTAACTACTATACCACGTCGCTTACTTATCTTTAGATTTTATTTATTTATTTTATGTTTACAATAAACTTCATAATATTTTCAATATTTTATCAAGTGTTGCAAAACGAATTTTTGTAAGCCTTTTACAACACTTGCGCTATAATTCTATTCATTTCGTATCGAGTAACATCATTGGGAAATTTAATTTAAATTTAATTTAAATTTAATTTAAATTAATTTAAATTAATTTTTATCGAAATATTTTCGATTCGAATTTCATTTCGATCACGAATGCCAGAATCAGGCCACCGCACACCTTCTGATCTAACTGTGTCTTATTATTAAGGACTGTGTGTGTTATTATTAAGGACAAACTCTTCAAAAGGCAGGATTGTATTCACCCGAACCTGTTTTTTCTCATGGAAAGTTATAAGAAGATTTCCCTGAGTACGTGCGTTAAAGGTATTTTTGTTTCTGTTAAATATTTGTACAGGCAAAAAGTAAACAATAATGACTTCATAACCTCAAATTTTGTTTTTAAAGAAAAATAAAATATATAATAAGAAATATTAATTAATATAAATTATAAACAATTAACTTTTTACTCTTTTTTCTAAAATATATTAACATTATATTATATTAAAATATATTAACCAATATTAGCATTTAATATTTTCATTTTGTTATGCTTGTAACGTGTGCTTTTTTTTCTAATTAAAATTTATCAACTTTTGTGTTTTGTAATTCATTATTGTTTTTATTGGCAATACAGTCTTTGAAAAGTATACGAAGTAAGTGTTTGTTATTCGTTTACCTCGACTGTAAATTGACGTATCTTTTCGCATGCCAACGCATGTTAAAGTATTCAAGTGTAAACCCAGTAAACTTCCTTAATTTCAATCTGTCAAATAGATAACGGCCCATAACAGTAGTTTTAGGTATATAAAGGCTTAGCAGTACAGGTAGATGTTCTTTTTTAATTAAACTGTGCAATAAGATACACCTAATTAAGAACAAAATTAAAGTTAGTTTTTTAGTGACAAACTATAGTGAATATTATAAAGATTAAATATTTTTGTGCATATTTTAAAGGTAAATGTCTCTTAATTATTATTATTGGTTACTATTATTTCAACAAAGAAATTAAATTTTTATAGAAAGCCTAAAGCTACATAGGCAAATTATTGTCACATTAGGGGTTACTTTTGATTATAAGCCACCAATACACCATAGAAGAGGACGAAATTTAATTTGACATATTGTGTCGGTTTTATTTGAAAAGGAGGAAAGATAATTTTTGTGGCCAGAGAATCTGTGGAAAAAAAGAAAAATCATTAAATTTGCGACTTTGAAGTAGTGGACAAATTTAGTGAGCCACTACTGTAAGCTTTTTTTCTCTTGGTATCAAAAGATACGATTGATATCAGAAGCCACGCTTTGATAACCAAACAAAAAAAAAGAAGAAGAAAAGAAAAAGAGAATCAAAATAATCTATTAAGTACATTGCTAAAAATTGAACAAAATTGCTATTTAATTGAGGACAGCCCTAAAATATCAAAACATTAAAATAAAAATTCAGAAAAAAAAGATCTAAAAACCATATATAAAATAAGCAGCGCCGAGTGAATTCAATAAATAACTAAAATGTACTCGAAGTCTTAAATTTGGTGCAATCAGTGCAACAGCCATCAGAGTGCCACCCAGTGATCAACATTTATTTATAAGTAACCCAATAGAACCCAATTTATCGACTGCAGTGAAGTTTAAGCTCATAATCACCACCATTCAGCAACAGCATCAACTCTAATTTGCATGATTGCAATTCTCATTGATTTTGAAGACACCATCATCAGCCAATGCCTAAGTACCTGAATAGACCCCATTTGTTAACAGTCTCTGAAAAGTAAACTACTTGAACTGAAGATACACTAGTTCAGCGTGAAAAAGAATAAATCGGCAGTTTATCAATAAAAGTATTTAAGAACCTACAGTACACTAAATCAACAGGGTAAAGTGGATGTGAATATTGTATATATAATAGTAATTGTTTTAGTTGTTGTGAATAAAATCCAAATTCGAAAGAAAAATTATAAAATATCAAATACCCACAAACCACTAATTTGCCATTATTAAAAATACAATATTCATATCCCCAATATAATGCATTTATCACTTTAAGAATTTATTTAATTTAATATATATATATATATATATATATATATATATATATATATATATATATATATATTCCACTCTAGATTAAATTAAGTCTCTAATCATAAGAAAATTACATTTAAGTGAACACTCTATATAGTATTATCAGTATCAGATACAAGTTACTTCAATCTTATTTTACCAATCACTCCCCTGCAAAAGAATGGAGAAGCCTCATCACTCCGCAGCACCAGAGTTCAAGTAATTTGGTGAGTCAAACTTTTCCACACAATTTTATTTATATTCTTATTTAGTTTTGCTATTGAATTATATTTTATTTAATTAAGAGAAAGTTATTAAGGTCTCAGTCCAACGAACAATATTTATTTGAGGTAATTTCTATTATTAGTAATATCATTTTTATTTTTGAACTTTAATGTTCTATCGTTTCTTAATTTACACACTTTTCGAGGGATGTCTGTAACTCTTTTCTTTTAATTCTTTTATTTTTATCATTGCTTGAAATTTGTGTAAGTGCTTCTTCTTATTTAAATAAATAAGAGAGAGTATATAAAAAAATGAAACAAAAATCAAAAATTTAAGAGAAAGCCAAGATCAACATATAAAAAAAAATCCATTATCAGAGAAATTTGAACTAAAGAAAAGACAGAAATTAAGAGAAATTGAAAGTAGAAATTATTAATTGTGATAATAAGAACTAATAAGAGACACTTAGCTCAAATTAAACTAAAAGAAAGAAAATCATAAAAAAATATTATTTTTTTTTAAATCTATATCTGGGAGTATAATGTTTATGTTTTGTTGTTTTATGAATATTGTTCGTTTGACTTGGATTGTTACTCTATTGTAGGTATTTTAGCCAGTAGATATTAATTTTTTTTTTTCTGAATTTGTCCTTTATTAATATACATATTTAAATTATTTTTTTTGTTGAACTTAAATAAATATTAAGAATAATCTAAAATATATTAATCTTAAGGAAGAAAATAGGATACATTGTCTTTATGAATAAATATTATGAATAAATGAAAATTAGAGAATTTGGGATACTAATATGTGTGGTTGAACTAATTCGAGTGATGTGATCGGATAGATTTCCTTTGGTATTGGGGATTTTCATTATCATGTGACGCCAGAAGATCCATGGTAGGGCGGGTAAAGAGGCGTAGTTCCTATGACATCTAGGAACTCAAAAATAGATCGTGATAAGGTTATTTATGGTTGATCCCGTTTAGTTTGCATAGTTGATTTTAAATTGGGGTATTTAGGACACCTGCAATGGCTTATTAGCAAATCAACTACCGGTCCATTTTATTTTATTGTTTATTTTAGTTTATTAGGGAGTCTATAATAATTATTTATGGATGACACATTTCTTGGACTGAGAGAACTGCAGACAAGGACCTCCCCACCCGGCTGCTAGCTAGCGTAGTCAATGGCTCCCATTCGTCAGTCTTTTCTTTCCCTATTTCACCTAACCAAGTGATATAACTCTATGGGGGATTGTCTTCTAAGAGTAGTTTCAAAATATATACATGTGTGTTCATTACATGCTACAAAAATGACGAAATATTTTCAAGGGTCTAGTTACTATGAAATAAGTAAGAAAACTCTATTTTTAAATGCAACAAATTTTTATTAAAAACTAAAATTGTGTAAAATTATAAAAGTTTACATAAATTATTTCACTTTCAAATAAATTTACTTTTAGAACCATTTAGCATGTCATACCAGCTAAGCGTTTAAGGAAAATAAACAAGCCTACTCGTTACACTTCTCGTGATTTGCAAAATGAAATTCTTAAGTTCATTGCCAAGGCTTAAAACTAAATAAGCTGAAGCGCTTAATGTCGGTTCAAGAACTTACATTTTTAAGAAAAAAAAAAAAATGACTTAAATTAAGGATATTCACAAAAACAATTCAATTTTTCAAAAATTATTCAGAATTTTGCGGACTATTATCGCTCCTTTTTACTTTTTGTTAATGTTTATATAAAGGGTGGGCAAATTTGAGGTTAGGAAGTAAATTGGCTTAAAAACAATTTAGTTATTTATTTTATTTTTTTTTAATTCAGTTTACATAACCGCCTAATTGAAAATGGGCCTGATTTTGTTGCAAAATATGGTTTAAAATTTTGCGAAAAGAGCGGACATCTGCGGACATGATAGAGGTGGACATTTGCCCGACATCATATCCTATTATTACTTCTGATATTTCTATTTTCTATTGGTATGAATAAAACTGAATTTGTCAAAATAAATGTGTTTTTTACTTCCTAAAATTTACTTCCTAAACTCAAATTTGCCCATCCTTTATGTAGACCGTATGTTGAAAGCGAGCTGTTAGTAATAATGAAAAACTTAATTTTACCAAAAGTTTAGCACAGGACGTAGTATATGAGTAAATACTTTAAAGTGAATGTGAGCTTACCCCTGAGGATATTTAACGAAAAGCTTTAGGGTTGTTACGAAGGTTTATGTACTTTATGCATTCAATACGAATTTTATTTTAAGCAATAAAATTTACCATTATTCTTTTAAAAGAACAACCTTGACTGAATTACAAATAAAGTAAAGTTAACTTTTTTGTAACAAAGTAGAAGTTCAAATTTTATGACTTATAATGCTCGAGTTAAAAGAGGCGTTTTCATTTTTGAAATATCAAATTAAAAAAAGTTTTTATTTTATAATTCTTGTTTATGTATAAAGTCATTTTTAATTAAGAAGCACAAAATACATAAAATGAAAATAAAAACAACAAATACATATAAATTCTTATCAACTCGTAAAATATTATAACTTAATGCCAAATAATTAAAACAATTTGTTTGCAACTAATTATTCCAAAAGAAAACATCAAACGAAAAAGACCTTCAAAAAAATATTCTATAGATCTGTTACAAGAAAAATATTGATACAGTGGGATAGAGTCAGATGGATGTTAAGGAAATCTGCTAAACTAAACTTCCATGATATAAAGTATATCATTATTAAGAATAAAGTCGAAAAATTTAAATACTTGTACACTATTGTCATTTAACAGAATTTTAAATTTAAAAATATTTAACGACTGATCATTCATTTTTGATTAGTTAACTTTTTTAATATCTCAATGTCTGCATGAAATTTGATAAAATAAAGTAATAACTGCCAGTTTCAAAGAAATGTTTATTCCAGCACTTTTGTACTTCTTTTTAAGATTTACACTCTAGGTAAAATAGCTACTTACGGGACAAAAGAAAGCTAGTTACTCATATTTGAAACAATTTGCATTTACTTTTCTCTCACACTTTTTTCCGCATGCATTTACGTATTTATAAAATATTGGCAACTTACAAATGTAAATTAACATGAATATAACATACATTACATACACTATTGAACAAAATAAAGTGCAAATTACTTTTTTTATATTTTATCCAAGAAAGATATAGTCAAACTCAATATAATTGTTAAAAATTTATTGAATTTACTAAATTCGTTTGCATCTCGATATAAAAGGTATACAAATTTATATATTTAATTTTAACCTTTCCAGCAAAACAGCATAAATTAAAATGCTACTTGTCTGCGGTTGGACAAAGTAACGTGTAAATGCAAAATATTTGATGATGGCCATAGAAATATGAAGCGATATTATAAATAGCTATCCTTTTATTAACTATGATCTCACAAAGTATTTTAGACACAACTGAAGTCAAAGTTTTTTGAATTTGTGTATGAAGCTCTCTCCATTCGACTGGCATTTCTTTTCAAACTGTTCCATTGAAGTTTTGGTATCTGGCATAGCCCACAACCTCCCACTGAGTTCAGATCTGTTCTCTGAGCCGGTCATTCTAGTATTTCTTAAAAATAGCTTATTGCGACGGTGGTTGTATGTTTTTGGATTATTATCTAGTAGTAAGATAAAGTAGCCCAAGCCCATTAACATAGCAATACCATTAGCACAATGCTCACGAGTCATTTTTGCACCGGTTCTGACTATACAACTTACTCCAGTGATAAAAAAGCAGATACACACCATGGGACTGCCACCACCATGTTTTATTGAAAGCAAACAACATACTCTTTTAGCACGTTTTTCATTTTTTAGTTTATATTTCGAGTCATTTGTCTAAATCACTCGATTCTAATATGATTATGGCAGAGTAACATACATTTTGCAAAGGCCAAAGGCTTTCTTATATTTGCGTCTCGCAGTAATGTTTTTTTTTCTTTGTCTAAAAACTTTTGAGACTGATTTTGCTAAGCCTTATCCATATAGTAGGTGATGAACCACTCAAATTTAATCGCCTTAAAAGAAGAAAATAGTTGTTTTTTTGGCCAGGATTATTAAACGATCATCTTTACGCTTTGTTGACTTAAACTTTCGCTCAGATGTTTTTCAAACTTCTTTTGATTTTCAAATTCCAAAGAGACCAAAGACTGGTTTTACTCCTGATGTGAATATGTTCTGGACATGTTTTCTGGACATTTCATTGTTTTTGATTTTTACTTTCACAGAGATATCTGAGGAAATTTCATTAAAGGCTAAAACGGTTTTAAAAGTCGTAGTTAATAATGGGAATAAAGAAGTAGCTGTTCTGTTTATTACAATATCCCTTCATACTTCTGTGGTCATCATCCAATATTTTGCCTATGCGCTTTATTTTGTCCAGCCTTAAACAAGGAACACTTTAATTTATGCTGCTTTGATGGAAAGGCTTAATTCAAATATATAAGATTTTATGTTTTTTATATTGAAATGTAAACAGATTTAAAAAATTTTATTATTTTTAACAATAATTTTCAGTTTGATTCCTTTTTCTTTAATGAAATATATAAAATGTAATTTGCACTCTATTTCGTCCAATGGTGTATACGTATTATAAAATTCTTTGTGAGTTTATTCGTTTCTTTCTTTGCTTATGAATTTATCGGGTGTAAACGACTGAACCGCTTTTAATAAAATTTGGAGCATATGTATAGTAGATCTATTAAACAAAAATTATATAGCTATGTTTTTTTCAAAATTTGGACCTAGAAGAGGTTCAAATAAGGGGAAAACAGGCTATAACAGGTCATATGAGAAATAATTTTGCTTTTGTTTTGTTTGGTTCGGTCTATTTGTAAGAAATACTAAGTTATTATGTTATATCTTGAGAACTATTAAAACTAGATTCCTTAAACTTTCCGTATGCTATTCTATTACCAACTTGCACATTAAGTAAAAAAATAACTTCGAAAAAAAAGGGGGAGTAGCACCTCACATAAAAATAATATTTACTACCTTACATCTATAGATCACCGGGAGGCGGCAATAGTCATCTTAGCATTTTGTTATTAAGACAGACACTTCCAAAAAAAAAGGTTACGATCAGGAATATAGGGAATTTATCTCATATTTAATGTAAACATATATTTATGTCAAGCTAATGTGTATAATGTGTTCTTTCCCTCTCAATGCGTTCGCTCCCTTTTACTATTTGTTTCATTTTTGCTAGAGAGCTGGATTTATCATTTAAGCGTTTATTTCTCTTTATTGATATAATAAACGTTCATGAAGTTATTTTAGGACTATAATTGTTAACAAAGAACGAAACATGCACACAACATCATGCATAATAAAATAAAAAGTAACAAATTTTAAATATTTTAATAGATGTGTTAGCTGAATTTTAAAATTCACTCACTAAAGAAAATTTCATTGACAATAACAGAGAAGAAAACTAATCACTGGCGTTAGCTTAGAGCTTCATAATAAAGGTCGGTAGTCAAACATGGTGGTGTTATCGTCATGGTTTGAGAATGTTTGTTTATTGTGGGCGGGATGGAGAAATCTATGAACTTTAACATAATGAAATCCAATTTCAATTACTTGGAATGTTTTCACCTAAAGAAGCTTCTGGCACAACCAGCTGAACTAAATTTAACTTATAGTCAATTTTATTTAAGTCCATTTTTATGTTAAAAGCCTATTCATTTTTTAAAGTTATACCCGTTTCATCTTATGAAGTATACTCAGGAAAGTGGTTCTTAAATCGCTTTTTTAAATTTTTGATGATTTGTAAGGAACATCTGATCTGCACAGTTTGATGCAACCCTTGTTCAATCTCTATTCTGACCGGGCACTTTTGCGGGACATTTAAAATCTATAGTGCCCATTCATACAGTCCACAAACATCGACATCTGTGATCGACATCCTAATCAGAGGTGCTGTCTACAATGGTCTGTAAAAAGCTTCGTTAGGAGTTTAAAGTCCGGCCTGCCGTACTTAAGAACCTCAGAGCAATGCGCAAATTTGAGACGGATCGCCGCCCTAGCCAATGTTATCTCATTGTCAAGCAATCTGATTTTCATTTTAGTATATCTTGCCATCTCAATAAGCTTAATCTCTCTTAGTTAACAAATGACTATATTTAAAATAAAAGTTTTAGTGGCCATCAATTTATATACTGATACAAAAACTGAAGAGATTTGCTGGGACACAATGTTTCAATAACAATATTGCTGATAGTTTAAGTTTTTAAATTTAAACAAAAACATAAATTTTGTAGAATATTCATGCATTTTTATATTAGTCAACTTTATCTTAAAATTTCGTGACGTGAAGACCTCTAGTGGGGAATAGGTATTAAGACTCATAAAGTATAAGTTGTGAAATTTTAAATTCTTTTATAAATAATCTGAAGAATAAAAAAATTAATTAAAAAGAAGAATTCGAACTTTGTTTAAATTTGCAATTAACGAACTCAAAGGATATAAGTTTTTAAAACCTAAAAACGTAACAATACATACAAAGTCCATATAATAAATTTAATGTAGTTCTTTATGACGTGTTCATAGAACTGTGAATTACAGTCGGCATAAAAAAACCGGCAACGCTTGATAAGAATATCATCTTAAAAGGCAATAGTGCACTTTTAAGCCAAAAGTTTGAATACATGGCCTTAGCCAGTCTTTTTGCCAGTAAGTGCCAATTCTACGTTATTCAAGAAGTGACTCTCCTGCGACGACTAGACACAAAAAAAATAACACGATTTTCACAAAATTTCTTTGAGTCGCTTATCGTGCATTTTATTTTTCAGTTTTAATATAATAAATTTAGCTCTATTTGTTCTTGTTAATAATCAATATGAAATTATAACTTAACATAATCTGAACAGATGTCAAAATAAACCAAAAAGTCCATATGAGATTCACGACTGTGATTTTCCCCTCAAGGGGAATGAGAATTTTCATGTTACTTACGATAGGACTAGATTACACATATAACCCGATTTTCGAACTCGAACACAAAAGAGCAAGTGACTGATTTTGGTATGAATAAAGCCGATTTTGTATGAATACGCTAAGGTTTTATTTCTAGTCAAGGATCTCATAGAAGTAATTTATACAAACATATGTTAGTTGTAGTTTTCGAACTGACTGAGGCTTGGACATTGGTAAACAGGCCAATAAAAAAAATAATTTTCCCCTAAACTTCAAGCTAAATATGCATATATCATATTCTAATTCGAGTATGTATTATATTGTTACGAAAATCAAATTTGAGGACCATTGTCGTTTGTTACATTGCTAAAAAAAAAAATAAACAAAGATACACAAACAACTACGTACTAAAAAACAAACAGGCAGAAAATAAAATAAGTAACAGGCAATAACAAGCAAAAACAAATAACAACAGCTGAAAAAGTAGATGTTTACGTTCGCATTGTTACATAAGAACTAAATAGAAAATAAAGTAAAGAAATATAATCTACCTGAAATATCGAGAGGTTCGAGAGCTTTCGAAGTATTGTTTACTCAGCCATATAAAAAGCAGATCGATGCGGACAGCGACCAGTTTTTGAAGAAAAGGTAACGCAGCAAACGTGTAGAATTGGCTTAGTATGGTTAAACTCTGGTTGAAGAAGAATTAAGTAGTAATCGAGCCTAACTGCCATGCCTAAATAAGAGCGGCAAGCGGAATGTTTTTTGCCGCTTAGCTTTTACGCTCTGCGGCCATACCTAAATAAAAGTGGAAAACTTACGTCAAAACGATAAAAACAGGGTTTTAAAAAATTTTTACACCTCTGTTTATTTTGACAAGTACATTATATCTTTGTTGTGTGACTTACAGTTTGTGAAACTAATAAAAGTAATAAAAATTGTGTAAAGACAAAATATTAAAATTCATTGCCTTTTACAAATTTTACTATTGCATTTTTAGAGAAAGTATTGGCATAATGAATAAAATAATAAACAGAAGTGAAATATAAATAAAAACAGAAAAAATAATTATTAATTTAATAATAGAATAAAACTTCTTTGTATTTCATATCTCTTTTGTCATACAAACAAGGATTTTGATGAACCAATTCTATTATTTTCTCGTTGAAAATCTATATTAAAAAGAATATATAAAAAATATTCATATTTAATTTTAAACATTTACTTACCTCCATTTTCTAATAACATATAACCTTTTTGCAAATGTTTACTTTTTCCCTTTTTTTTTTCTTTGTTTACATTTGTTGTCTTTTGCAACCAACTTCACTATTTAACGCTCTGTCAAAGTTTCCAATTGCAAATATTTGCCGTCGCGTTGCCGCTGCATTATTTCGGAATGCTCCATACAAATTGTATGGGCATGAGAAACTTTGACAGATAAAAAACCCTTGCCGCTTTTATTTAGGGATGGCAGTAAGTTATAACTACGATCGAGTTGGAAGATCTTTAAGTAGAAAGATCTATGGAGTAAATGTTGTTGTTTACCAAGTGGTAAACAGAGAGTGTAAAATTGTTATTCTTGTTAAAAGGTTGCAAGCAGTGGTGCACAAAACTGTGTTAATAAAGGATTTTAATTAAAAGCAAACATAAGATTTATTTTATTTTAACTGCGATCTACGAACTCATTTATATACACGTTTTTAAAAAGGTAAAAACGTAACAATATTAAAGAATAAAATAAATAAAATAACTTATCTTGCCTTATCTTTTAGACCACTGTGAACTGGATCAATATAAAGAAAAGTTTCTAGATTTTTCTTTCACGTTTAGAGGGCAAAAAAACTAACACCAAAATAATATTTTTATGACCAATTTCTGCAAAAATAACCGCTACTACTACATCAACATACAATATCTAAAAGTGTACAAATAATTACATTTCTATTCCTAAATATGTATATAAATACATGCAATCCAACATGTGTACTGTTCTTGTAGTTATTTAAGCATGTATAGGTTTGCCGCAAAAAACGTGCGATAAGAATTTATTATAACTATGTTGTAAAATGTAATAAGCTTTTACACTTTAGTTTATGTTCATTTGAACACACTTACACTAACGTACAAGCAAACATGCACATACTGATACCGATAGTACATACATATGTATGTATATCTACAAACATGTTTATATTTACTAATAAATAGTAGGTAAATATCATATACTGGATGTGAATTCGTATTGAAAACCTTTTAACGATACGATTTGCTTGTTGTATTTCTAGTACAAATAAAAACAATAATTTTAAATGGTTTGTTTAAACCAACCCTCATTTGGTCGTAACATTAAATCTTTGGCTTCACGTGTATATTTTCCAAATGAGTGTGGAAATGTGTATTTATGTTTGTATGTCTTTATGTGCTTGAAACAATTTAACCTATAAAACAACAAAACATTGCCAAAATATTTAAACACATATTATTGTGGTATTTTAGACGTATGCAGTTGTTGTAGCCTTTTTATATACATATGTATGAATGTGTGTATGTATAATATACAGAAACAGGTGATAGAAGTAGTGTTGGTTGTCCAATAGGTCGACATGCAATTGTGCATGTGGTCATTCGTAACAAACCGTATATGACACAATTTAGAAATGCAAAAAAACATATATCAAAAACAAAAATGCTACACACACAATCTTTCAACCAAATACGTGGACTCTAAAGACCATTTAATTATTATAAAGTTTAAAATTAAATGTATTTTGTACAAAAGCCTATCATTACACATAATTATTTTGGAATATAAAAACGAAAATCATAAATTATATGGACGATATCATAAAAAAGACCGGAAGTATAAATATTTTATTAATATTAAAAACGAAACATATTTCTATTATTTGGGAATCTACCTTTTGTGCTGTACAAAAAAATATGGCCCAGAATACTAAATTCTGTTAACAAAATAGCTCTGATAAAGGGGACTATTTCATTAGAAAAATTTACAATAAAACAAATATTTTTTAATAAATTGTTTAGAACTTAAGCCAAAAGAAGAAGATTTTTTATTCTTGACCCAGCAAAATAATTTTTTGTTTATTTATGTTCAATAGTGATATATTTGATAAATATATGCATAAATTTTATGTAGTGGGGGACATGTTGGGATAACGAAGACGCTGGAAAAGCTAAGACAACGTTTATATTGGGTTGGATGTCAACACGCAGTGGCCGACTGGATAGCCAACTGCACACAGTGCTGGCAGCTAAAGACCCAGTAAGAAGAAGTCTAGGCAATACAACACTGGAGCCTCATTCGAGCGGATATCGATGGACGTAGCAGGCCCTTTTCCTGTCAGCAATGCCGAAAATCGTTATGTCCTCGTTTTAATGGACTATTTCAGCAAGTGGCCGGAAGTGCATGCTGTACCCAATCAGGAGGCAACCACGATTGTAAATGTTTTCGTGAATAATTGGGTATGTTCTGTGGTGTTCGGATAGAGTTACATTCCGATCGGGGAAGAAAATTCGAGTCTGGCATTTTCAAAGAAATGTGTAAAATATATGACATAAAGAAAACTAGAGCGACGCCGCCACACCCGCATTCGGACGGAATGGTAGAACGATTCAACCGCACACTAGGGAATATTTGCGAAAAGTAGTTAGCGATCAGCGAAAAATTGGAACGAACACATTCAGAAATTTCTATTAGCATACCGATCGGCCATCCACGATTCAACATCTAGATCACCCACTAAGATTCTTTTTGGAGCTGAGTTAAAATTACCCGGTGACTTAGAGTATGGAGTCAAACCTACCGCGGAAAAAGAAGCCACTTACCTCGAGAAACAACAAAGTCTCAACGAGCTTCATGAATTCGTGCGCTAACGAATAAAACTAACCAGCGATAGAATGAAAGCCAAATACGATCGAGCGGAAAATACTGAGGGCTCCCAAGAAGGACAATTAGTACAGCTTTATAATCCACAGCGGTAGAAAGGACTATCTCCCAAATTACAGTCTAACTGGGATAAACTAAATGGGTAATCAAGAGACTGAACGATGTAGTTCACCGAATACAGAAACACAACAGCCCAAGAACTAAAATGAAAGTAGTGCACATAGAACGATTGGCAAGTTACGGGAGAGGAAGTAATGAGCCTATTCGGGAGGCTTAAGTGGGCGGCATTGTTAAAAAATCAAGTTTGAGCACAACTGTCGTTTGTTACATCGCTAAAATAAATAAATAAAAGCTGCAACTATAAACAACTATACGTGCTGTTTATAAGTAACCAGAATCGACAAAAAACAAACATTAGCAGAGATAAAGTTAATAAAAATAACACAGCAACAACAAAAACTAACAGCAAAGAAAACAAATAACAGACAATAAACAAGCAACAACAAATACTAAGAGCTGAAAGAGGTAGTTGTTTACATACACATGGCTACAAAAAACTAAGAAGAATTTAAAAGAAATGGAATCTGGCTGAAATATCGAGAAATTCGAGAGCTTTCGATGTATTGCTTACTCAGCCGTATAAAAGCACATCGATGCGAACAAGAAGCAGTTAAAGTAAAGTTAACTCAGCGAACGAGTCTTGTTGATTTGAAGTCAGCGTAAAGAGAGTTTCGAGTGGTTAATCTCTGGTCGAAGAGAATTTAAGTTGTGATCGAACCTAAGTCATAACTACGATCGGGCTGGGAGATTTTTAGGTAGAAAGATCTGTTTTGTAATTGTTGTTGTTTACAAGCTTGTAAACAGGCAGATTCATTAAGTATAGAAAATTGTTATTGCTTGTAGAAAGGTTACAAGCAGTGGTGCACAAAATTGTGTTGAATAAAGGATCTTAATAAAAAGTAAACACAAGATTTATTTTATTTTAAATACAATCTACAAACTCATACATATACGTTTTTAAAAAGGTAAAAACGAAACGGGATGTACATATTTTTGGAAGTTCTGAGAAAAATTTTGGTAAAACTATATAAAAAATTATGAACTTAAACTTTGAATGTTAACGTGGATAGAAAGTTTTAATAAAAAACTGAATTTCAGCAACAAAAAAAAGAATTTTTCACAAAATTGTGTTAAAAGTTATGAAAAGCCGTTGTGGACTTATTACCCGTTCTTAAAAAATAAGACTTGTAACATATTCATCTGATTCAAAAGTATCTATATTTAAATATTTGGTTGCCGCTTTGTCGGGAACGTTTGTGTTTTTATAAAATGTATTTCTTGTAAGATAACTTTAAGGGAATTCACATATTTTGTAAGCCAAAAACATACCATTAACGCATGTCTGTAGACATTGTTTGATGATTAAAAAAGTTAGTAATAGTGAAAGTAGAACTTTTGGTTTGTAAATTAGTTGAGTGATTATCGAATTATAAATTGACAAACTTAGGTCAACTAATTTTAATATATGTATATAGATAAGCATACATACATATAAACAGCTTTTAACTTTAACTTTAATAATCTGCTCTTTCCTGTCGTCTCCTGCTTCTTGGTTAATGTGAACAGATAACGAAGTGTAACTGTCGCTGTTATTCACAGATCCGAAATTCCACATTTAGTATGGTATCAGTTGTCATGCCCTCTTTTTCCATACCGCCGATCCAAGAAGTTATTTAGACCAAACCAAAAATTTTAATATTACCATTTTCAATATATACAAAAATTATTTTTTACTTTATATAGGACATGCCACGCCCACTTATTCAATTGACTAACAAATTATTTAGACCAAATTCTGAAACTTCGACTTTAACCATTATCAAGATATACTAAAATCGATATTTACTTTGTATAGCAGGTACCATGCTCACTTAAGTAACACCGTCCATTTTTGAACTGATGATTTTTAATAACTACGAAGTCATATAGACAAAATTCAGAAACTTCCAATTTAACCTTTCTGGACTTATACAAAAAATAATAATTTTCCCACTTGTCTGATTCTATTCACGCTTTGATTGATTTATATTGGCAAGGAATCTATTCGGACCTAATTTAGAGTGTCTTACTTTAACCATATAGAAGATATAGACAAATAAATAATTCTATGGGCGTTTTATGAAAAATGACAAAGTGTGAAGATCTAACTTTTCAATTCATGTATTGGTTTGTAAGTCGGTTGAGTGGTTCTAGAGCCATGAATATAGGACAACATATTTTTAAGTATATAGATTTTTAAAAAACTAAAACCTTGGAGAAGTTAACAAAAATTATTATCTAGATCAATTGAAGATCATTTCTTAAACGACGCTTCATTATTGCACGTACAGTCAATCTGTGGTTGTACTTGTGTTTACCCCAGATCATAACAATTGCATTGAATTTGACGGTATGCTTTAGACAATTTTTTGATATGTTTATTCTTTTCTTCGAATAACTTTCGAAACTATTTCTCTTACATACAGCTCAAATCGTGATTTATCACTGAAAATAATTGAATCCCACTGCCTTTGAGTCCATGCTTGCCGCTTTTTCGCCCATACTAAAAGTTTTCGTTTTTGCGCCACAGTTAAAAAATGTATCTCTTTTGTCTTGGATAGTGGAATTTTTTTTTAAATAGTTACTGGTCATCAACTCATTTTATTTACCTTGTAAAACCCGTAATTTGACCTTTTCAAACATTTTCTCGTCATTTCTCGCCCTTCAGATTTCCCAATAGCCAGTGATCATTCTGGTGCTAAATTTCTTCTGTTACGTTTTATTATATTTTCTAATGAACGTAAATTACGTGGAGTTACTGTAATCCTCCGTCCACAATTCTTAAGATTTAACAAAATGGAATGGTTATTTTTATAGAATTGCGTTGACTTCGTTCATACGAAATTTCCGATTAAATTTTTTTATATTTCCATTTTTGGATGATAATTTTTTTTTTAAGTATTACATTTTTGATTTCACTTTGAAGTATTTTCAGAAGATAACGCAAGATTTTGCAAAGTACGAACCTGCTTGGTCAATTTAGAAGACTTGCATTTAAACAATGCTCTTTAGCGCATGGCTATATATAAAAGCAGTTAAATTAGACAAAAATGTTAGAATAAATAAATTTTTTAACAGTGACCTGCATAGAACGAAAACTTAAGGCTGATATTACAATAAAAAAATTTAAAACGCATATGCAAATGATGTAGCAAAAATACAAAATTGTGTAAGAACCTTTAATGGTAGATAAAACTTTAATAAATTAAATTCAATCTTTATATTTTCTGTCAGTTTTTATTTTATTACTGTAAAAATATAAAATAGAATTTTATTAAATCCAGTGTTTAACATTAAAAGAAAAAATGGTAATGTTTAACAGTAAAATTGAATGAATGCTTTTAATAGCCTCAACTTTCATCTTTGGAATATAAATAATTGTAGCTGTGACTTTAATGTGTGTTATAAAAGTATTTCTTGCTTTTAAAGATATTCCTAAGAATTTGATTTGTTTTCTTGTACGATTATTTTGAGATTAGCACATCATAATCTACAGCTGCAAGCGATCAAAAGAGTTTTATAGCTTTAAGCAAAATCATAATACAATTCATCCCAGGCACGCATAGTCGTTAAACCAAACAAGATTATAAGAATTATCATCATCCATCTTTATGCAGGATATTTCAAGTGGTGCCAAAAATATTTATTTTTATAATAATAAATTGACTTTGTTCTGGCAGCACACAGTACACACAAAAGTCAGTAAATGTTTTTGAAGGACAGGCATTCAATCAGCAAACCACTTAGCCAGATGACGAGAGTATGTCAATCATTTGTGTAACATACCACACACACACACACCTTTTGGGGAATTATGCGAAAAATTCTCTTCCTCGTTAGAAAATTTAATATTACAACAGCAACAGCAAAAGTTATAATAACTGTAATAAAAACGAAGACTACACCACTCTAACTGCTTTTCTCTCTAGAAAATGTAACATTATAAACAAGAAGCTGCTACTGTGACAGACCGTTGACAAGTAGGACGAAGTAGCTTTCGCGTGACTTACTTGCTGATCACTATCACCAAATCAATGACAATTCTGATGACAATCAGCAACTCAAACCGCTTGGTTTGATTCTTATTTCAATATAATTAAATTTTCGCTTTCGTTATTTCCTGTTTCACAAAAATAATTTTCAGCAATTGTCAGTCATCTCTCTGACTTTTCCTTACATGCGGCTGTGTATTTGAAAAGACCATTCGTTGAAGAAACTCCCACAAACAAGAGAAACACTGTATTGATTTAGTTAAATAAAAGGAGTAGAAGATATAAATTAAATATATTTTTTTATTTGTTTTATTTTATTGCGTTTGTTTATTTTACGATTTTACGGCTTAAGTGCGATAAAAGTCAATGAAAAGTTATGACTGATTTAGCATTGTTAAGTTGTTACCAGCTCATCATGTTCACCAGTCTATTTTATCATTGTCGTCATCACTTTCTACAACCTTTATTAATTTTATGGCAACGGAAAAGAAGAGATTTTTTTATTATTTTAAACGAACTTACCTACGAGTAGTATCCATTTCGGTATATTTCTTGTTTTGTTCTTCGTTTACCTTACATTCTAGCATTTTATTGTTTTGAAAAATGAAACAAAATCAACATAAACGACGAACGAAAACACACAAAGCTATAAAATTATGGTTTTCTAAAGTTGCCTTTTTCTCTTTTTCGGTTACGAGTTTTTATTATGACTAACCAACCACACCTTTAAATTAAAAGGAATGTTAAGTATTTATCGTAAATATTGTATTAATTTAAAATATACATAATGAAATGGGTAGCATTTTAAGATCTCTTTTGTAAATTTATGGCCTGGTAGTTGTATTAAATAGATTTTTTTCTCAGACTTTTTATTCATTTAATTTTTCTTAACACTCTTACTTAGGAAATTTATTTAGGCAATATTTCTATGCACATATCTAATGAGTTTTTACAACTCTTTAAAATAATGCGAATAAAATGTAAAATAAACTTAGGTCATTAAAAATAAATGGATATATATTTATGTACATGAGTTTACATTTTAACATTTTTTTATTAAACACATTGCGACTATAGTCAAATACATATACATACATGTTTTATTTTAAAGTATTTATGTGTTTCGATTAGAAGGCTGTTATTTATTGTAAATAATACTGCATAACATCAAATAAAATTATCAGATTTAAGGTAAATCTCATAAGCTAAATTAGTGAAATTAAATTAAATTTGAATCATCTCTGCTTGTGAAATAAAGGGAATAAACTTAAGCCATAAATGGCAACAAAAATCTACTAAAGATCTTTTAATGGATAAATTTTTCAAAAATTCTGAAAATACTTAATAAGCATTTTAAGTAAAAAAATATCTAAGCTATATTGTTACAGTTTTATGTCAATATAAGCAAAATAAGTGATTCTTACCAAATTCACTGAAAAGCTTATAATTGGATAGTGTTCAGCTAAGTTTTTAGCTTATGAGTGTATGAAGGTACGAAAAACCGTATATTTTTACCCGGAATTAAAGATTTTGCAGGTGTTTAGAAAATTTTTAAGTAATAATAACACTTGTCTGCAGCAAAAACAGCCTTTAAATCAAACTATATGAAATGTAATGATTTTGATGCGCTGAATTTTTTTATAGGCGTGAATTTTATTATAGGCGCCGAAAATATGATAAATATGTCAATATATTTCACCAAAACTTAAAATCGACTTATCCGATCTTAAAATGTTTAGGAACAAAATTTCCTCAATAAATCTTCTGAATAAGATTTTTGGTACTTGCATATAATTTTGAATAAAATCGGCAATAGCCAACCGAAATTCATGATTTATTGCTTATTTTATTCTCACCATTTTAAGCTTCAATTTAAATGCTTTACATGTAAAATTTTCGTTCTGAAAAATTTTATATAACTTTTTGAATAAAAAGACTTCTCTAATTTTGCGCGATATTTTTATTTTTTTTTTTTTTTGCAAGTAAGTTATGAATAAATCCGAAACTATTGAGAATACAAAAAATATTATTCAGGTGATTTATAGGAAATTTTGTTCCTAAACATTTGCTGGTCCTGCATTACAATCGGTTAAGTCGTGTTCAAGTTATGTTATAACTACCATTTTTGAGCGATAAATTTACCACGCCCAAAAAAAAAAACAATTTGAGCCGGATGAAAAAATAAAACTGAAAGCGGATTTGAATTCAGTGCATCAAAATCGTTATATTCTAATACCAATTTTTATTTTTTTTTGTAGACCAGTGTAATTAGCTAAATCATTAATTTGTAAATGCATGAAAGTCTGAAAAACTGGTTTTTAACAGGTAACTAGGGATTTTGGAGGTATTTCGAAGATTCCAAAAACAGATTCTTGTTGTACTCGATAGTGTTTATTAGAAAAATAATATAACTTTTCAGTATTTCAACTACTTTCTTTTTTGTCGTATAGTGTAATTTAATTCCCATACATGACAATGAGCCAATGGATCGAAGATAAAGTATATATCGTTTTAGTATATGACAATGATATGGCTACATATCTGTATCCAAAATATATTTTATATTAACTATACAAATTATTTTGGTTAGTTTTCTAGTATTCAATAAACTATATAGTAAGCATTGTACACTTTTTGTTTTTGCTAATATTTTTTTTAATACAATTAACAAAATATACATTATTTTTTTGACTATTGGTGAAATTTATAAGTCCGGAACAAACTATTTTTTATTTATTTTCAACATTTTGTTCATTATTTTAAAAAATCTCAAAATGTAAACAAAATTTTTGAAATAGAATTTGGCAAAAAACTAAAAAACGACCTGACAACAATGATTTGAGCTTGGTGTGAAGAGAGTTTAGTGTGGTTAAACTCTAGTTGAAGAGGTAGTGATCGAAACTAAGTTGTAACTACGATCGATTCGGAAAATCTTTAAGTAGAAAGGTCTGTCGAGTAATTGTTGTTGTTTACAAAGTTGTAGACAAAAGAGTAATTAAGAATTAAGAATAGAAATTGTACATAGAAAAATAATTGCGAAGTATTATATTGATATTCAAAAGAAAAAGTTCCAAAAATTTTAGTACTAAAGATTACTTCAGTATCTACCAAGACGAGGACTCCAAACATAAGTCTTGGATTGCAGGACACGAACACTTGCGGGCAAAATTAAAAGAGGGAGTAACCAGACAAAGGTCAAAAAATATTTTCGGACTGAAGGAAGTCGTAGTAGAAGAATGTTACTATATTGAACCTGATGTTTATAGAACCTTGTGTGAAAGTGTACATCAACACACAGTGCATCGATCCAATAGAGCGAATGGACCAAAAAAGAAAGAAACGTCGTAGATAAATGAAATTTCATGCAGACGTTTATTGTGGCCAAATATAGATATGAGCGATTTTTTGATAAGGTAGGACAACGGACTCGTCTACCGTCCATATACAATTAAAATAGAAAATATCTAGCTTAGGGTATTTTTTATTTAAATTTTTTAATATATATAAATAAAAATATTCCAAATTACAACAAGTTTTTAAAGCATGTAATTCTGTGGACTCAAAAAAATTAAAAATGTATTGCAATCTGGCGAAAATTTGATGTTGTACTGCAAATTTTAAATTTGAATAATAATTTTAGTAACTTCTGGGTTAGTATACAGGGTGTCTGCCGGGAAAGTATACTACTTTGTTTATTTATAAATTTTAATTATATGAAAGAAATTGGCATCCACGGTCGCTGGATTTCACTACTCCGGACTTCTTCTTGTGGGGATATCTGAAAAGCAAGGTTTATGCAAACAAACCAGAAACGCTGGAGCAACTCAAACAAAATATTCGTGATGAGATTAATGAAATACCGCGTGAAATGTGTGAAAATGTAATGAAAAATCTGCTTAAAAGCCATTTATCTGATATTGTATTCCATACATAATTGCCGACATTAAATAAAACATATATCAATACTTATGTTGATATATATCAATACTTATCGTATATAAATAGTTTCAAAAATAGAAATACAAAATATTTGTATATTTTTTTACATTATATTAATACTCCTTTAAATATTGCTAAATTTAAAATTTTTGTTTAAATAATTGTGGGTTTCAAAGAAAAAAAAAAAAAAAAAAAAAAGAAATAAAGATAACGATAAACAAAATTTAAATTGTTTCTCTCTTTTGCTTATAATATTGTAAAGTAACTAAAAACTAAATCTTTTAAAAATTTCTTTAAAAAATTGAGTTTTTATAGCAGTTTTTCTGAAGTACCTCTTTCAACAATATGGAAAATTAACCAAAAAATAAAATCGATCAGTATTATACTCAGCCGATAATTAGCTTTCAAAAAATATATATTTTATCAATATCGGTGATGAACGATTTTTTGATTTTTGACTATGGGACAACGCACTGTGTGACGTCTTCAAGCTGTCACTGTATACAATGGAAAGTGATATAAGTGCTAAAGATATATTTATTTCAAAAAATTAATAAAAAATATGTAGTGTCCCATCCTGAGTGTGGGTTTTGGTTTGAGCAGGTGGACTATAAAAGTGTATTTTCAGTGCTTCTGTTTTGAAAGTGACTAATTATTTGTATACTTAATGAAGTACATTTAAAAAATTATTAAATTTTACCAAGCCTTTTATGTATTTGGTGATCTAAAATATGATTTTGAGAGATTTTTTAAGTAACTGTAAGTATTTTTATTAAAAAAAACTTCAAAAGTCTCCTAACATGGATGTTTTAATACTTTATTTGTAACATTATTGGTTGTACATCTAAAAATTACCTAAGTGTGAAAAGCAAGTCAAATGTACGTAACTAACATAAAAACTTAAGTATCGCACATTAAATCATAAACAGTCACAACTCAAAATTTTCAAATGTTAAGGAGAGGTAAAAACTCTTTTTAAAATATTGCAGGTTGGGGCAGCCCGAACAAATTTTTGAAAAAAGACCATTTTTTTAATGAGTATTGAGGAAAATTTATATGGTGTTTATTAGCTTATATCAAACTTCAAACTAAAAGAAAAAAAATTTTAATTTAGCTTTTATTCAACCAACTTAGAACGGTTATAAGAAATGAATGGCATCAAATTTTTTTATTTTTTTTTATTATTCAAAATTTCATTTTTCAAGTTTTGGATCTTTTTCCGGCAAGTGTTCGCAAGCGTATTTTTAGATGGGTGTGTAGTTTCAAGCTATAATAATTTCGTTCTGTCCAACGCTGCCAACCAGAATACTTTTCTTGATTTTTCAGACCTTTATTATTAGAATTGTTATTTTGTTTTGTTTTATGTAAGTAAATAACACAGTGCGACAACTAACACCTGTAATCTGATGCTATTTTTCTGACAAGCACCATCGAGTTCTTGTTGCACTCGATCTGTGTTTGAAATTTTTGAAACACCTCCAAAATCTTGAGATACAGATAAAAACCGGTTTTTCCTACATTCATGAACTTGTAAGCTTATAGCTTATACGTATATTTCCAATTTTAACTTTCTCATCGGATTTGGAAGAAAGAGAAACAGACCTTTTAATTGATATATAAAGCGTCCGCCATCTAACGTTTTTTTTTCCACAAGTGCTTATTTCGTTAATGGTAACACTTAGCTCATGTCTGATTTGACAGATAATTAGTTTTATCCTTCTGCTGAGCGCATATGGTTGTATTATACGCTTGAACAACGCTGGGAATCTGGGCCTGCGATCGACTTACAGAAGATGCCGATTTTGCCAAAAAAAAAAAACATATGAAGCTCATTTTGATTTTGGCGGGTATGTAAACAAGCAAAATTGTCGCATTTGGGGCACAGAAAACCTGCACGCATACATTGATACCGATACACAGAAGACGAGTCACTGTTTGGTGCGGGATTTCGGTCCAGAGGCATTGGGCCATTTTTTTTTTTTCCAAAATGAGCAAGGAGTGGCCGTTACAGTCAACGGCGATCGTTATCGGGCCATTTTGAACGAATTTTTGTTGACAAAAAATTGAAGAGTAGGATATTGGCAACATTTGGTTTCAAGTGGACAGCCGAAGCTACACTCGATGTTTTTTTTTGCGCCCTGGTTTTGAAGATCGCATTATGAGCCGCAGTGCTGATGTCATTTGACCACCTCGGAGCTGCGATTTGACACCGTTGGACTATTATTTGTGGGGGTGCCGTCAAAGATAAGTGTTACGCCAACAACCAGAGGCAATTTACGCTTTAAAGGACAATATGCGTGAAGCCATTGGTGAAATACAGCTGCACACAATCGATAATGTGCTTAAAAATTGGACCGATCGTGTAGGCTACTGCATGGAAATGGAAGGATTATACTTTCAAATAAAAAAAGAAATTTGAGAAAATATTCAGTAGTTTTTTTTTATAGCATTTTCAAAAAAAAAAAAAAAAAAATTATTTGGCAGACCTTTTATTTACTAGATTTCCTTTAAAGAGCCTTGAGGAATATCTGCGTATTTCTCAAGCAGTTGGTAGAAGATTATTGAAAATGAATTAAAAAGAGTTTAAAACATCTTTTCGACTACTTATAGATCTGCCAAAGCCTGGTGGTGATAATTACAATGATTAATGTACTTTCAGAGTATTTGTTAAGCAGTACAAAATTTCAGAAAATATGTATATCCAAGATTAATGTCGACCTAATTAAAAATATGTATGAATATGCATATATTTTGAAGCGTTCGTAAAAATTTATCAGTGGTATTAAATGTCGCCAACGCTACACAAATTTTGGATTCACAGTTGGGAAGTAGTTCAAAATACAAAATTGCTTGTTGGTTCTTTGTCTGCACCAAGAATCTGTCAATAATATATATAAAAAGTGAGAGAGCATAACGCAATAAAATTTTGTATAATTAATAATTTAAAAGATATCTTTAGCTGTCTTTTAATAAATTCAGAGTCGGTATCATGGCAACTCGCAGGACCCCCAGGCAAAATAAGTGTTTGTGCTAAGGAAGCAAAATCTGTGTTTCTTTCATCATCCGATAAAATACATTTCAGCGTTAGCAGTGCCGAAAATACTGATAAAACACAATGTGATAGCAAATAAATACATAATAATGTATCCTTAAATTAATAAATGTCCGGTGTAACCATCGCAATATTTATGATTCTTTGCGTTTAGCATAATGACTAATAAAACAAAACTACTTTTTTATTTGATTTTTTTCTTTATATATTTCCATAAAAATTAAAATTTTTTGATTGATTCATATAGCAAAACTAAAACCTTTTCAAAGTTACCAATATCTTAAACCTAAACTCAGCGGTTAATTGATTCCAAAAATGGTGCAATCCTGCTGTAAAATTAAATTGAGCGCTTATGGAGTTATAGTATGTCACCAGTAGGGAGAATAAACGGCTAATATTCGACCGGTTTTAACCGGTTTTTTTGATTTTGTCGAATACTGTTTTCTTAAAATGTTCGTTTTTCGAATAGCGAATAAGCCGGTTATTTTGATACGGATAACCGGTTAACTTAAATATGTATAATTTTTATACGTTTTAATATTTTTTATCCTTTAAGCATTTTTCAAAATTTAATATTTAAAGTCTTGTTTTCATACCATAGTAGATACACTTGAGCAACAATAATTTTTTCTCAGTTTCTGTAAATAAATATTAATATTTTATATATCGAGAATGATGATCAAGTAGACTTACTAAAATGATTTACAAACGCCGGCTTTGAACGGCAGATGTATTAGTTAGTGAAGTTTTTCACACCATAAATACTCATAACGGGTCGTTAGTAATGTCTTTAGGTGATACTGCTGTTGAAAATTGTTGAATGGTGTGGCCTGGTATGAACTAAGGACTTCTTGTTTTGTAGTCGGGTGTCTTACCTAACATACCATAGTGGCACATACTATTAAATACGTGGTGCATGCATTTATGTTTCTATAGATGCTCTCTGAAGTGTGAAAATATTTGGAAACCGTTGGAAAGGAACGTGAGGTTAGGTTAAATGTGTCGCGCACATTTTTCGAGTTCACTATGGCTCATTGTGACACCCTAACAAGGATAGACCCATTAAAGAGGCCTAAAGGTCGGGCAGGGGAGAGTCCCAGAAAAATGATCCCCTGATAAAGACCCGAAAATATCAGTTACCACATTTGAGCCAACCGGTACCCTTGACGAAGTTAATCGACTTGGAAAGTAACACATCCTTAAGACAGTCCAGATCATGGAAGCGAGATCAACCCAAATAAATAAGTCTACGCTCACATAGAGCAGGACAGTCGCAGAGAAGGTGTTGTACCGATTCCTCCTCCTCTTTATCCTGACAGTTACCACAGTAACCATGACCAGGGCATCCCATGCGCTCTGACATGGGACCGAAAAAGCCCGATCAAACTCCTTTACACCTAAGAAAATGGCCTAGCTTTTTTCCATGGAAAAAGAAGGCATTCTGGATATTTCACAATTGGTGTTATTGGTCCACTTGTTTTCCATCCAGCTCAGTGGCCATTTATTCAGCAAAACCGACAGACACACATGGAGAGGAATGCATGAGAGATAGATAGGACCTATAGTAGCGCACTCATCAGCAATTTCTTTTCCTCGAATGCCCGCATGACTTGACAGCCACATCAGTTCGACATGATATCGTTTCAGATGGGCCAGTAAGCATCGGGTAGTCTGAGAGAGACCCTGAGGCCCAGATCATCAAATGAAAAAACTGGAAATGAAATATTAATCGCTGGTTAAAATATTAAGACGTTGTGTTTTCGAGGAAGAAATGTTTAAAGCCCTAAAAAAGCCGAACGTTGTTTCAGCATAATTACTTGCTAGACATTACGACATCGCACAAAAATTTAAAAAACTTTATTTGCTAATGCAACAAGAATTGATAAGAATTTTATTTTAATAAAAGTATCGATTATTTGATTAATTCTTAACCGAAAACCGGCTATTTTAAATTTGCAAATTTTCAAATTATTAGAAAATGGTTTTTCGAAAGTCGAATAATCGATCTCCCTAGTCACCACTAATCGATCACAGTGTTGCCCATAAGATTGACTTGTTATGTTGCAACTATGGCCTTAAAAAAGCACTTCGAAACGGACTTTTAGTTGATTATGTGCAAGCGACACAAGTAACATAACAGTATTTTACTATTTAAAGAAGACAGATTCGCAAACGAAATTTTTGTTGTTGTTAGAGATTTGATCTGTAAATTGATTGTTGAGAAATAAACCGATTTTGATAAAAGTTGTGAAAAAAATGTTAAAATAAATAAATAAATCACAATAATATAAGAAAAAATTGAAAAAGTTGTAAAGAATAATGTTAGACTTGATTTTGTAACGTTTTATGTTTCTCCTGTAAAAATAAAATAAAATAAAAAAAAATAAAATAAGATAAAATAAAATAAAATAAAATAAAATAAAATAAAAGTGTAGTTACATCCGTGTGCATTTAAGACAGAAATTTGTTGAACGGTCCAACAAACAAAATAAATACAACTTCTTTTTTTGATTAGACGTATAATTTCTTAAATTAGTCTTTAGTAAATTTAAATATTGTGCATACACCAAGTTTTTACTACTTCTCTTACGGTTTTTTATAAGCTTGAGTTGTGTTGTAACTTAAAGCTTAAGGAAAAATTATTTCTTGAAATAACGTATAAAGAAACGGTCACATCTGGTAAGTGCCCAAATTTGGTTTGCTCTTATTTGCCTAAAATTTGACTGACATATTTATTTGCCCTTTTTTGTTTCGTCATCTTAGGTGAATGTGACGTGAACTGGTCACTGAGATGATCCGATTTGAATTTTTGACGTTACTTAGTAAATCACAAATTCAGTTCGAATTATGCACAATAGTCATGAAAAATTGGGCAATTTCAAGGTGCATTACGTAGCGAACCCACAATGAACATTCTCACGATTTTATATTCCATACACAATGGCATCGATAAACCTATCCAACAAAAGGATTGGATATATCTCACACATATTTTGATTTATTTAAATTTAAAGCCAGGAAGCGCTTAACAAAAGATCTAAAATGAACGAAAATATGTCAACAGTTGAATTAATTTCTTTATAATATTATATATAAAAATTAATGTGTCTTTATACGTAGGTACATAATATACATATGTGTGTCTGATTGAAGTCTATATACAGCTAAACAGCTGAGCCGATTTTCTTGAAAATTTTACAGTATCTCTCTGAATGTCTGGAAGGTACTATAGGCTAAAAATTCCAACTAAGCGGGGCACGACCATGTAAAGTAAATGTTGATGCGTCCACCTATAAAAACACAATATTGATTTTTGTATATCTTGAGAATTAATAGTAGAAGTTTCCAAATTTGGTTCAAACAACGTCGTGAACAATACACAATATCAGTCAGTAACTGGGCGAGATTGGAGAAGTCTGAAAGGCACCTTCGATTCATACTAAGCGTAGAATTTTGTATATGTTTAGAAAGGAAGAAAGCAACGTTATCTATCCACATTAGCTAAAAGGCGGGTATTCCAGAAAGCACACTGGATAAAAGCTTTCTATATATGTATCTTATATACAAAAATGAATGTGCGTACGTTTGAAGTCTGTATACAGCCAAAAGACAGATTCTACAGTGTCTTTCTGGAAGGAACTATATATATCTCAAATGTTTAGATTTAGACCGGTAGGCGCAAAAGGTGAAAAAAGGCAAGAAATGTAGCTAAATAACATATAAAATTATATTTAAGATGGGGTTTGGCGAAGCATGCCAGGGTTCAATTAGTAGGCTATAAATGAAGAAAAAGGGTTAAAATGTAACAAAGATAACAGTTAAGATTATAGTGAAGATAGGGTAGCGAAACACGCCGTGTTTTAGCTAGTATTCTACAATTTAGCATCGTCAAAAAAAAAAATCATTTGATAAAGGTTTAGAAGAAATTTAAAGAGGATGACGCTTTAGTCTCTTTGTAAATAACCCTATAGGTAAACCTCAAAAACAGAGAAAAAGAGAATATTAATTGTTTCCCTTCTTCCTTTGCTTTTCTCTTTCTTAACTTATCTTAAATTAGATCAAACAGGAAAAACATCGTGGCAATTAAATTATTAAAAACAAAACGAAAAATGAAATATTTTTAACTAAACCTTTTTAAAGATTTTCATTTAAAAAATTGCTTTTGTAAAATTACGAAATATCAAACTAATTGTATACTTTTTAATTTTGTGATTTACGTAGTTTTTTTTTTGGTTTTTGGTAACTATAACTTAACTCTCAAAAAAAAACTAATGATTAGTGTTCCTATTGTAATACTTGTATAACCTTTAAAAAATATGAAATGAAATTATTTATTGTATTTTAAGCCTAAGAAAGAAATTTTTAAATCTAAGCTTGTCTGGGAGTCTTAACTGATTCTTATAAAACAATTATACGTCTTATACTTATATAAAATATTTACAATTAATAGTGATTTAAATTTGAATTATTAATTAATAAAAAAATAAATAAATATTAATATTAATATTGCAACATTGTAAGGAAATTCCACAAAATTGATGAAATCAATGAGCGACGTAATTATATTTCAAGAAATCAATATTATGAAGTTGCCAAAAATTCTCTTTCTTTCGGATTTTTTATTTTTTTGTGTAAAAATATTTCAAAAATATTTTTCGATCTTAACCGAAGCTTTTATCCACTTAGGTTATGAGACCAACAGTTTGAGTTTTTTCTTTCGATATGTCAGTGTTTGCAGTAAAATAGTAAAATACATAGTTATACAGCTTATATGTGTACTTGTCATACAAACTTTGATACACATTTAAATCCATCGATGTTACCCCTAAATAATACGATATACAGTTTGAAATTCAGTTTCTTTAAAAAAACCCTTACACTCTACTACCATAATGCATGAATCAACTATGATTCTGATATACATAAAAAAACGAATCTGCTATATATAATGGCAATGATGTTGATTGTTGTTGGCAGTATCATGTATTAGGGATTAAAGTGGGTGGCTTGAGTAAATTCCAGTGCACAATAAAAATTTGCTGAAGTACTGAGTGCATTTTTTAAGAGCTTTTATATACCCCTTTACTGCTACTACAGCGACAAACAGTTTTTACTCGTACTATTAAAACTGCTGTTGTACATCGGTTCTTAGATTTCAATCATACAAAGAATTTGAAGAGATTAAATTTCAATGTCTTTTGACAACAATTTTTACAAAGGAAATAAAATTCTTGGAAAAAAATGAAAATATTTAAAACATTTTCGAGAAAATTAAAAATAAGACGCAGACATTTTTTCCTTATTTTAGAATTTCTCTTTCTTTTCATTACAATCACCGAAAATAGTTTAAAAAACAAGAAAAGGCAAAGGGTAAGATATTCAAGAAATTTACAAAGTCTTAACAAATATGGCATTAAGGGTATTCGTTTAACCTGTTAATCTGTGAACTTTTGCATTTGGAAACAACATTAAACAAATGCAATTTGCAAAAACCTTGCAAATATCTTTTATTTTATCTTCTTCATTTTAGTTATAAAAGTGTTAGGTTAGGTTAGGTTTCATGGGTCGCTCGTGGCTAGCAAGAACACTCGGAGACTCTATGGCCCATTGTGATAACCCATACAAAAAAAAAAAAACCTGAAAACTTATCAGAGACGAGAAAGATTGTGTCAAGCCCTAAGCTTGAATGTGCAAATCACTTGGCCAACCGGTACCGCTGACAAAATTGACCAGATTCGTTAGTGATATATCCCTGAGACAATACAGATCATGAAAGAGACATGCACCAAGATGCGTTAGTCTAAGCTCCCATTGACCGGGACAGTGACAAAGAAGGGGTTGTGCCTCCTCCTCCTCCTCCTCCTCCTCTTCCTGGTAGCTCCTACAGTAGCCATAAAAAGGGTAACCTATAGCTGTAAGAAAACTAATTCAATACCTTCTAAAATTCAGTAGAGTACTGGTCCTTTTCATTGACAGAGGAGGCCAGAGCATCCAGCTGTCAACGTCCACTCATCTATCAATTTCGATAATGCCCTCGGGGAAACATATATGTCCCCCTGGGTAAGAGTCACACGCATATATGACATCTTTATCGCGCATTTATCAATTAAATAGTTCCCTCTAATACCCCCATTACTCGAGTTCCATATCAGTACGACACCGTGTCGTTCAAGTTGGGGCAATGAGCGAATTGCAGATGAGTAGACATATAGACCTGGCTCCGTTGAAACTGAGAGCATCAATCGATGCAAGACTGTCCACGTAAACATCATTATCCGAAGGTTTGAAATCTAGTTTCTGATTACATCATGCGGCCTTATTGATATCATAAACATCGGTCTAGAACACAGTGCAATCAGAGGCCTATTTCATCAAAGTAAAAACCTGATCCAGCGCACGCTTCTGACTTCGAATCACCGGTATAGATCGAGATTGTGTCATGCCGAAAAACAGATCCCGTAGCTCCATCGCCTCAGTAAACTTTCTAGTCCTATAGGTGCTACGGAAGTTCATAAAAGTGATATCTTGGCTAAATTGTTGCTTAAAATTTTAACAACTTAGTAACATATTTTTCATCCAAATTGGACATTTATTTTAAGGGCTTTAAAATACTTAAACTTATTCTAGAAATTTAAGTGGCATTTAGCAGGCTATACGAATACTCCTATTTTAAACATATTAATTTGAAATGATTTTCAACTTTAGCAAAGATTCATGATTATGGCCTCTATGGCAATATTAGGAAAGAAGTAGAAGTTTCGATTAAAAACCGTGAATATTATTTGTAAAAATTTTCTCTGTGTTTTGGAATGAAATAAAGTAAGTAAATGAAGACAATTATTCAACGTTAAAAGTTTAGTAAAAGTGTATTACAAACGATAGAACGAAGAAGCAATTATAAATTACAAATAAATTGTATGCCATATATTTTTAGACTGTTGGGTTTGATATTGTCACTCGTTTGCTCTTCCCACCTATCACCCCTAATTGTATTGGCTAACGCCTTTACTCGCAGCATAATAAAATTTGGCTCAGTAGATAAACCAACAAATAAATGACAAATATTTTCAAACCAATGTGATCCAGTAAACAATTGAAAGATATGCATTATTGACTCGAAGTTATAAGAAGGAATTTATTTTGATTACCGTCTTCCGTATTTACTAAACCTTTTTTTAGTAAGAAGCTGTAACACTATGCGACAGAAAATAATAAAGTAAAAATACGTTGGTAGTGATACTGTGTTTCTGATAGGTGCCATCGAGTACAACAAGCATTTGTTTTGTAAAATATCGTAATATCTAGAATTCTTAAAAAACAGCAACAAAATTTTTAAAACAACAAGAGTTATACAACAAAAGCGAAAGGTACTTTATATTTTGAGCTTCAAAAAAAGATTACAAAAAAAAACTATGCAAGAAAAGAAACAGTAAAAATAACTGATAAGTGATACTATTTTCCTAAAAGCGCTATCAAAAACCAGAATATACCAAGAAAATCTTAAGTTACTGATGAAATACGTTTTTTGTACCTTCATACACTTATATACTAATAACTTAGCTATGTACACTAATTTTAAAATTTTTGGCAGATATGAAAAGAATGGGATATACTCTACTTTTAAATAGGATAAACCTTACTTAAGTAAACTTTCGGATTCTGTGCGCATTACTCAAGTAAAAGCATTTTTCATGCAATTTATTCCGTATTATTTATGAATTCGTTAGAGAAGTGCGTTTAGTTACGAATATAATGATACTTGTTTTTTTTTAAATCCGTTGAAAGTTGACTAAGTAAAAGCACCAATTTCTTAAAGCACCTCATGAAAAAGTAAGTCTATTTTAAATAAGGAACTACTTCTACTGCATACTATTATACAACCCTAATCAAAACCATACGAAACAGTTAAATGCTACTAATGAACGGGGCACTTATAATAAAAATTTTTAATATTAAAATATTTTTCCTTTACAATTGCGTCATTCAGATATAATTCATTAAGATGTAATCTTAAACTTCAGAACTCAAATTTTCAAACTCAATTTTTGTTTTTTAATTTTTAAATAAGTATTATATTTAAAATTTTGCCACAATTTCAAACATTATATGAAAAACTCTTTAATTTGTTTTTACTAAAAGTCGGTATAAACGCAAATCCTTTTAACTTATGTGCTTATGCATCCAACTACATTAACAAATGATATACATAATATACATACACACATATTTACATAAGATATATATTTCCTCCTCGACTTTGATGTCAATATAGGAAATATATGGTAAAACATGCACAATTTGCTGAAACTTAATTTGAACAATAAAAACAAAAAAAAAGAAGAAAATTATGCTAAAAGTAGCTCCTGTATACCACTGTGTCAACAGCTGACGTCTTTTAGTTTAACGACAATGAGGATGGTTTTCACTGAATAGTTGGTAACTACGGGTTTTTGCACATGAAATTAAAATTAATGATGGCCTTCAACATGTTTACACCTCATCTATTTTAACAAACTATTTTCTTCTTTCACATTTTACATTTCTTCGTTATATGTGTATGTGTTTGTTCTTCATATGTGATTGTATTTTACAGCAAAAAATTTGTTTTAAATTGTGGTAAGTACGGGTATAAGTTGGTCATTTATCTTAAAAGTGCCTTTACTAAAGCCCACTACAAAAGCGATCATGTAAAACGAATGTTGCCAAAGAAAATGCCATGTCCGAAACTGTTTAGAGCTAAATTATGTGGGTATGGTATCACGAGAGTACCAAAATAAACAATTTAAAATAACGGATTTTCCATAATAGTAATAGCGAACTTAAATATATTTTTATCTGGTTTTGCAAACATATTCGATATACTGAAAGTATACAATTTTTAAAAATTTTTAAAAGATTTAAAAGATTAAGAGGTTTTAAATTATCTAAAAATCATCAAAAATCTTTGATTGATTACTGTTATTATAAAGTTATGCAAAATTATAAAACAAGATAAAAAGTCAAAATTTGGACCAAATAAATTTTAAGAACTACTTTGATTATTTTAGCACTTTTTTTAGATTGCAAATAGTATGAACATGTAATAATAACCACAAGGATACTAGGAGTCTTGTAAAAAATCGAAGCAAATGGAAAATATTTAGAAGTTCACAGTCTTTAGTTAATTCCACAGGTATACGTAATTTTAATTAGAGCAACTAAAAGTTTTTTCGAAGGCTGTTTTGGGAGCTGAATTTAAATATGCACTCCTTTTTTCATATTCGTACTGTTTTCAAGATATTGTTCAATTTTTAACGCCTAATGTCCATTTAATGCAATAAAAAGTGAAAATATAGAAACGAAGAGCAATCTACACATTAGAAACATGGTAAAATGGAAAAATACCGCCGTCTTAAAATCCTTAATATTGTCCTTCGACTTTCGTTAAATCTCTCTTTTTGTTTGTCGTTCATATCATCTAAGTTTTTAGGAAACATGATAAAATGGAAAAATTACATTGAAATGGTAATGAAGTAAATTCATTTTGAAAGGCATTCGTCCTTTAATCATGCAATAATTTTGCAACAAATTGTCGGCTATTTGCTTGAAGTCCGTCTTATTTCTGGTTCTCTAGACAGTGATTTTTGTAAAATTGTCAAGACATTTCCGCTTCATCAACCGTAATGCGAGCAACTCTGTTTTTGTTTTTTTTTTTCGATAATTAAGTGTTTTTCTTCCTTATTAAAATCTTGTGCCGTTAATGAACTCTTTATCGGTTATAAACTGAAAATTTTCATTGAATTTGCACTCATACCAGGAAAAATTAGAAAATAGTCATTGCTCGTACGGGGAACAAGCTTGCATACTGATAACACGTCAGGATATTTATATTTTGCTAGTATTTTTTACAAAAGTAATATTTTTGGTCCACTGATTGAAACATATATTTTTCAGAAGATGGTTAAAAATCGCTTTTCGTTTGTCTACGAACACGCCACTTTAAAAAAGTGGTTTTATATGAAGCCTTTTTAGAAGACGAAACTGACGCAAAGTATTATATTTTTATAGTCGGCCTCCAGACAACCTACAAATAATACAATGTTTCAATTAAGAATTGTAAACCACAACTTTTTAATGTTTTTGCTGATAAATGTATTACAATTGTGATGATTGTAACTAATATTTTAAAGTTTGTATTATATTGCGCCTTTTTACATAATTGGATAATAACGAATTGGCTGGCCTGTGGTCGGACTTGTCACATTTTTTACAGAACATTTTACAGAAAATATCTCTGGGCCTTCATAGTCGGTGGGACACTGACAGTGGGATGAGCGTTAACCCGGGAAAGACGGAATTGGTACTGTTCACACGCAGGTACAAAGTTCCGTCGTGTTCCCTACTGCGTCTGCACGGGGCGAAGTATATAGAAGTAATCCTGGACTAGAAGCTATCTTGACTTTAGAATACGCGTGCGAGGGCGACGAGGGCAAACATTGCTCTGTACACTTGTCGTAGGGCCGGTGGAAAGTCCTGGCATCTGAATCGTAGATAATCCCATTGGATTTTTGACACGGTGTAAAGCTCATACTTAAGTATGGTACGATTGTATGGTGGAGGTCTCTTGAGAAGTTCAAAAAAGTGTAGCACTGATGATTACAGGTGCGCTCTGGTCCAATCCATCGAAGGCCTTGTTTGTATTACTGAACTGGCTTCCTGTGGACCTGATGGCGATGCAGATGGTGATCATGTCTACGATAAGGTTGAAGATGGCGAGAGATGGTCTGAGAGGGATTACGGGCATGCTGCCATCTTTAGGTATTTGGATACGATCACTATTCGGATAGATTACTGTACACCCAAACCCTTCTTGGGTGGAAAGTTCTCCATGTGCATTGCGCCAAAACCGGTAATTGCACCAGGTTCTGTTGAGTTGTACAAGGATGGATCGATATCCACTGAAGGGGTTGAGGGCGGTGTCCTTATTCCTGCATATGCAGTTAGAGTATCCTTCAAACTGCCGGACTACTGTAGTATCTTACAGCTGGAGGTCTCGGAGATAAAGAGGGCTGCGGTCTGGTTGATGTACTATAGGTAATATGATATTGATATCCGGATCTGTACTGACAGTCAGGCTGCGATCAGGGCGCTCTCCGGTGTCTACTCGTGATCGCGACTTGTGTGTGAATGTCGGTCATCTCTGAACGATATGACGAGACATTCATACCTGGAGATTATCTGGGTAAGGGGTCACTCTGAAACCCGAAGGAACTGTATGGCAGATGAACTGACCAGAGGGGGATCTCTCCTCGGCAACGATCAGATTGACCACTTGGTTGGAATGCCACTTTCCTTTTGTAGATGCCACTTTCGTTTTTGGTGGGACAATGAACTCACGTACTGTGTATCGAGACAGAGTGAATTTTGGGGTGCTGCGACATAGGCTGCAAATTCTGGTGGCTGCCATTACCGGGCACTGGGTGGCTGGTAATGTGAGCATTAGTGGGATTTCTTCTTTTGTGATTGGGCCTGGTTGGTTAGGTTCGAACTGGGATGAGGACATGTGGGTCCGATTGGACGCTACCTATTATGGGCATCACAATGGGATCAATATTAGACCCAAGTGAGCTGGACTAGTGTCTAGCTACCTGTCGTAACTAACTAACAACTAACTAGCAGGCAATGAACGGGCTGCTTGGATCTCTTTTATACTTGTTGTTCGAGAATTTTTAAGAATTTAAAACACTACAAATAGCGAAAATATTTTTACCGATTTACTAAAGGATTTGAAAAAGATGAGCGGTTTTACTAAGATTTAAAATTCTTGTAGTGACTTTTTTGACCAGCACGTATTAGTTGACTGTTACTGGAGTAGCATAAAGGAAACAAATAAAAATTTATATAAAGAAGAACTTAAACTCTTAATTTTAAGCTTTTTTTTCATAAACATATCCCATTCTTACTTTTCAATTTTTTATAAATATTTCGAAAGTTTGACGTTCTAGATTTTCTTCACTATTTTTCCCAAGGTTAGTCAGCCTAAATTAATGGCCCCATGCATGTTCCAAACTGTGAACAAAAACTTTGTAAACTAGTGTTATTAGTGAACTAAAAGAATAACCATTGTATAAAAAACGGCAGCTGTACGCAATTCACATACACACATCTTTAATATGTTTTAAATTATATTAAGGGCTATTATTACAACTTGCTTTTAACTAAAGGCAGGATTTTAACGGGCAGATAATTTGTTTTCATTATTATAATTATACAATAAGTTTAAAGTGAGTGATTAACTAAAGGGAAGATCATCCTACCTGTAACATTTAAATTTAAGTTTATGTTTGAACTTTCCATATACATAGGTTTGGCCATTTAAAAGTTTAAAATCAAAAATTCAATAAAACAAAAACGGTTTGAAATTTTTCCAAATTTATTTCGTTGTTGTGAAGTACAATTGTTCCCGTTTTTTTGTTCCTGTTACTCCTCTAGGGACCATATGGTTTCCACAAAGCATCTCCATCTAACACGGTTTACAGCTGTTGAATTTGCCTCTTCCCATGTTAGGTTGTTCTGTCTCCGTTCTTGGATAGTTGTGCATCTCCAGGTGTTTTTTGGTAGATGTTTCCGTTGTGAAGGACTGAAAGTTCGGCATCCTGAACGCCATTCTATGGACTGTTCAATGATTATTCGTAAAGTGTTGGCCTGATCTACGCAGCTTCTATTCTGTCTGAAGCCAACTTGTTCGCCTCGCAGTATGTTGTCTATTCTGCTCTGAAGCCTCCACTGTATTATAACTGCAAGTATCTTATTAATAATGTAAATAAAAGTGTAAAATTAATGATTTCATATAATAGACTCAAAAACGTATATAACTGCTGGTATGGAACGGAAAATTCCTTTGGCCAACGATTCCAAAATCCTAGTACTCCATAAGCTTTATTAAATATCATTGAAATATGTATGATCGCATTATGTTAGTTTATGATCTAACAAAATTTCAAGATCATTTATAACAATTACCCTTTCCATAGTTGTTTTTTTAATGATACAAAGTATCAAACTATTCAGCGGTAAAATGACATGTGTTTGCATTTTTGATTTGATTTTACACCATAAAGAGAAATATTCAATATCAGTTTACAGAGATGAACGACTAGAGATGATTGACCAGTGATGTAAAACACCATAAAAATTCGTTATTATTCTATCCAGGTAATAACCAGAAATAATAGAATAAAAAATCAACAATGGATAGTAAATAATTAAATTTTGCGCAGTTCTCTCGAGAAAAGCAAACAACTTTTTTATGTGGTTTACTATGTGATTTCGATGGAGCAAGGATGGTGAAGATCTTCCGGATACGTGAAAGGAGTAGATTTAAAGTATATTTATATCCGATGGCTGATTAACAAAAGCTAAATTAAGAAGTTTGCCAAATGTGTTGGTGGCGTTATTAATTCGAAAAAGACCATAAGCAAGCAGAGACTTAATAAAGCTATTCATTTCCAGAGGAATTTGGAAGTTGAAATCAAGAAGTTTGTCACACAGTATATTAGACAGATTAAAGTCTCCAAGTGCATCAGGTGCTGCTAAATACTTGCTACTATAAATAGAGGGCACACTACGGTGTGCTTAAGTGTGTGGAACAAGTAAATACCCTTAATATAATATAAGATAATCAGTGAAGTGGTGTGCTCTGACGTATTCTTCGACTTTAGGAAAGCACTTTAGTTTATAAAACGCAGTGCCAGTTGAGACGACTTGAGGGCAAAAATTTTTCCAGCAAAATGTATATACTTAATTATGGTCATGTATAACAATACCATATTACAGGTTCGACATAATGGTATGACCACTGAATCCTTCATGATAAATGCCTTCGCTTGGATGAGGTGTGGTAAAGTTATGCGGAGAAAGAAGGGGTGTAGTTTCGGGCGACCCAAGTTAGCCGAAGCATAGGTCGACAAAGAACACCTGGCTCAGAACAGTCTTAAAGGAGCTTAACACACAAAATAAATCGTTGGATGAAATTAAAACTTTTTTTATGATTAGTGTTTGTAATTGTAAAGATTTTTCTGTATTTTGCAGTTCTTTGAAGCATTAAGCAGATTTGAATTTTTTTGTTTAAATAATAATTTTTTCTGTAAATAATGCAGATTTTTCAGTTTTTAAGATTTTAGTTTTTTACTCTGAACTGTGTTATGATAATTCAATACCAATATTAATATTTAAAAATATCAATAATACACACATACACACATTGATTTTACTAAAAACTTTAAAATATCATGTACTTGTATATTTCTTCTATTTTTTTTCTTTTTAAACAATTTGAGAGTATTCAGCAGATAGTAATTTCAATTTTTTATGATTTTTATTTTATACATTTGAAAATAATTAAAATACACAAATATTTTGCCTTCAATTAAACTTTGAAATCTAAAATGAATTTTTTAATATTGTCTGAATACAATATAAAAAACAAACAGATTTAACCTAAATCAAAACATATGAAGTCATGTGAATAAAAAGTATGTTAAAAATTAAATTTATTTTATTTATGAACACTGTTTCAGAAAATACATCTATCGGATTAAATTTTAAAGTTTTAAAATCTTATCTATTAAAATTGGATTACCCTCATTTACATACATACTCGTATGTACATAATATACGGTCCGAAATACTTGAGGAAGGTAAAAGGGTAAAAACTTATAATTTTCTTATTTCGGAAATATTTGCTAAACATGTTAAGAGAAAAAAACATTAATTTGTGCAGAATTTATCAATTTTATATACATTGATAAGAAGATACAGATATTTTCAAAATTGATTTTGTGTGGTTTTTAAGAATATTATTAACAAACAAAAAGGCATTTCTTTACAAAGAGCGATGTAGTTTTAACTTGTTAGTTAGTTAAACTTACAAAAATTAAACATCTGAATTTTTTGCATTATTCTAATAATTCGTATCTTAAATATATTTGCACTTTCAAGACAGCTTTGGTTCATAAAACATAACATGCATGAAATATGTATGTTTTGCTTTACATAAATACCATACACTCAAACAATTTATTTGTTATAAAGAATGCTGCATCGAATAAAGAACAAAAAATAATTACAGAATCTTTCTTTTCCTTTTTTAAAAAATAACTCCATATAATTGCACCATATTTCTACTTTAACCCTAGTCTTACTAACAACTGCCTTTGAGACACATTTTAATGTTCAATGCAATGCAACAAATGGAATATCTAACATGTAACAATCATATTCCATGTCTTTTATTTTACACTAGCTAAAGTCCGGCGTGCTTCGCTACCCCCGCGTTAATTATTATGTTAAATGTTATTTTAGATACATTTAGCCACCTTCGCGAAGGGTGGTCATCTTGTCGCGATGCGAAGGCTTACGTGCAAGGACCCGTGAGGCTAAGCTGGCAGGGCCTCCCATACCAGAGTGACTCATGGCGAGCACTAAACTAAGAACTACCCATCCCCTGTGTGATAGCGTGTGTTTTTCCATATGGGGCGGCTTGATCAGGTTTGGACATCAAAAAGGTACAGTCCGTTGAATCCTAGGATTCTTCGTCGACTGTTCAACTGTCCGAAATCCGCTAGCGTCTGTTTTTATATTGGGGGGCTTGGTGGTCTGTCTGCTCCCAGAGGGATGGCATCTTTCTGAAACATGGCGGTCATGTATAAAATGCACAACTATTTGTCAGCCAGATGAGTGAAGGAATATCGAGCACCATGTATCTGGTCGAAGGCCTTGTAATCTCCGAAGACCCTATTTCCACGACGACGTCCTTGGGTCGCGGTGAATCGAATGCTACGAAGGTCCAGATTAGTCTGATGGAGACACCAGGTCAGGCTAGTATGCAAGCTACTGGTATCGAACCAAAAGCAGGATGAAGTAAGGGGAAACCTGGACTTCCAAATGCGTAAATCCTGCCCCGAAAAGGAGTAGTTGCAGAGAGGTGCCTCTGGATTCGAAGGCAAGCACCAGTGAAACCTAGGCAAGTAACCCTGTTCTTATTGTGAATAGGGGAAACGCAAACAAGTTTTCGGTCGCCCAAACCACCCACTGCCAGTGAAGGAAACGCAAGAAAGTCTTCGATTTCTGGATCTGTGCTCTCAGATAAGAAAACGTCCCAAAAGCACATAATTCCTACCAGAAGGGCCTTCCAGAAGCAACGCGCTGCTGATCGCTTCATGGATAAATTGGGTAAGAAGGCCTCAGAATCCCTAACCTCTGAGAAACTTGCTTCCCACAACTGGGCCAAATCCTATTTGGCCGAACAGACTAAGCAACCCCCTCTGGCTTCAAAGGGCGCACTTAAATCACAACGTTCGGAAGAGGAGGAGCAAAGTCAGCGCCAACAGCCCGGCACTTAACATCCGAAGCCATTAATGAATGGGTCTTATAGTGAGGTGTCCAAAGGTCATCTCATACGAGCCATCATTGACAGAAGCGACGCTGATTGCTCTATTTTCCGGGAGAACTGGGAATTAGCGCGGAAGAAGCAGATGGGAGTGTTCTGGAGAATCCTAAGGGAAAACCCAGCCTTTCTCTCAGTGTGACGATCCTGGATGGCATCGCAGGCGAGTTAAACTAATGGCCTGCTCAAATGAGCGATCGGTTTTGCTTCTAAAGCAGGCGATCACCCTTTTGGAAGGCCTATGGGAGGGTGCTAGACTCGAGTTGGTGTCTTTTGATGAGATTCCATGTCGGCCAAGGGCCATTGCCTGAATTCACGACGAACCATCCGATAAGAAGGAGATCCTGGATCTCATACAGTGTGGTAACCCTGACATCCCTTCACATGATTGGATGGTTGCCATGGTCTGTCTCTGCATCGGATGGCTAATCCAGGAGGATAATTCTCGTCCTGAACAAGCAGTCTCTGCCACCACTACGGAAGAAAGGTGGAAGGACCTACTACGGTTTCAAGTCTATCTTTCTATAGGCTTACCGGGGGAACAGGGAAAAACCGGTTCAGGACGAGAAAGATTCTGCTCCCGAGGATATGTCTTGTGACGAGACCAATAGTTCTTTCGTGCAAGAAGAAACACTTCTGGGTGATCTTTTTAAGACAATGGACGAAGTAGTTGACGAGGACGCTGCGCTCCTCCACCGCTTTATTGAGAGAGGAGTGGAACTGGCACTTGTTCAGGAACGCTGGATATTTGGTGACAGGGTCTGTAGACTACGTGCGGAGAACTATAAGCTGCTACATATTGCGGGGTCAGGTAAGATCAGATCGCGCATTGTGGCAAGCAAGAATTTGAGTATCTTAAGTCTATCTGATTACAGCGATGAGGATACGGTAGCGGCGGCCTGGGAGACCGGATTTGGTACCATTTTTTTGGTCTCAAGTTACATAGCTTACAACCATAGCGAACCTCTACCAAATAAAAAGGTTCGTGGCTTGACAAGTGCGGCGAGAATGGGAAATACGCCGCTTATATTGGGGCTGATGCCAACGCACACCACATTTGCTTGGGGAAGCTCGGACATGGACACAAGGGGTGAGTCTCTTTATTATTTTATCCTTTGTAGTGGTTTAGATATAATGAACATTGGCAGGGAACCTACCTTTGTGGTTTCGAATAGATATGACATTGGCCAGTTCCAGGCACTCAGATTTGATATGTGGATGGGGGTTACTGGAGAATGCTCCTTCTCCTACCATCTGTATATTGATTTCGAGATTGCGGTCAAGTCGCCTGGGACTAGAGTTTTTCAGAACAGGAGGAAGACGGACTGGGTTGAGCATCGCAACATCCAGTCCCGAACTCTTTCGGATCCTCAGAATATAAATAGTTGCCGCGGCATCGAGGCTTCTGTTAAGACCTTGACGGAAGCTTTCGATAGGGCAACGGGTGAGGCATGCAGACCAAGGGTCTGTAAGGGTAGGAAGCAACCACCATGGTGGAATTCCGATCGTGGCGACACCCTCGGGTAATGTCGCCGACTATTTAATGAGGCTATTGCGGAGGTGGGGGGGCGTCCACTTATAGATCCACATGGAATAGATTTAAAAACCGGATTGGAAGCGCAAAGCGCAAATCTTGGAGATCCTTCCGCAGCAGTGTAGAAGGACACTCCGAGACGAGCCGGTTCAGAAGATCTTGGCATTGTCAACGGCGATCCCTGGTTTTATTCAAAAACCATGTGGAAGCTGGACCAAAAGCGAACAGGAGACCTTGAATGTCTTGTTAGACGTACACTTTCCGGACAGTTTTCCTATGGGAGAGCGTCACATGGACAACTCAGACGATCACACCGAGTCCCACGTTCTAATTACGGAAATTGGATTGAGGGGGGCTTTGTGCAGTTTTGCACCGTACAAATCCCCTGGCCCGGATGGCACTCTTCCTGCCGATCTTTAGAATAGCGCTGATTTGTGTGATTCCTTGGCTGATGGCTATCTATATGGCATACTTAACATGGTCTTATATTCCTGAGTCTTGGACCGTGTGTAGGGTGGTACTTATTCCGAAGGGGAGTGAAGCCTCCCACACGGGACCAAAGACCTTCAGACCCATCATCTTTTCTTCTGAAGACTCTGGAATGTTTGGTCGACTTGCATCTTCGCAGTACGGTAGAAGCTGACCTATTATCTGCATCCCAACATGCCTACACTAGGAGTAGATCTGTTGAGACTGCGTTTCACTCGCCCGTGGGGTATATTGAAAATGCCCTCGAGCACAGGGAGTATGCTCTAGTGGCATTCCTGGATATAGAGGGGGCCTTTAAAAATGTGACACCGGAGGCGATAAGGTCGGCTCTGGTGGCACCGAATGTTCATTGATCTGTGGTAAGATTCATAGGGAGACTCCTGACTAACAGAGTCCTTGTCTCCACGCAGGTACAAGGTGCCGTCATTTAACCTACAGCGTCTGCACGGCATTGATCTGGGGCTGTCAGATAGCTCGAAGTATCTGGGCATAATCCTGGCGACGAGGGCGAATGTTGAACACGGTGGTCTAGCCTATTCTTATGTATAGTGCGGTTGAAAGTTGGAGGTCTCTGGAGAAATCCACATATCTTTGATATGGTTCTGCGGAGTGCAGCATTGATGATGCGCTCAGGTCCAGCCTTTCGAAGGCCTTGTTTGTACTGCTGAACTGGCTTCCAGCGGATCTGACGGCCAGGCAGATAGTGGGTATGTCTGCGATAAGGTTGGGGATGGCAGAGCATGTTCGGACGGGGTCTTCGGGCATGCGACCATCTTTAAGTATTTACACACGATCCCTCAGGATATCCCTGAGGACCAAACCCTTACTGGATAGAATATTCTCCGTGTGTATCTCACAAGAACCGGTAAATGGACCGGGTATTGTTGAGAATAACACGGATAGATCTAAATCCTCTAAGAGGTTGGAGGTGGCATCTTTATTCCTCTATACGGGGTGAGGGAACCATTTAAACTCTCGTACCACAGCAGTGACTTACTGGCGGAGGTCTCGGCGATAAAGAGAGTAGCGAACTGGTCTGCTCAACCTCGATAAAGGGAGGACCAAATGTTGTCTCTCCCTAAGTCCCATGGCTATCCATCGCACAGTCGTAGTCCTAAGGGGTCACTGCCTGATTCAAAGGTATAACGATAGTCTTAGTATTTCATTGAATGATTATTGCAGCAAAGGCACGACTTTGTTGATGGTTGATGGGCGTGAGTTCTTGTGCAACTTAACTTGTGTAACTTAACTAAGCCTCAAGACCTAAGTATTTATGCAAAATACAGTATAAAGTCATTTGTGGAATGCCCCATTCTAAAGATTGACAAGAAATGCTCAAAGCTGGGGCTTTCTCAACACTACAAACAGCACCAAAAGCAGCAGTATTCTCCGTTGTTGTGGAGCAACGTGTTCTAGTTTGGTTCTTCACATCACTTGTCCGAACAACTCAACTTTTGCAAACAATTGCTAGTCGAGAAGTTGTTTCACGAGAATCCTTTACGTTTAATGAGTTGTAAACTAGAATTTTTCACTACTTTTCTAGTTAATTTTAATAATTTAAATTCGCTGTTGAAGCATTTATTCATACAATTTTATTTATGGTATAGTAGTTCCTTGTCCTCTGTTATGTAGTTACAGGTTGACTCATGGCAACTGTATACAACTTTTTGATTACCAAACATAACTTTTTTGTATAACATATTTCCTTTTAATTTTTATTGTATTTTAAATTTGAAATATTTAGAAATTTTTCCTCGAGTGTTCATCTATCTTAACAAACACATAGTCTACATACGTAGTATGAACATACATATATACAAATACGCATACATTTAGGTTTAACAATATTGTTAAACACTCAATACATCTTTAAGTACTAACGATAAGTTAATGTATATATATACTAACTACATAGCGTGTGCATATTATATGTCGAGTGGGCCATCTATCGGTTTAAATTTGAACCAGCGGTTATTTCGAATCTTATGTCATTCTAATCTGTCACATCTTGGGATAACGAAGACTCTGGAAAAGCTAAAACAACGTTTATGTTGGATTGGATGTCAACAAGTAGTGGCCGACTGGATAGCAAACTGTAAACAGTGCCTGTCAGCTAAAGGTAAGAAGTAGTCGAGATCACGTACAACAATATAACTCGGGAGCTCCATTCGAGCGGATAGCGATAGACGTAGCAGGCCCTTTTCTTGTCAGCAAAGCCGGAAATTATTATGTCTTCGTTGTAATGGACTTTTTCAGCAAGTGACCGGAAGTGTATGCTATACCCAATCAGAAGGCAATTACGATTGTAAATGTTTTCGTAAATAACTGGGTATGTCGCTGTGGTGTTCCCATAGAGTTACATTCCGATGAGGGAAGAAATTTCGAGTCTGGCATTTTCAAAGAAATGTGTAAGATATATGGCGTAAAGAAAACTAGAACGACGCCGCTAAACCCGCAATCGGGCGGAATGGTAGAACGACTCAACTGAACTCTAGAGGAATATTTGCGAAAAGTGGTTGTCGAGCAGCAAAAAGATTGGAACGAACACTTTCAGAAATTTCTATTAGCATACCGATCTGATGTCCACGATTCAACGTCTAGAGCACCCTTCAAGATTCTTCTAGGACTGAATTAAAATTAACCTGTGACTTAGTGTATGGAGTCAAACCTACCGCGGAAAAAGAAGCCACATACCTCGAAAAACAAAAAAGTCTCAACGAGCTTCATGAATTCGTGCTCTCGCGAATAAAACTAACCAGCGATAGAATGAAAGCCGGATGCGATCAAGCGGCAATTACTGAGGGCTTCCAAGAAAGAAAATTAGTACAGGTTTATAATCCACAGCGGAAGAAAGGACTATCTCCCAAATTACAATCTAACTGGGATAAACTAACTGGGTAATCAAGCGACTGAACGATGTAGTTTACCGAATACAGAAACACAACAGCCCAAGAATTAAAATGAAAGTAGTGCACATAGAACGATTGGCAAGTTAAGGGAGAACTACACGAATTAAATGGATTTACGCTTGAGCAGCGTTAGGATTTATTGAAAATTTTTCATGATTTAAAATCGTCTTTACAAATGAAGCTTATTTTCATCTTGGTGGGTACTTCAATAAGTAAAATTGCCGTTTTTGAGGCTCATAAAGCCCATATTTCATATTTCGAAATCATTACGGTCAATGGAGGCACCTATCGCACCATGATAACCATGAGAACATGATTGTGCCCGCTTTTCATGGTATAGATGTGGACGATGTTTGGTTACAACAGGATGGTGTAACTTACAACACATCTTATGCCACAATCAATTTATTGCGTCAAACATTTGATGGCCGTTTAATTAGCCGAACTGGTGATGTCAGTTGGTCGCTAAGAAGCTGTGACATTTGACACCGTTGGACTATTTTCTGTGGATCGCCGTTAAAGACAAGTGTTATGCCGACAATCCAGAGACAATTGAGCATTTGAAGGCCAACATTCGTGATACCTTTGTTGTCTTTGTTTTATTTCATTTTTAAATTTAAGCTATTAGATGAACCATCCGATATTTAGGTTTCAAAACTGTCGGTCTGGCAAGCCTGTCAGCTATTAAAAATCTGTCATTTACGAATATGTTAAATTAAATGACATTCTATATCGTACACAATGACAAGGTTCAAGCATTATAATTAAATAAAAGTTTCATCGAAATTATAGCTTTATGTGTGTTTTATTTAACTCTACTTTTGAAACCGAAAAATTGATATACCTGTACATATGTACATGTGTACGTAATTTTTCTCAAAAATCAAATAAATTAAAAAGGTATTTATGGATATCATGTTATTTTAGTGAACGCTGACGGATTCATTAAACTTTGCCGTAAAGTGACTCATAAACTAATCATGCGATTATTACCAAATCGTAATTTTTTTATAATACAGTTTCAAAACAATAAAAGAAACTGCAGTTTGCTAACAATTTGATGATTTTTTCAGGAGTGCCTTAAATAAAAAATTTAATAACTCCGTCTATATTTGTCGGATTTGTAAAAGCAAAGCAGCATCTAAACCAGCAGCATTTAAAAAAGGTCATGAATAGTACGATTTCTATGTAAAATAGTGGGCAAAAATAGCTCTAAGCTTGAAAAATGTGGAACATATGGAATGAGAAATGAAGCAAAAAATTCGATGAAAAATGTGTTTGCTTAACAAATACACACAGATCCCATAGGATTAGTTAAATACTGTATTAATCATTTTAAAGCTCTGTTTCTCTCCTCACCAAATCCTAAAATATCCAATACCCGTTTTTATTTCTATAACTCAAGATTTTGAAGTAAAATGGTATCATTTGCCAGATTTTTTTTTTTTTTTTTTTTGTTTTGTCGCACCATGTAATTAAATAATAAATTTAATTTTAACAACTTAGTTTCGATCGTAAATCAGTGCCTTGTTTCTGTATATATTTGTGAGAAGTTTTCGCATCGAAAAGTGTTAAACAAAAAATTCCATCGTTTCTGGATGTGTAAGTAAAAAGTGTTTCTGTTATTTAATGGAAAAGAGGTAATGCTGACTACGTATTCATGAAAGTATTCCACTAAGAAGCTGACAAGATAACAAAATTTTAGTTGGTAACACTGTAAAATGAACAGCAGCTGAACAAATGCCAACACTTTAAAAATGCATAGTAATTTCAAAAAATGAAAATTTAATTGAATGAAACATTTATGAAATTTTATATTTTAAGTTAAACAAAAATAGTCTTAAATTATATAACAATAATAGATTAATTTTTATTAAAAATTTGATTTATAAAATTTGTTAATTCGGAAAAGATCTTTGTGACACTCGTAAAATAAAGTAACAGAAACAGTTTAAATCGCATATTTTCAATATCATACGTCAACAGACTCAAACGACAGATAGTTCTCACAATGAATAATTACAGAAATACTTCCAAGTAAGAAACCATTTAGGTTTCAATTTACATCGTTTTTGTTGTAATTTCATCGTTTCATATGAAAAATTTCTCGATGCGAAGGTTACAGAAATGTTGCACAAAATACACGAAATCTTAAATAATCGAATTCAATTTGATTAAAAATGCAGAATAGGGGTGATTATTATTTTAAGAAATTATACATACGTATGTGTTTGTGAATTTGCTTATGTATGTAAAATAAGCATGTATGTACTACACATGTATACTTTAGGCACTCCCTTTATAAACATTAAAAGGAAAAATATATGGTCGTCATAATACGTTTATGGTTTTATAGTTATTATTATTTTTTTATTATTTTTTTAAAACAAAAGTAAAAGTAAACAATTTTGTTTATCTACATATGTGATTTGTTGTTAAAAATATTGACAAACATATATCCTGTTTTATGAAAGAACTACTTGCAATATAAAGTTAAGTTGAAAATTGTTTGCAATTCAATTTTATCTCCTTAATTTAAATATGCAGGTATATACATGCATAGAAAATGTCATATATATTTTTAAAGCATCTGAGCTTGATCACAGCAAAAGGCAACTGTTCTAGATGCTGAAACTAATTATTTTTAATCCTAGTTTTGAACAAGTTACGCATTTTTTCCGAATTTAGATATCGGCCCAATAGTGGTGTAGTACTTCAAAACTTCTGACTCAAAAGTATTTTTAGCTAAGGTTTCAAGTTGTGTATATAAAGCTTAAAGTTAAAGATTAAAGATTTGACATTTTGGTGAAATTAAATACATTTGTTTTTAGAAATTACATCCCTTTTCTTTTTGTTATTAAAAAAATTTTAACAAAATAATAATATAAAACAAATACTTTTGAAGAAATATAAAATGAATTATGTTGTATATGCGAAGTTAGTTTTATAATTTAGCATAAGTTTTCTTTAGTTAAAAAAGAACTCTTTTCTAAAATGAAATGAAAATTATTACCTGAAACCATTTTTCTAAAAAGATGGTTATTTATAAAGAGAGAATGTACTTAAAACGAAAACGAAAATTGTAATTTATTGTTTATGTTGCCAAAACTCATAAATAAAAACTTTGCAGCAATTTTATTTTTAAAATGGAGAAATTTGTTTCTTTTTCACATAATACAATAAGACAACTGCTATTTTAGTTAAGTCACCTACAGTTTAGTCTATTCGTTGTAAGTTTGCGTTGAATCTAGTTTCACAAAAAAAGGAAGAACAAATTTAAATTAAAATCTGAATTTTATATAAGTAACCTTCACTTATAAGAATACATGCTTAAGTATACATATACATATGTATGTATGTATGCTTGGGTGAGTATATCTAAGCCAAGTTAAATCTTAATCTAGATAAATCTGCAAAGTTTTAGTTGAAGAATATGTTCAGAATTTTAATTAGAAATTGCATACAACAGATATGAATGTAAATAGACTCAAGTGGAACAAATATTATAAAAACTTCTGCTGATGACATCAGTCAACTGTCAAGATACATGTCGAACGACAACTATGTTTATGTAAAAATGTGTTCATGTGTGTGTGAGTCTAATGGAATATATGATTGCATGATGATGTTGAATGAGCTTTTATACATAAACCACTTAAATACACTCATTCTGAAACGAAAATATTATATATATGTACTCGTACGTATATATAAAGAAAATATTTATGAGTATGCCTTGATCTCTGCCAAAAATAGTTGAAATAAAAGAAAGAAGAATTACCAAAGTATATAGTACTCAAGTACATACTTAAAGGTAACGTTAGATAAACCAAATTCATGTACCATGAATTTATATGTAGGTCACACACTTTTTTAAAATTGTTCGCATAGTCTGCAATTTACATAAGTAAGGTTACATTTGACTATCAATATTTAACTATTTCATGTCCAATCGCCTTCACTTACTTTCATTTCTAGTTTAAATTCTCCAGAATATTTTTTTTTTAGCAATTTAGTTAAACTAGTATAAATTAAAAAATTCGCTTTTTATAAGTTATATTTTTTCAAAGGACTTTAGAACGTAAAACTTTTAATTTATACACATTTTATTAACGTAAAAAAAACTGATTTTTTTCATATATAAAAAAAAAAATCATTTTCATTCTGACTAGGCACTCTGGCAAGACACTGCGACCATTAGGATCTATTATGCGCCTTCCGGTCTACAGTTTGTTTAGCACATCTGTGGCATTCCTAATGAACAAGAGCAGATCTAAAAACCTATTTCTCCCCAAACATCTTCATCTACGCCTATCATGCATACCACATTCACACAATATGTCCTTCGCCATCTCTGTTGCCTGTGAACACAGTCTGCAAACATCCGTGACCGCAATCCTTATCAGATGCGCTCTGTCAGTTCACAATGACTTATAAAAAAATTTGTCACCAGTTTCAAGTCCAGCCTGCCGTACTTGAGAGCCTCAGAGCAACGCCTAAATTGCGGACTGATCGCCGCCATAGAGAGCAAGGTTCACTTCGAGCAATAAAGTCTTCTCAGCATCTGGCAATTTCTCATTCCTTGATTATATTGAGAATGGTAGTAAGTGGTGACACACAGTAGGGTTCCGGACCAATAAAGGATGTCACGGAGCCTTTTATAGTCAATGCATCCGCTATTTAGTTACCATCTCTCCCACAGTTTCCAGGCGCCAAAACAACTAGACTTTATTCCTAAGCGAAAGATTTTGCAACGCATCGTAGGAATATTTGTCTAGCTTAAGTAGCCTTGAAAGATCTAGATGTATATCTCAAGCAAACACATTTTTCATACAATTTTATCCACATTTTTCAAGTTTATGTGCGTTTTTACGCACTATTTTGTAAAGGAACCGTACTACTTATGAAATTATTAAGAAATTATATTAAGTTGTGAATAAAATGAGACTTATGGTTTATCAGCGTCTGTTACTTGCCAGGTATTCTTTTTTTTGTCGCACCGTGTAATAATTAAGAATAACAAAACCACACAAACCAGATGAAACACTTGTTGTGTTACGCTTGAATGTCTTTTCTAGAATGAATAATTCTTTTATTTCAGCAAGACAGTGATGCCATATTATAATTACATAAGTGGCCAACTAAGAATCTATCACTATGTGGCTGTTGCTACGTATATTGCAACAAAACCATAAATCTATTAACAATAAAAAATAATAACGAACTTAACAACAAGAAAATAATACAAAGGTGGGATAAAAGTAGAACACAATGCCGAATTATATATTTCTTTAATGAACATTTTTGTGAACAAACATAGAAAATACTCATTGTGTTCATATTATTATCAACATAAATAATTAAGCTTTTTCAGCTCTAATCGGAGTTAGTTTGCGTGTAAAACCAACTCTTTATTGATCAAGACAGGTAACAAGGGCGACTCTCTTGCCGTCTTAGCAGTTTTTATTTACCAACATCCAATTATAAGGTTTTCCGAATTCATCCTATAATTGGACTATAAGCAGCTGGTGACAAGGTCTTCTGCATTCACGCTGTCCACGGCAATACACCCGTTCTTGTGCTTTTGTCAGTCGACACCAAATCTAATGCCCGAGTCATCCTTGAATCTGTGCCAGATTAAGCCAGATATTAAGTGGAATTAAGAGTGCGCAATAGTGTTTTTCTCTTTTAATGCAAAAGGAAATAATCGAATTTTTTATTTAAAAAAGATGCAGACCTTTGTTTCGACCTTAACCAGACTGAGATATTCCTCAGCTGGAAACATAAACTGCGGCAGGGAATATATCGGGTGTTTTTTAGATGTTGATAATTTTTAGTTATTAGTTGCTTTCTGACGTTTAATTATGGATAGACTTACCCAAGAGCAACGCGCCGCCAATTCGCCAATTCACAAACTGATATTGATATCGAACATCTATTCAAAAATTTGTTATCTGATGAAGCCTATTTTTAGTTGAACGGGTACATAAGTATACAGAATTTTATCATTTACAGTGAGGATAACCCACAAGCTTTTGTCGAGACACATTACATCTACAGAAAATTACTGTTTTAAGCGCTTAATGGGCGGGCGGAGTCATTGGTCCACATGTCTTCAAAAGGATGATGGTCAGAGCGTTACTGTCAATCGTGAAAGGTATAGAGACATGAATGGAATTTTTTTCTGCCCCAATTAGCTGGCACTAATCTTGCTGACATGTGGCTCAAACAGGCCAATTGCTACACAGCGAGCGTTGCAATTGATCTACTCGAAGAATCTTCTGATGAAAGAGTAATTCTACGTAAGGCTCCAATAAATTGACCACCAAAATCGTGGGAGTCAACCGCATTGGATAATTACGATTGAGGTTGTGTAAATTCACTTGTTTATGTCACCTGAAAACCAACATTCGAAAAGTAATCGACGGCTGCATTTGCTGCGAATTTTTTGTGAAAAATGGCGTTCCAGATTGCGCCATGTATGAGTCAGCCGTGGCGGCTATATGCCCAAAATCATATTCAAACATTAATTTCATAAAATTTTCTATCCAGAAAGCCTGTTCATTGATATTAAAGATATATAGCATTTCTTTGTTTTATAATGGATTAAACTTGTGTAACTGTAAGAAAACATCCGATATTAATGGTCTTATCTTTGAGACCACTGTTCAGAGGCATATATGACCATCCATGGGCATACTAATTCAGATCAAACTCAAAATCAAAAGATCAAACCCGAACTAAGGCTTCATTAGATCAACAATCTTGATGCGGGAATTTAATCCTCTATCTCCTGCTAAAACACAGATCCAAAGGCACGACGTTAAGGACAAACTGACATTTAAATAAAAAAATAATAATGGTAGTATGCGTAACAGTAACTTCTGATTTTTTTTTTTTTTTGTTTAATAGTTTAAAAATAAATTTAGATATTCCGTTCAGATTTTTCGTTACAATGTCTGTATCTCAACATTATTTGATTGAAGGTTTGACTAAAAGAAATGCATAAAATAATAGAAATCTTTTAAATACCACCGTATATGCCGAAACATAACTTATTTACTGCTTATCCTGATATTATGTTTGTTTTATACAAATTACAAAGAGAATACTTTTTATTCTTTTTGAAGGACAAATTCCTAAATTTGGTGGCTAAAATAGACCAATTAAAGTTCTTTCCTGCTGTAGTCTATGTGCAAGTACACAGTAATTCACATAATTTACTTGAACTGCATTAAAATGTTCGAAAATTATTTAAAATAGCACTAAAGCTCATTTGTAAAATTAACTATTTAACACTTCGGTGCGCAAATACCAAAGAATATGTGTTGTTTTTCCAACAAGGCAATTAAAGCACATTATGTTTGTCAGCGCCTTTATGGTTAAATATGGGACTTATACTCAGTATAATACTGAGCTTTGATTACAAAAATAAGGACAATAATACTGACCTATTTTGCTTTATCGTGATGGCCTAGAACAGTTCCCTTACTGTGCAAGGTCTATCCACTCTAAAAGTGTTTGAATTACGGGCGCAATGAAAAGCTCCATTGCATATTTCAGTAATTGCGAAGGCTTGCAAAAGTTGTTTTAGAATTGTCAAGCATATATGGATATTGCTTTTATTTGATAACGACCCATTCAGTGGGATATATGATTACCATTGCCCGCCTTGAAATAGTACTTTAAATTAATTTTCTTTGTACCTCTAAGAAATTTATTTATAGCGAATTTATTTATTGTAGCAAAATATAATATAACCTATCTTTGTTTACAGTATGTTAGTTAGTGTTTTTTTCAAATGTTTGAGTATTTACGATAAGCTCTTTCATCTTACGTGGCGAAGTCAAAGGTTGTTACGGACTATTTGACATTTCCCAGTAAAAACTCATCGCACACAACAAGGGGATGAAGGAGACCTTGGAAACGAAGCAGCTTACTACTTAGCTAATGGAGGAGATCGACGGTTTTTCATTAGCCCTAAATCATTTTTCTCCGAGGATCAACTACGCGGTTGAGAATTTTTCGGTTATTGTAGAATATCTCCCACCTGAAACAGGCGCAAAGGTTTGTTTCCCTGTGTTTTAAAATAATTGCGGAATTCACAAAACCTTTGTATCATTGTATTCATTGTTAGATTGTACTGAAAAACGAAAGTTGTACGATTGTTCTTGGAAATTTTCATATAAAAATGTCCTACACTCACGCAATATTTTTCGTGTGTTTTTAAAAGTTGTATTGGTTTCCGTGCTATTAAGGTGATGTGAATACCAAATATTATTTTTTTTTTTTCACCAGCCAATTTGTTGAAAAAACTACATGTGTACATATAGTATTTTAACTACAAAATATTTTTCCTTGATTTATTTATCATTTTATATATGAAAATCAATTTATGAAATCTGCTTTGCTTCTCCTCGTTTGGTGCTTGGCGATTAATATAAAAACATACATTAATACATTGATACACTTGGTGTTCACAAGCAAGTAAACAAGAAGTGTATTCAATACATGATATAACGAAACCGAACCTTGTGAATTCGTCAAATAAAACTTTATATACTATGGTTTTGTGCAGTCGTATTTTAAAAATAAATTAAAAAATTTGAAAAAAACATTTTTCATACGTCATACCTGGATATTAATCTTATCCACTATATGTATTCGCATACTGCGTGTTTCACTTATAAACTCAAGATAGCACCAGCATATTTTAAATGCTTGTTCACCACAGTCTTATTTTTTCATGTTAGAATATACGATTTTATGGCGCTTCGTGAATCCCTCAATTATATATAAAATATTTTGGTTGTAAAGTCTGATAGAATAAATAAGTATATAAAAAAATATTTTCACAAGATTGTGTTAAAATCAAAAAAGTATAATAATATCGTCAAAATATTATTAAGAAGGTTGTAAAAAATATTTACCCTTAAAATCGTTTTATTGAGTTGGGAGCACAATACTACACTGCAAATTTGTTTATTAAATTGTCTAAATTAAAGACCACAACATGCGAAACTGAACATATATGCCAATTTGAATGATAATTCAAATTCCTACTGTCACTAAAATAATTGCCACATATCAGTAATGTAAAATCACAGCTTACTAAATTGGTTTTTTCAAGTAACTTAACAAGTTGCAACATTTCTGATCACACCATAAAAATAATTGAAAAACGAAAATTTAGTATTTCTTAATTATTGCTAATAATATTGCATTTTTAATTATTATTTTTTTAATTCCTTCTCAAAATTTACGTAATGAATTAACAACATTTGCTCCAATCGTTCAAAAGGTAAGGAAGAAAACAATTGCATTGCACCTTATCATATTTGACCGAACTGGTCCCATTCAATCAGAATGTTTTATAAATCGCATGTTTGCAATAGGATCATCCACGTAAACGTCTTTATTCGGACGAAGAAATTCGATTAAGAAATCTCTCAAAGAACGAGCAATACAAATCAGTTCATGGTTCTAAAAAAGAACGCTTTACAAAACAAATAAATAAATTTTTTGTTTGGATTTAAATATCCATTCCTATAAACAACTTGTAAAAATTTTTTTTTTTATTATACAGGGTGGACCAAAAGCTACCATGGGGCTTAAAAATGTAACAACGGTTTCGTTTATATATTTTTATTCTCTTCCATTTTTTTCAGATTATGTAAATAACACCTGGAGAAAAGATAGTGAAGACATTCACAACTTAAAAAAGAAACAGAATAATTGAATTTTAAATCAGCGATCAATTATTTTAACGAAAAGAGCGGAATTTCGTTGAATAGTTTGTCGTCACCACCAACACAGCACCCTTAGTTCGCTCTGCGGAAAAAGTGTAGAAAAAGTGTTTACGAAACACGAGAAACATCTACCAGAAGGCGTTCCGCTCAGCTAGAAATAGCTCGTATTTTAATAACAGATTAGCTGTTATTGCCATATATGAGCAATTGATGCAAGAAATAAAACCAACATCTAAATTTTGCAATTAAATTTCAACCGTTGGCTAAAAATGCTATTAACTTTATTGAAAATCTTATTATGAGTGAAGAAGCTCATTTTCATTTGAATGGTTCTGAGACATTCGCCAACGTCAAGTGCACTACAATAGCTGCACATTATGGTGTGGCATTACAACTTGAAATATTATTGGACCTTACTTCTTCGGAAATGAAGATGGAAGAGCTACAACACAAAATGGTGAGCTGTATCCGTTTATGATAGAACATTATTTACGTCCTGCTTTTGAAAACAGACATGAGGTGTGGTTTCAGCAAGATACAGCCATTGCCGAAGATACATCAGGGTTAGATGTAAAATATATATGGCCAGATAATAGATTTTGATGAAAGCAGATGTATGTGTCTGCATATTAAAATTTTATTTGTGTTGTTGTTTACTTTTTAGTTTTTTTCTTCAATGCACACTGTAAAGATGTACTAGTACCTCTACCACTACTACTGCTACATTACTACTACAAGTTAAGTTTTTTCTCTGACCACTTTTAGTATAAGCCCTTACGCACCAATGGGGTAAGTTCCAACTTTTGGAGCTAAGTGCCCCAACAGAGCCAATCTATGAAGTTGTTTAATGCTGCCTTTATGAGTGTCCATATTAGAAATATAATCGTTTAATAACTGATATTTCATAATCGGAAAAAAATATATGTTTAAGAAAAAAATTATAAAATTTTAAACCCCATGGTGACTTTTGGCCCACACTGTACTTAATTTTAACTTTATTCGTAATAATTAAATACTATAAGTTTTGCTATATATGTATGTATGTATATTTGTAATATTTTGCAGCACACAAAATTGCCAAACACAGTGACTGAGATGTACTGTTTTAGACTAATCGTTTCTTGGGGGATTTTTCTAAGATTTATTAATAGATTAGGTTCTTTTATATGAATTTTGAGTAAAGTTATTGATCCACCCTAACACAAACGTTTATGTGCTTAGGTGTAACTATATATGTATGTATGCTTAAACATGAATTTGTATGAATAAATCGAAATGCTTACATATCATAAGCCAGGAAAAGCTTAATTAAGTTTTAACCACAAGCCTAATGACAAAGAAAATATAACGAAGCGTTTGAATGTATACTATGCGGTTGAAACATTTTGATCTTTATCCTATATTAGGCATGCAAACATTCTTTCAACTTCTAAATATTTATATGTATGTGTATATATACGTGCGAATGGGTTCTTTCATAAAATGTGTTCATAAGTATGTCTGTGTGTAGGTAACATTAGAATAAATAATCAGAAAAAAGGTTGTTAAAAATAATCCTATTTTCTTTATGCATTTTAGCTTTCCTTTGCTCTTTCCCTTTGCCGTAATATATTATGTTTGCAATCAAGGCTGCGATTAACTGTCAAAAAATCATAAATAACATATCAATCGACGCACATATACATTCAGTACACATAGTTGAAGATGAGAAACAAAAAAAAATACAAATTACTTGGCTGAAAAAAACTAAATTGGCAATAAGAAGAAAACTTCCGTTTTCATGGTAACAAACGAAATGTTTTTAAATTTAAATTGTTGAGAATATTAACTTATAAGGTTATATTAAAAAGTTAGTTTTTCAAATACACACGGGGTAACAAGTCTATTTTTTGACGTATAAGAAGAGAAAGTGACAGAACATTTTAATTCAATAGAGTGAAGTACCCCGTTTTAAAAAAATTTTTTGCTGTAATTGCCGAAAAGACGACTGAGCGTATGAGTTATATTTATAAATTTAAAAGAATATATATCGCTTATACGACACCCATTAAATACAATTACAGCAAAAAAATTTCATTTTCAAAACTAGATACTTGCACTTTACTGGGAATAAAATATATATTTACAAATCAATTTTCATGAATTATGGTTTATTTTATTTCTCTTGTATGGAACTTTCTGAATAAAAAGTGAAACTGGCAAATATTTGCTGATTTTTTTTGCAGATTTTTAGAAATTAAAAATTTCATAATTTTCCCAAAAATATTTTTTTTAATATAATTTGTATCTCAATATCTCCAAAAATACTTAAAGCTTGTATAATTTGCGTTTTTTTTTTAGCAAATAGCGTAACGAAATCGAATAAGTCATATCGAAGTTATCATAATATGTATGAAGCAGCCTCTTTAAAAATCCCATATTTTGTAAAAAAAAAAATCTTCTAAAAAAACTTATCCATATAATCCGAGGTGATGATGATTTCTGAAGTTAAGCGATCATAGCGCATCAAAAGTTAGAAAATTTTTTTTCCATTTGTTGCATAGTGTAATCCAACAAATAAAAAATTATTGTTTTGTACGTTCGTACGTTCCCATTGTTTTTTTTTTTTTTTTTTTTTTTTTTTTTTTTTTTTTGTCAAAAAATATTCATATTTGTAACTGCGCTGATAAAAAAATGTTGTAGCCTTACTTAAAGGTAGTTTTATTGTGATATTTCGTTTTTAAGTTTATTCAATATGCTAAACCGTTTTTGACTACGCATATATATAATGTATAACCTACTCCGTATTAGAAATAACAGTTATCTTTAAAACAAGAGCTAATCTAAAAATCACGTTTAGCAATATTGAATTCAGCATATTGAAATTAGGCTTACCAGTCGGCTGCCTTGTTTATCGAAAAAAATGTGTAAAATTCATTAACAATGTTAGTGATTTCCATGTGAGAAGTACTATTCTCCTTGATTCATTTATATAAGTTATCTATACCAAACTCGAGGCTATCAGTATTAAAATTTTTCTGATATAGGATAACTTAAAACAAATTATTATCTTAAAATGTCCCTTTTATTAGTCAGACAGTTCAAAGACATAAAAAAGATCTATAAGGTAAAAATAAACTTTTAAATATGCAATAAGAGATTGATACTTATAAAACTATTAGATTAACCCTTCATTCGTAGCTAGGAGTCTTCGTGCTGTATATCTATAAAATGTATAATTGCTAATGATCTCTACACATACAAAATTCCATATTTAGTATAAATAGAAGGTGTTTGTGACCGATGCTTTATATTAACTATGAAGTCATTACGACCAAATATTTACTTTGTATTATTTATATATGTACACTTTTTAAATGATTGACTACGAACCCATTGAGACCAAATTTATAAACTTTTACTGCTACCATTTTAAATTTTACTTGGCGAGATTCGACAAGTAGCCGTGGCACCTTCCATTCATACTTACTATTGGATTTTGTAATGTGGAGTACGATTACTATTAAAGTTTTGTTATCTATCCACATCAGCCTAAAACCAAGAATAACAGAAATCATATTAGATAAAGGCTGTCTATATACGTATAATTGTAAAAATGAATGTGTTTTGAAGACTGTATACAGTAGAGCTGCAAAGCTATCGATAGTCGGCCCATTCGATAGTAGATAGTAGTTTCGATACTATCGATAATATCGATACTATCAATAGTAGCTCCACTGTATACAGTCTTCAAAACACATTCATTTTCGATACTATCGATACTATCGAATGCTCTTAAAAGCTGAGTTAGTGAAAACAACGTACAAAGTTGCACTGTTGTCAAACTTTAGATGTTAGTTAGTGAAAACGTATCGCAGCAGCCAGTCAGTCATTTATTGTTAAAGTAATGCCAAAGTTGACAGTTGCAACGTAAAAATCAAAATTCTGTAAACTTTTTACGTGACAATGAAAATGTAAGCAGCAAGGTGCTTTGGTTATCTAGAGAATTTCACAGCTGATCCCCAAGTACACGATACGTTTTCACTAACTTAGCCTTAAGTGTTACTTGTAGCAACAGTATTAGAATTCAAGTTAAAGGAAAATACTAATAATAAATACACAGTATTGAAACAAATAATAGGGACACTTTTTTTGCGGTATGTCATAAAATTTGATGTTGAAGTTTTTTGTATAGTAATCCTTATATATAGCGAAAATTATCTAAATTGTCTAAATTGTCGAAATGGTCTAAAACTAAAGTAATTAGTGAGGTCCAGTGAAGAAAACTGCATAGACTATGGAAACAATTGTCAGTTTTGATAAACTATTAATTCGTACTTCAAAGATTAATCCCTTCAAGTCATCAAAAAGCCTCAAAAATGAACTTATTCCCCTGTCTCCAGTCGCACAAAAAGAAAAAGACTTATGGAAGCTAAACTTATGTGTAAAAGTCCTCAACATGCACCCGCACTGCATAGGCAGAACAACATGCTATGGTCTGACGAAATGAAGATTAATTTGTTGGGTTTAAATGCAAAATGTACGAACATATTTTAGTTGTAATTCAAACTTTATTTCAGTTTAACAAATTTAAGAGACTGTTAAACTGTGTCCCTATGTAACTACACGGCTGACAACCTGCGTCGGACAAATTTTTGCAGATGTTACTTTGACTACATTTAGTGGCCTCCGTATTTACTCATAGAATTTGACGATTGTATCGATAGTGAAAAAAAACTATCGATGGTCAGCCAAAAACCAAACTATCGATACTATCGATAGTACTATCGATTGTTTTGCAGCTCTAGAATACAGCTAAAAAGCAGAACTACAGTATCAGTTTCTGGAAGATACAAATGGGTGAATTTTTGTCGGAAGGGGACAAAATGGGGAAAATTAAGATAACAATTAAGATGAGTTAGCTAGAAAATTATTAAAAGGTCTAAATAGCTTGTTATTTTCATAAGAAAACCACAATATCTCTATTTACTGAAAAAATTTTTGTTTAAAATTCGATGAAGAAGTCCACTACTGAATTATCCTTGTTTAGTTGTTCAGTCTCGTAGTAAAGTTATTACAAACATTGAGATCAAAAATGTATTTGTTAGTTCTTTTGAAAATTTTGTGATCTCTTGAAGAAGAAACAAATTCGTCTATTTTTCAATTTTTCTCTCTTTTTGAAACCATCATTCTAGCACAAGGACATAAAAAAATTGTTTTTATTGAAAGTTTATTATGAATCATACAACATATATTCGTATACAAATGCAAATCGAAACGAGTCTAAGATATTAATGTAATATTCTAGGTTTCAGGAAAAATTATTGTATATATTTAAAGATTAAGGGAATTAATGAAGCAAAAATTAAAATGGTGATAACATATGGTCACCAAAAGAACAACAACTACTAAAATATACTAAAAAAAATTATTTCCAATCTAACCATAGTTCACTGCTCTTGGTCAAACAAAATAAGAATATTTACTTGGTTTTTTGTGAAAATATATTCTTGTTTTGTGGTTTCGATTTAATTTTCAGTATTTATTTTATTTTATTTTATTTTTTATTTATTTTTATTTATTTTTTGTCATAGAAAACGTAATAAATCAGTATTAGCATTTTTGTTGAACAAAATCCGTTTAGATATACATTTTAAAATTGGTTGTATACATATATTTTAACATTTCATTACATTTAAATGTAGACTGCACACACATTTACGTATAAAATTATGGTTTGCGTGTTATATTTAAACAATTTTATTCGATTTCAATTTAACTGATTTCTGGCTTCTTAGGTGTGCTGAATTTGCATACAAAAAATCTTAAACTGGCAGAGTTAGTTACAAAAACCATATTTAGATCTACAAATCAACCAACCAATTTTATTCAACCATTCAGGCAGCACACATTCATCACTTTCGAATACACACAGTCATGTATTTGATTTCTTTTATCCTTGTACATTCGCACTTGCATGTGTATGTTTATTGTTGCGGCTGAATGAAATTCATTGTCTAAGTGGAGCTCGTTTACATATCGTTCTAAGGATCCTTTCTCTAAACACATATGCTATAACACATAGAAACAATGTTGCATATCTTTGTATGCGTGTCACGTAATTTATAAAAAGTAAATTCGTTTTAAGCGCTGAAACATTATTTTTTATTTAATTTTGTTTTTTTTAATTTTTTTTTTTTTTTTGTTTTCGAGAAATAAAAAAAATTTTAAATTCAAATATATATAAACACACTTGAATTAGAATCCGTGATGAGCGTGTAAAATGCACAGAATGAATATTGAGTTCTGATTTAAATTTTCGAATGGTTACAATTGTGGTTTTCAGTTTAACTTTCATTAAAAAATACATTTAAAATCGTTTTTAATTTTTTTTTTCAATTATATATATAGTTTTTCAGTAGATGTTCCCAAAAATTACAATATAAATATATATCTATATACATATACATAAATATAAACCGTTTACAAATATAATGTCTTCGGTAGTCTCTTTTAGCAGACATTGCATTATATTCACAATAGTCATCTACGTTTAACCCTTGATGACAAAGAACCACCTTAAACAGAGTAATATGGATACCCGGCTACCTTTAAGTTTTGCTGATTCCCCGAAATAATCTAAAAGCCTTTTTTCTTTCGTTTCAATAATAACACGGTACGACAAATTGAAATACCTGGCAAGTAATACTATTTTTCTGAAGGGCGCTGCCGACGAGAATAAGAATATTAAGTTATGAATAAAATGAGACTTATGGTTTAGAATGTCGTTGGAAATTCACGAAGTTATTAAATTTTTTAGTAAAGCAACTCATTGACTATATATATATATATATATATATATATATATATATATATATATATATATATATATATATATATATATATACATGTATATAAATATATATGTACGGGAAATTCCCTCAGTCAATATATATATATATATATACATGTATATACATGTATATATATATATATATATATACATGTGTATATATATACATGTATATAAATATATATGTACGGGAAATTCCCTCAGTCAATGAGTTGCTTTACTAAAAAATTTAATAACTTCGTGAATTTCCAACGACATTCTAAACCATATATATATATATATGTATGTATATACATACATATTATATAATTTTTTGTTTTTATTTTAGTTTTGTTTTATTTTATTAATATGATCGAAAAATCAAATAACCTAATGTCGCCTATTTTATATGATCTTTACTCGTTTCCTGTCTATAAAATCAAAGTATCAAAATGTAAACGCACAAAATAAATAAACGCACGAAAAAAAGCTTAAATATAAAAATTTTGAATTCATAACCACGTTTCTGTTGAAAGACTTATGGTATAGGAGTGAGACTTCTGGTATGTGCGCATGAAATAGAATGAGTAATAGGATATTAGAATATTTGTTTTAATATTTAGCAATGTGAATTTAATATAGTGAAAATTTCTAACTGTTTTGTTTACCAACATTTGCTTGACTTCCTTTTTTTACTGCTCACATATACATTAATACATACTTATTTAAGTGTTCAACACAAAAAGACAGAGGTCGGCACAAATAGAGCATTTAAATATAATTTTTGTGATACATATTTCTTATGAGTACTAACACACATGCTTACCCACAAGTAAAATGTGTGCTAACTACTGTTATATACACATATACGTGTATATAAGCATGTATGTTTGTGCCCAATGAACATATTAACCTTAAAGAGTATGATTTAAAGTCTTACAGAATTTAGAAAAATAAATCGTCTAGCATTAAAAAAAAAAATAATACATACATTTTATATTTACAGACAGATATATATTTACAGACAGTTTAAATTACAATAATAAAAAATACATACATATATAGCGAAGTAAATAAATATTCAAAATACCAGTAAACGCTTTCAAAAAAAACATTGTCATTGAAATTATTCTATACATCTATAATTTATATTGCTGAGTAAAATGAAAGTTTAGATGTGAAACTTTAGAATTATACGAAAGCTTTTTAGCATTTTTACTATAATATAAGCGAAATCGCAGTTCCATATTGTAATAAAATTTTATAGGTATCTGTGTGACAGGACAATTATTTGTGATCATTCTACAGTGGTTTCCGGCATAGGCCGAAAAAAAATAAAGCCTAATTTTTTTCATCAAATATGGCATCACTATTTTCAGATGGAACAAACTTTACAAGGGTGTGGTTTTTGTTTCATTTACACCGTCCCCGTTAAAAGTAGCCGCAAAAAAGACAGCATATTATTAGTTGCTGCTTGCAGTGTAAAATATAACATAAACAAGTTTAAAACTCTAGAAAGTTTTCCGTAATTATTTGAACCAAAATTATTCTTAAAGATTTTTATTTTATTTTTAAATAATTTTTTTGTCATTAGCTTTGTGAATATTTATTAAAAGCATTTATTTTTCCCCATGCCGTTTTTATTTATATTTACTCGTGACTATATTTTAACTTCCGTAAAAGTTTTATTTGTGTTCCTTCTGATTCCCAAAATCGGATTTTTTATTGTTATTACTCGTAGACAATGTTTTGAGATTATATACTGCTAACTTCAGCCATCACCTAGTGACACTCTTTGTATTTTCTTCTACAGATTAAAATGATCTCTTAGGTTTTGACACAAATTTCTAAATAACACTATTCGACACAATAGAATAAACGAAATATACGTCGAAATTTCTGAAATGCACCACCGCGTTCAACAAAAATCTGTTCTTAAAAATTTCATAACGCCTGCAAAATTTTGAGTTACGACTAAAAAACTGATTTTATGAACTTTTACTACAAGCTAATAACTTACTTGAATACTAACCCTTTAACGTTTTTGGCTGCCTTAGGGCTATCTCAGCTATCAATTATTCATTCACATTTAAAAAACCATACATTTTTTTAATTTAGGTTTTATTCCGTTTTGTTGCCAACAGTTCTGTTTATCGTTATAAATTTGTGTAAATCGAATCAGTTGAGTTTTGTTCTTTCTGTAAACATTTTTGTACAAGAAAACAGTTAAATCGAAAAAAAGTTCTAGAATACCAACCAATCATTACGAAAAATTTGCCAAGCAAACATAATTTTGTACGATCTGCAACTTAGGACCCACTTGACCGTTTATGGCAAAAGTTTTAGTATATGCATATTTTTCATTTGGCAGTACTACATGAATAAAATATAGAGAAATGGCGCAGTTTTACGCAATAGAAGGAATAATCAATTTCAATGGAGAAATAATGGACTCGTTAGAAGCGATGCATTCTGATAAAGAAAAATTTGATTATAGAAGCGATAGTGAATTTGAATATCCAAGTTATGTAGTTGATGACATTCGTGCTGAAAAGCTACAAAAAATTAATATGTAGAATTTCATGAATGGACTTCATCCTCTATTCTTTGTTTAATTAACGATTCACATTTGCCAAAATCTTATTTATTTTAGCACATGATGGTGTTTTTAATGGTTAAGCTAGTTTTTTTTTTGCTTTTATTTTAATTTTACTGTGAAATTTGCCTAAACTTTTTTTAATATAATCTAATAAAAAACATATTGATTCTTTTTGTGACCGTAAACGGTCAAGGATACCCTTGAGCTGCCTTGTGATTTTCTTATCTATTTTATCGAATAACACAACTATAGACGAAAAACGTAAATAAGTTATTCTGACACAGATTATTAATCGCAAACAAAATTCCGAAGTTGCTCAGATCTAACTTAAGTTTTTGACCGTTAAAGTGTTAAATGATTTTAGGCTTAGAAAAAAACGAACAGGCTTTTGGAATGGTATATGTATATTGTATTTAGGAAACCTTGAGGAATTTTTGTCACATTTTTTTCCAATTCTTTTCACATTTTTACAGTTGGGAGATGTACATGTTATATAGGAACCGATCTCTTTATGAATTTATTAGAAAAGTATGTTTAGTTATCAATAAAATTCGACCTACTCTTCAGAAATCTGTTGCCAATTGACTGGGCCATTTAACTTTTTAGTAATCCTTATTAGTAGATCTTTCAGATCCTTATATATCCGGACAACGAAAATAACCTAACAAGCAAAAATTAATTTTATTATCATCTGCTTTTGATATTATAGATAGTATATAGATTGTTTTTTAACATTTTAGAGCATTTTCAAATTTATTTTTGGTTTGAATTAATTATTTTTTCAGGCTTTTACTTGCAAGAGAAGTTACATTTAGGTATCAGCCAAACCCATTTTAATAGTAAATAATTTCCACAATTGTATAATGAAGAAAACAATGCTTACGTTAGTATTCTAACTGAAAGTATGTTTGACTGCCGACTCCATACATGTAGAAAAATAATGTGCATTCAAATAAATCTGTTTGATAGTAAGATTATCTGCTTGTATGTAAATACATATGTATATACATAAAGGGTCCGCCAATTTTTTTTTTTTTTTTTTGAAAATGCTATAAAAAAAACTACTGAATATTTTCTCAAATTTCTTTTTTTATTTGAAAGTACAAACACTTCGGTTAATAATGAAAAATAATTTCATTCAAATGGCTGCCTCGGCTGACCATGCAATAGCCTACACGATCGGTCCAATTTTTAAGCACATTATCAATTGTGTGCAGCTGTACTTCACCAATGGCTTCACGAATATTGTCCTTTGAAGCGTCAATTGGCGTAACACTTATCTTTACGGCACCCCACATGTAATAGTCTAACGGTGTCAAATCGAAGCTTCGAGGTGGCCAAACGACATCAGCCCTGCGGCTGATAATGCGATCTTCAAAGACAGAGCGCAAACATCGAGTGTAGCTTCGGCTTTGTGGCACGTAGCGCCGTTCTGTTGAAACCAAATGTTGCTGATATCCTTCTCTTGAATTTTTGTGAACAAAAATTCGTTCAACATATCCCGATAACGATCGCCATTGACTGTAACGGCTACTCTTTGCTCATTTTCGAAGAAAAATGGGCCAATTATGCATCTGGACCAAAATCCAGAATACGGGTTTTCTGTGCTCCAAATGCGACAATTTTGCTTGTTTACATATCCGTCAAGATCAAAATGAGCTTCATCAAAATGAGCTTCATTTGACAAAATCGGCATCTTCCGTAAGACGATCGCATGCTGAGATTCCCAGCGTTGTTCAAGCGTATACACAACCATATTCGTTCAGCGAAATGATAAAACTAATTACCTGTCAAATCAGACATGAGTTAAGTGTTACCATTCACGAAATAAGCACTAGTTGAAAAAAAAAACATTAGATCGCGGACCCTATATAATATTATGTAAATACAAGCAGTACATTATTACATAGTAATACGTTCATGGAATAAAGCACATTTGTTAAGGAAAAAAGTGTAAAATATTGACACGGATATACACATATATAAAAAAATAAATAAATTTAAAAAAACAACAACATAAATAATCTAAGAATATTCAAAGACATCATGCAGTAAATCTATGGATTAAGAACGAAGTGTAAAATAAAACAGGACAGATAAACCTACAAGTGTATTTTTTTTATAGATTTTATTATTCAAATACAAAGGGTGCACCAAATTGAATGAACAAAAATATTTCAGCCATATATATACTTATGGTATAATAGAATTGTCAAACAAAATTATTGGAATAATGTACATACATAGGTAATTGCGCAAAAAAAAAAAGAAAAATTGGAGTGTGTGAGGAACTTATTAATTGCGCTAACAATTTTTATTTTTACTGAATTTATGAAAACTGTAAACTCGTTGCTTAAGATCAACGATGAACAACATAATAGTTCAGAGAAAAGGGGAAGGTCAATTCGCTGAATACAAAGATGGTCTTACTTTGCCAAATGAAGAACAGCTAGGAAAATGCTATCAAAACTTATAAATTTTTTATAAATCTTAAATTTTTCAATTCTATAGTTTCCTTTATTCGGCTAGGGAATAACTAGTTCTTTGTTTTGAGGAGGACGGTTACCAAACAATTAGTAAGTTGGCGGAACAAATTAACTGCGATCATAAAAGGATTCTAATTAATCTCAATTCAATGGGATTTGACGTGTTGCGTGGTAAAATAATTTCATTACCCTGTTTCATAAATATGTCGTCTGGTAACACTGGTGATAATAAATGTCAATAAATTTAACAAAAGAGAAAAGAAATATCTGCCATTTGTAAAAAAAAAGTAAAAAGGGGATCGTCATGTGTGTTAAGCGACAATTATAATTATTTATTTTTCACAATAAGAACACAAGTGCAAGTTAAATAAATAATATTGTATTAACTAAATAAAATAACTTTATGAATTTGTTTGAAGTAATTAATATGTAAATGAATTTTCAGATTAAAGTTTATCATAATTTGCTTTAACTACGTTCTTATTTTTGCTTTAACTACGAAACGTTTTAAATAACAACTAAAACCTTTAGCTCACGTAGTATTTTTATATTTTATTTCTTCTACGAAATTGTTAGTGTTTTATGATGTAAAGGCAGACAACAAAATATAAAGTTACAAATCTGCGGTAAAGGAACATTTTGGATCATTCATTTTATCGATATTTTATTTTTTTTTTTAATTAGCTTTACAGATCAGGTGGAAAATCAGGTTTACTCAGTATATGAAACGCAATTTATTTTTCGTTGTATATTGCATATGAATATACTGCATATGATGCACTTACTACTGTACTTAGACTTGCAGCAGCTACATATCCACAATGAAACCAATGAACTAATTTCATTAAAATCAAATATTGATGTGTATAGAGATTTGAAAATAACTAAATTAGAGGAATAAATGCTTTATTTTTTCGAATTGTACCTATGTATGTCAGCTTCCATTCAATAACCATTTTTTCTACATCAAAAGTTGAAAACAAATTATTAAACACAAAACGGCTGTTAATTGTTTGATTTTCCAAAGTTTGATTGGACCTTCCACACATATTCTAATTTATAATCGACAGCCAGTTAAAATTTTAGACCATACTTTACACTTTTTAAGGGCTTTTATTGTCTAAAAATACAACGACCTTGAAAAGCCACCAACTGTTCATAAGCAGTTACATCTTCATAACAGTTGTAAAATATTGAAAGATAAACTTCCCAGCGTTTCCACATATGTAGAACAAGAGCGAACTTATTATTGCTTTGTCTCTGTATGCAACTTTATGAATAAATAGTGAAACTGGTAAATATTTGCTGATTTTTATTTTTTGTAAATTTTTAGAAATCAAAAATATCATAATTAAAAAAATATATATATTTTATGATATTGTTCTCAATAACTCCAAAAATACGGGTTTTATTAAAAAATTATATTAGAATGATTTAAATCCGGTATAATTTGAAATTTTTTAACATATGGCTTAACGAAATCAAATAAGGCATTGCCAAAAATCTCACAGTTAAAAAAAAAAATTCTATAAACAATCTGAAATGCTGATGATTTTTGAAATTACGCGGCCATAGTGCATAAAAAAATATAGTGGTTATCCAAGGTCAGAAAATTTTTTTTTCATTTGTTGCATAGTGTAATTAATACGTACATATTTCGTAATACTATAGCGGTTTTTTTCCCTATCTAATAAAGAAAAACGTTTAAAAAATATATTTTTATCGACAGATTGTTTCTAGAATTTAAAAAAAAACCTTTAAATTTATATAAATATTTATTTAAAAAATACATTTTTAACATTGAAAAAAAAACATTGAAAAATTTATTGTTTTACTCGTAGAAGATATTTCCCGAGAGTATTAAAACATATAATGAAAGTTTTGCATTATTATTTCTTTACTTCACTCTCATCTTCTACTAAGACTGACGCATAATATATCATAAAAAAGTCCCTAGAAGGTATAAAATTTAAAACAGGATTACTACTCCTATAAAAGTAATAAACAGTTTCTTCTTTTCCATTATCAGCCACCAACTAAATATTTAATACCGTGTAATTAGGCTAGTTTAACGAATGGTTATGCCTTTAATTAAAGTAAAATGAAGAAAAAATATTTATTTTTCACTTATTGTTGAATTCTGTGGTTAGTCATACTACTAAGATTCTTTTATGTTTTTCTTAATTACTTTTTCGTTAAAATTTTCCATTGAAATGTTTTTCTTACCATCGCAAGTATAAAGAAAATCTTCCATTCTTTGCTTTATTTTACATTTTTTATATTTATAATTTATAAATATTAAATACTTTTACACAATAAAATGATATGTATGGTGTGTACAGTGTTTTATGGCTACTTTTGATATTTTAAGATCTTTTATGACAGCAATATCGAAAATACCTTGAATATGAAAACTAATTAAAAAACAATGGAAATTATCTTCGATTATAGAAGAGAGGTGATTAGTTGAATTAGACTTCAATTTGTATTATATACTTTACACAGTGGAGAGATATCAGCAGAATCGATCGGCATTTTCATGATAAGTAATAATGTTAAAAAGAAAGTTGTTGGAAATACATATACATATGTATATGTGTGACATATATTGTAAATTTCTTTGTAAGTTTATTTGTTTGTTTGTCATGCAATGACGCTTAAACGACTGAACCGATTTTAATGAAATGTGGAACACACATAGATCTAGGTAACTAAAGTGTTATAGGTATGCTTCTTTTCAAATTTGGACCTGGGGGGCGATTAAAATCTGCGGAAAAAGGGTCCAGTGACTCACTAAAGTTTATTGAAATTTGGAGTACAGATATAAATGTAAATCCAGCTAACGAAAGTGCAATTGAGTGCTTTTTTCCAAAATTAGATCATGCGGACGTTAAAACCAGGGGAAAATGGTAAAATTTAATGCCTTTTTCTTCTTAAAGCAAAGTTTGTTTTTTGGTAACATTTATGTGACGCAAAAAAGTACATTTTTGAAAGTTGCGCCTTGAGGAGCTAACAGATGGAGAGTTTTTGGTTTGTAGTCCGTTCCCACGAAATACGTAGTGAGTAAAGTATGTCCTGGGAACTATAAAAGATAGAGTCCACAAACTTTGCACATGTTATTATATTATCAAGTCGCATATTAAGATTTAAATTTAATTTAATTTCGGAGGATGAGTGGTTTGCACCTCCTCTCAATAAATATATCAGCGAGAAAGCAGACAAGTGGCAAAATAAAAAACTGATAGAATAGGAAAAAAAGGATGCGTTGCTGTATTCGATCATATACATCTAAGTAAACGTTTGTAGTCTATGATGGGATAATTTGTAATGCAAGATTTGAATTTGTCGACACTTGTGAGTAAAGTGTTGACAACCCTAAAAAAAAACAATTCAACAGCTGACAGTTTGGGGTTAGTCAAACTGTGAAGAGATTAATTGAAATATACATACATATATTATTGTGTACATATATTTTAGGGCAACGCCAAATGGGTAAAGCTAGTATATAACAAAATTCAATTTTAACGCGTTTATTTATTCTCATTAAAAATTTTAAAATATTTGATAATAACAAATAACGAACGTGTGCCCGATTCATTATTTATATAACACGAATTTCTATGCAAAAATAAATCTTGAAAAATGGAAAATAAATAATAAATATTTTTAACCTTAAGTTATTTTGATACATTCAAGTATGTATGTATATTTGCGGCGTATTAAATAAAAAAAGCTATAAATTTTATGTTGCTGCTTCCAAGTAAGTATGTTCATAAAATATATGTAAAAATACAAGCTTGTGTATATATTTTATTGTATTTATCGAATAATAGTGTGAAATATCTATGTATATATGTTTCATATTCAAGAATATGAGTAGATATAAAATATTTCAAACCTTTCAGAGCTCAATACAAAAGATATGAAATATATGAAATTTTTTGAGAGTTGCAAAAGTAATAACTAAATCTAATACAAGAGAATTTTTTTAATTGCGTACATTTCCACTAGACCAAAACCATGGTGATAATTAAAATAAAAATGCAAAATTGTTATTTTTGCTGTTAATAATATCAAATCAAAACAAAATTTATTAAAACTAATGATTTATTTATAATAAAAATATTCAAAGAAAGTAATATGATAATTTGAACTACGGCGAATTAGTCCAATGTTTGTCTATCGCTAATAAATAGGAGCTCAGCAACAAACCTATTTGCTCAACAATACCAAAAAGTTATTGTAATAGGTAATGTTCTCATAAATGATCATCAAGACCTTATATTTTGTATAGCCTTCTTTGGTGGTAATAGCAGAATCTATACAGCGGGGCATACTGTTTACTAATCTTTAATAGTGCCTATTAAATTGCCAGATGCTTAGACCAATTGGTACTTCGCCACTCTAGGGCGGTGATCAGTCCACAATATAGGCGTCGCTCTGACGTTCCCAAGTATGGCAGGCCATACTTCACCTGACGGATTTTGTACTGCCATTTGTAGAATGAAATCGCATCTGAAAAGGATGGCGGTCACGGATGAAAATTTTTGTAGACTGTGTTCACTGACATCAGAGACGGCGGACACAAATTGTGTGAATGTGGATTTCTTGATAGGTTAATATGGAGATATTCATTAGGAAGGCAAAAGATCCGCTAAAGAAATTGTAGACCAGAAGTGCCACAACAGATCCTAAAAGTCGCGGTATACATGATCAGAATGATGATGATGATGATGTCTTGACGAGAAGCAATTAAAATATATATCATTCGCTTTAAGGCTGCTACAGTTTTTTTCCTTCGTTTGCAAGTGGGTTATGTCAGACACGTAATGAACTAAGGTAATTTTAATATGGCCATTGGCGAAACTGTATATCTTTCGGAGGTAAACAGCTATCCTAGGAAAATCATATACAAAATAGCCAGTGCTCCCACAGATTTTAATTTTTTCTAACCAAACTACAATAAAAAATAACCTAATTGGATAAAAAATAACCAAAACGTTTAATCCGTACTATGCAATATGGTTTTACAAGTTCAAACGTCGACATAATGATAACACAGGATAACAACTAAGCTATTAAATTCTTTCAGCCAAATGAAGTTCAAAAGTAGATGAAACTTTATATTTTATTTGTGTCTAATTCTTGCAAGAAAACTGTGAATTTTCTCAAAATGTTAACTTCGGCTTAATTTTACGTTAAGAGGAAAGATCTACTTAAGTTTAAGTTCTTAAACTCAGTGATCCTCCCATACGCTAAAAATTAGAGCCAAAATTTTGTCATCTAATGTATCATTAATAATCTTGCAGTGGTCGAAATATGTATTTTTTGACAGTTTTCTAATGTCTGTACATTTTAATCGAGTCAGTTTGAAAGATGCCCAAGTAATGATTCCAACAAAAATTCGAAACATTAAAATTTTTTATTGTTTTGGTTATGTTTCCCAAAAGAACTCACTGTTACTAAACTGACCGGCATTTGGTTCCAATAAAACCTTTTGACTTTCTAAAAACAAGTACTACAAACTCTTTGGGAAGAACAAAGTGCCTACGTATGACAGAACTAGTGGAAATTGATAAGTCTGTTGTTGAAAATTTATGTTTTGATAACTTTCAAACGAATCCATTGACTTGGTCAACAAGTTTTAGAAAAGTGATATTATGGCTTATGCAAGTCAATTCTACTAAATACATACTAAATACAATTTCATTTCTTCTTCTTCATTTATTCATAGTAGGTGGGTTGTAACAAGGGCCCACCCATGCGTACTACCATAACGTCTCAATTAATTTTTTATCGTTCTTATGGAAGACCTTGCGGAACATACATACTCGTATTAGCTCACTGGCTATAATGAGTGTCAAAGATAGCTACCCCAGATAATACCACGGTGAGGTGTCTAAAAATCAAAACAGTAGAAAACCTGATGAACGTTTTATAATTTTTGTTTAATAAAAAGTAAACATGCTTTTAAAACGATCAAACGTCAATGTTTTCAACATTTAAGTTCGAGAGTGTATTTTTTTTTTTTTTTTTTTAATTGCCGACTTTGGGTAGCCCTACACCAATATTTTTTACCCAATTAAAGAAAGCGCTTTTGATTCATAATCAGTGGAAAGTTTTTTATTGGATGTATTAATTCATTTGATAAAATTGTGTCATCAAATTTTTCAGTTCTGTTATGGTTTTTATATATCCCAGCAATTTCCTGACAATTATTTTGTTCGGATAAATGCAATAAAAGAAGGAACTTATCTTTTTTTATTTCTATTGAATGCTTTTCCTTAGTAGTTTTATAAAGTAGTTTTCTTCTTTAACTTGCTCAAGCAAACTTGTGTAAATTAAAAGCTAGCGAAATGAGTAAATAAATACGGTTTTATTTTTTTTTTTAATTGTTTACTTGTTTATTCAAATAATTAAGTTTAAACTATTATAAGCACTAGTTAACAAAAACAAATTCATATATACAATGTCTCTAAATCGAGCGCTCTAGTAATTTAATGTGACCGAATAATAATCTGCTTTTTACAATATTTACATATTTACAAAAGTGAATATAATTTTTATTATATTATATAGTACAATGAAAAATTACAAAAAAACATTATTTCTATATCAGGAAAGGGAAAAAAGTAAGGTCAGAGGGATAAAACAAAATGGAAAAACTTTAGTTTGGTAGCCACCAAAACATTTTGGCATTAGATTTTTGCGCTAATTTTAGATCCTTTTCTGATATGCTTGTACTGTATCTCATATCTAATTGATTTAAATTAATTGTTTTTGTATTCGCCCGCCTATAATTGTGATATAAGATGCGAAAACCATTATCGTTTTGGACAAAACCTTTACTGTCCAGGTACACAAAAGCTTCTGGTGGAACAAATCCACTTTCTAGGGAGTTAGTTATATATTCATAATTTGTGTAATAAGGAGCCATTATACAACTATTATCTGTACATTTGCAACATCGTAAAACGTGATTTCTTATCAGGTGTATTAAAAAATTATCAATACGGATTATATTTGCATTACTGTATAGAATTTTCTTAGATATATATTTAGTGAAGTTACTATTTGCAGACCTATCAAGTGAAATGATGGTTATAATATACCATATATCATCTGCAAATGAAATGATGTTATCTATTTGGTTAAGTATTGCGTTAATGGTAGAGTGTTTGAATTTAAAGCCAAACTGTTTTTCGCTATAAACCTTATTATTATAACAAAATTTATATATAATATTATTTACGCATTTCAAAAACTTTACTGATGTTAGGGAGTAAACTTATGGGTCGCAAGTTTTTTGGGCTATTTGGCACTTTATCTTTTTTAGGTAGTAACACAACTTTAGCTATTTTCCATTTGTCAGGAAAATATGAATTACTCGGCATAAATAAATACGGTTTTATTTTTAAATACTGTTCTTTATGTTTCACATGAATAGATTTTAATATCAGATTACATATATATTTCACAAATTAATAAATAAAAAATCTCAAAAGAAGGTGAAAAATGTATATTACCAAATCGGAACTAAGTTAAACTCAAAATTGTATTTGTAACAGGATGCAAAATTTACTTGAATCAATAGATCCTGAAAACATTATTGAATAAAATTAAAATGAAGCGCATGCAGATAATTTGAGTTTTTTATAAATATTATCAAAGCATTTGGCTAATTTTGAAAAAAATTTGCAAATTATGTTTCTACATTTCCAAATTTTCATTATTAATACCTTTTTAAGAACATTTTTTATCTCGCATTAATGATTATACATAAATAAGAATAATAAAATTTTATATTTATGGTTTAATGAAATGAATTAATATACATACATACACATATACGAGTATAAGGTGTACGTGTGTTAGCTAGCATTTCTATAGCTGCAAGTAATAAAACAATGAACTGAACAGCCGAAAATGACAAAAATTTTAACATTAAATCCAAAAGCTTTAATGTCTTAATTCCGAAAGAGACTTCTCTATACATCAATGACACTTTCCTAATGTTTGAATATAAAAGGCAGCTGGAAATGATGATAAGTGGAAGATTAAATAACTTTATTTGACGGCAGTGATATAGATGCCGATACTGACGACTGTGCCATAGATGATGCCGTTGCTTAAGGGGGTGTATCTGGGAGTGTGAAAATGTGTTGGCTGGGGCGTACGTTTTATGTTAAAGCCACGTCCTACATTCATTTATTTCCCTTTCTTTCTTTGTTTTTGCTGTGAAAGGATAAAAACAAGTATAAAATTTTTGAAAAAATATAAAACATTAACTGGGTATATATTACAAGTATGTATCATATATATTGAATAAAGAAACAACAAAGGCTTTCACAATCACTCTCACAAAACAGAAACACTCAACAAAAAAGGACGTCTGAACGCTTTTATAAAACTTATAACTAAACAAAACATGTATAAATGAAATGTTTCTCTTTAAACGATTCAGGACTAATGAAGTATGCAATCAGTTAAAGCACCATAGCCTAAGAATAGAGCAACATGAGGAAAATAGAGCCATACAAACATAAAATAATGTACGAGAAAATCTATTGAGGCTACAAATATTCTTACACATATATAAAGAACTCTTCTTTTTTGAAACGATATTTAAAATTGTTTCGTTTAGACAATTCTTGGTTGAATAGACATGAACATCAACTGAAGTTAACCACAAAATCCTTTAAATTATAAATTTCATAGTGACCATTCAAACTGTACATTATATTTATAATATAATGTATTTTATATTGATTATTTTTGTATCATTTTTATCTTCGAATTTATCAATTTTTGTTGTTGTTGCTTTTTATATATATTATTTTGTTACGATTATTGTTATTGAAGCCATTATTTCCAATTGCTAATGTTATGGCATTTTACGCATAAAATGTTGATCGTTTTTAATGTTTTAATGCCACATGAATTGACGTTGTGTTTAGTAATCACTAAAAATGAAAACGAAGATACACTGAAGGCTTTGTATTTGTTCGCCTAGATTTTCAATTCATTTGTTATTTCAGGAGTTTAATTACCTCTTGATAAAATGAACAATTGTGTTGTAGCAAACCAAAATAGATAGTTTAAGATCAGGTGAAAAATAACACTTTTATTTTTTAAACTAAATTTTTGTAGGTAATGTATATATATCTAAAGACATACATATTGCAAGTTGAACTCTAGCTAGAGCTGCCAGACGATTATTAGTACATGTACTGATTTATACAAAACATGTATATCAGTACGCAAATGTACTAAATTTTTAATGTTTATAGTTTTTTCGTACTGAATTTTTATCTAAAATGAATTATTTGTCGAGCTATAAAAAGTAGCTCAGATTCAACAACCAATACCTAGTTGTTTGCGTAAAGTTCTTCAAAATGGCCCTTATGGTTGGCGTATTTGTTGTCATATTTCAACACTTTTGTTCTACAGGTTGAAAAACGACTACGACCCGACAATTATGATAGGGTAAAGGAGTTTAAAAGTTCTCTAAGGTTATTAAAATATGCTTTGGGAAACATTGTAAATTAAATGATCTGAAAATTACCGATAACGAAGGGTTTAAGCTTTGTGATTAAGAGTGAAGCGAAATACTGTTCCATCACGTTGGCTTAGCTTAACTCTATAAATCGAAAGATAATTTTGATACTGTTATATATGTGTCTTGGAACTAAAAAGGCCAATGTCAATATTTTGTTGTTTTGAGTTGATAGTTCTATTTGGTTTCTTTTCTTACTCTCGTTTATTTTGCTGATACAGCAAAAGTCTGATTTAACCTAGAACATCTTTGAGCTGAAGGATAATACATTTGAAAAGCTCAGCTTATTCCAATTTATTTTCTGATATTTCATTTGATTGCACGGTGGGAAAAAATCGACCAAATTGATATGCCTGAGAAATGATACTACTTTTCTGATAGGCGATGTCGAGTACAACAGGAATCTGTTTTTTGAATTTTCCAAAACACCTCCAAAATCTCGAATTGTGGATAAGTTGTGCACTTATAAGCTAATAACTTTGCTGAATATTACGCGATTTTAAGTTTCTATTCGAATTTGGAAAGAAGAGATAAATTAAATTATATATATGTCGTTTAAGTAGTCTTGAAGGATCTGGGTGTGCTTCTCAAGCAAACACATTTTTAATCATATTTTTTCCATTTCAGACGCTTTTTTGCACATTTTTTTATATAGGAACCGTGCTATTGATGAATTAATTAAGGAAATTTATAAAGTTATGAATAAAATGAGACTTAAGGCTTGGAATTCTCAAATGAAAATAAGATTTTAATTTTTTTTTTCTACTTTGATAATATTTTTTTTTTACAAACTCTACATACGTATAATTTTTATACAAATATAAGTATACAAGATCACCATAAAAATAAGGATTTTTTTCAATAAAATGTATACTGATTTTTTATTGAATGTACTAACTTTTTTTCTGTTATGGACTGATTTCTTTGATTTAAAATATGGCAACCAAAATTCCAGCACCAAATGACTTTCATATAAAAATAAAAAAATTCAAAATATTTTCAGATGATACTTTTAAAATTTAATAATTAATAATTCAAATAACATTCCATAGAGAAACACGAGGACTTCGCTTAGGCAATGAACTGCACACGGATTCTATTTTTAAACTCATTGAAAGGAACCTACAGTTTAACACCCCCTCCGAACCTCATATTCATTAGAGAAGTTTTCAATTCTAATAATACTCCTAACGAATTACTGGCTAATGTTGTGAGGTGATACCGCTGTAGAAAAGTTGTTTATCTTTCAGTCTGGCCTGGAATTGAACCTAGAACCTCTTGGTGGGTAGGCGGGTGTTTTGCCTATATGGCATGGCGATCTAGAAAATCTCTGAAATTTATTAATTTTTTAAAATATTTTCAGGCCGAAGTTGATTGTTAGACAAAATATATATAAAAAAAACAATGAAGAATGGTTTTAACCAATTGTGCTTATAACGTAAATTCTATCGGAATCCCACGATTTTACATTGATTTTCAATATAAATTACTACGTTTATAAAGAACACAGTTATAGCAAGCTTTTTTATATCGAACATATTTTGTCAGGCCCTTTAAAGAATTTTCATCGAAAAACCAATGTTTATAACGAACTAGAAAAATTTAATTCAATATTAAAAAGAAAACGTATGTATCTAAACTTATAAAAATGCGCATTTTATATCCGAAAATTTCAGAATGAAATTCATATGAAAAAATGCACTGTGTCAATACATAAGACCAGTGTTGCCAATATTACAATATATTATAATTTATGTTACTATTGGTCAGAAAACTATACAGATATTGTAAAAAAATGTTTTATTATTCAAATTTAAATTTTTACAAAGATTTTTTAATAATTTGATTGATTGATTAAAAAAAAAGTAGAAACGATTTAGAACAAAACAAGAACTTAAAATCTATTTCGTAATTTTTGGGTTCAGTTGTAACATAAATAGTTGGTGTTAGTTCCCTACTGCTTAACATTGTCTGCGTTTGTGTGTTGTAATGTGGTATATATAGCCCTGGGATATAAAGTAAGAAGAACTGGTTTACGCAGATGACATCTTTTTTCTGGTTCACAGACATCGCGACATGCAAGGAAAGTTAGATTCTATACAGGCAGAAGCATACAGAGTGAGCTTGCTGATAAACATCCAAAATTATGCGAATCAAAGCTAATAACGCAACGATATTTCGTATTAGAAACAAAAATTTGGTAAATGCCCCGTCTTTTTGTTAACTCTGTTCCAGTGCTGATTGTCGGAATAGGCAACCAATATTTTGACCAACTGAACGCTATAGAGCGGCCTCCACACACGAAAATTAACATCTTTAACTCCTATTTTAAGTCCAATTTTGTACGGTTGCAAGTTAGGAATGTGGCTGCGATTGATGTCAATTCCATTCAGCCGTTTATAAATCACTGTATGTGGCGCAATTTGAAAATATTCTGATCAGAGACCAGATCCCAACAATTTCCTGTAATGAAGAAAGTTATGAGAGAGATATGGAAATGGATTAGGAACACTCTGAGGAAACTAAACTACGACCTAGCGAACTTCGCGACTTAGGCCATTGAATGGAACTCGGAGAAAAGCAAGAGATTTGCAAGGCCAGCCCATTCGATGATAAGACAGATTAAAAATGAAGCTACTTCCCATAGAATAACTTGGCTTTAGATAAGTGTAGACGGAAAGGAATTTTTATATTCCTACGATCCCCTTTGGATCCTTAAAGAATGTAACTCACGAACTTAGTATTCTAATTAAATAATTATTATTATTATCAAACAAAAAAAAAAATATATATATATATATATATATATATATATATATATATATATATATATATACTATATATATATACTATATATATATATATATATATATATATATATTATTTTTTTTTTTTTTTGTAAAACAAAAATTTTTCCCATCAAATTCGTTAAAAACGTGTTTGAACGTATTTAAAAATACAAAGAATCTTTTTTAAGGCTTTACTGTTCTATTTATACATAATTATATGATCAATATGTGTATGCAAATAATAAATATGATAAAAGCATTAATACATATTACCACGGAAGTAAATTTTTATAAAATGAATTAACTGTTATAAGTCAAAAAGTTTTTGTGAAAGTATACACTATATGTCGTACATGCAATTGTACAATTTTACAGCCACCTCGAACGCACAATGACTAAATTGAATCGTTTGGGAGTAAAAGTGCTTTTAAGAGTCTTTAAAACTCAACTCGGAAATCAAAACGCGTCTCTGCGGAATTTTATTGTTACACATGGTGAAGGAACCCCAAACAAAAATTGACAATTATTTACTGTTTTCTGTGCAACTAACATATTATGATTGATGTTACTACAATATATTCCCTCATAAGATAATAGACAAGGTCACGGGGGTGTCACCACACTATAGAACACAAATATCATATGGAAAGAACCTGCACTGGGTTCTTTCTTCCTCGGTAAATTGACGCTTACAGAATTATAATCTTTAACGCAAGTTATAAAGTTATTAGAACCGTGGTGATATTTAGAATACGAAAAATGCTTTTTTAAGAGTAAGCAATTAAATATTCCGTTACAACTAACTTACAATTACAATTTCTAAAACCACACTATACTATTTCTTAAATATGTGGGAAGTGAACCCAGCGGACATACTACTAGAAGCGGTCGAACATACTAACTTGTACAACACTAATAATTAATTTATAAACCTACAATATATTGCGACTCTGAGATCCAAAGACTTTAAAAACTAAGCAACAAATAGAATATAATACGATGACAATTGAAACTAAGCAATATATATAAAAGAATATTTCTAGAAGTTAGTTCTGAACAGACAGCAGAACAGAAAAGACATTTTTTTATAAAATCAAACCAATGTTTGGTGTTGGCCTAAAAAGGTGAGCGGTTTGTTTTGTGACTGGGTGTCCGAAGAAAAAGCAGAAAGTTTGTAAGAATTTTGAAAATTATTTGAGAGTTTGAAGAAGCAACGAGTCCAAAGAGAAAAGGAGTTAGAAGGAGAAACGAGTCGAGAAGAGAAATGTAACAAGTTGAGAAGAAAAACAAGAAGCGGAACCAGATTCGAATTTGTACAAATTTTATTACACCTAAGAGAGGTTTGCCATCGAATGTATGTATGTATATATAAGAATTTTGAAAAAACAAAACCAATAGACACATACATATTTATGTTGAAGAAGTTTTATTTTTTTTTTTTTCAATTGGAGTTTGAATTTGCTTGAAATTTTACTTATGTATTTATTATTCAAACTGAAAATATTTTTTTTTCTTTTGAAAGTATTCCCAATTTTTTTTTATTTTCAATTTAATAGTTTTTGAAGTTTCATACATATAAATACTAACTTGCTTTGTTCAAATATTTTCAATTAAATTTTTGATAATTCATTTTGTTTCATTGTATAAATATTTACTTTAATTTAATTTATGTTTGATATTATTATATTACCATTAACATTATACTTGCCATTTTGTATTATAATCGGACAATGGACAAACAAGTTATTTTGGGACTAAATGTTGAGGGATTGAAGCAGAAACTGAGTGAGTTAGGCCTGAGTACTGTCGGACGGAAGGAAGACCTTAGGAATAGACTTATAGAACACTTCGGCCTGAACGCAGAGGATTCTGGCTCAGAGTATGATGATGTCGGATCACGGTAAGGTGCTGTTGATCATGTTGGTAGAAATATATTCACGCTAAGAGATATTGAAGATTCACTTTCGACATTTTGTGGTACAGATAGTATTGAAATTCACAATTGAATCGAAGATTTTGAGGACAATGCAGAGGCAGTTGGGTGGACCGGATTGCAGAAGTTTATTTATGCCAAGCAGCTATTGAAAGGAGCAGCTCGAATGTACATTCGCAGTCAAAGTGGAATTAAAAGTTGGAATACACTTAAAGAATCCCTAATTAATGAATTCGGTGCCAAGTTGCCTGCAATTGAAGTTCATAGAATGTTGAGAAATAGAAGAAAGAAAAGTAGCGAGACATATAGGGAGTATCTTTATTCTCTAATGGAAATAGGAAAACCTATACACTTAGATGAAGACAGCCTTATTAATTTGGTAAAAGTAATTTGTACCAAGCAAGAGATATGAACGATTTAAAGGATGAAATTAAAACTTATGAAAAGATACGGGGAACTGCTCAGCTGGCATCAACCTCAAAAGCGTCCTCGGAATCAATAAGGAGAGAGCACACAAAACCGGATTTAAAAGAAATTAGAAAATGTTATAACTGCGGTGGAGAGTGTCATCTGGCCAAGGATTGCAAGTTGGATAATGTTAAATGTTTCAAATGTGGAGGACAAGACCACAAATCTTTCGAGTGCATAAACCGGACAAATGGGGATATAAAAACTGAAAGAAATAATTCATGTATGGTAGGAAAGCTTAATAATGGAACTTTTGGATACAAATTGACGGCTAATCGTAATTTTATAGATATCGAAATTAATGGTGTAAAGATTTCCGCGATAATAGATTCTGGAAGTGACATTTCGATAGTGAGACTTGATATTTTCCGAACCTTGGGAAATGTTAATTTCGTTAAGGATAAACAGAGTTTCATTACAGCAGGCGATTACAAGTTGATTTGTATTGGGTGTTTTGATAATACAATAAACATTGACCGTGCTGATTATACTTTGAAGTTTTATGTAGCCGAAAATTTTATTTATCCTGCAGCAATAGGTAATGATATTCTCGAGCAGGCTAATATTTTGATGACGTCCAATGGTGCAACATTCGTAAAGAAGATAGTTGAAAAATACGAAAATGTCAGTTTATGTGATGCTGTAAATGAGTTTAAACACTTTTGCTCTATGGAAATAATTGATGATGGAGACGAGAAATTTGATTTGAGTAAGGTGAGAGCAGTAGAAGTAAGAACTTTAGTAGGAAACTATATTCCGAACAAACAAGAACCATCGCCAATTGAAATGAAAATCATTTTATCGGACGATATACAGATATTTCTAAGACCTCGTCGATTATCTTATAACGATCAACAAGTCGTAGAGGAACAGGTAAAAGACTGGTTACGCGAAGGTATTATACGACCGAGTAGTTCGGAATATGCATCGCCCATTGTGTTGGTGAATAAGAAAGACGGTAGCAAAAGGCTGTGTTGCGATTATCGTAAACTAAATGAGAAAATAATGAGGGACAACTTTCCAATGGTATTGATAGACGATGTAATCCACAAGTTACAGTCTGCAAATATTTTTACGACACTTGATTTAAAGAATGGATTCTTTCACGCACCAGTTGAAGAACATTCACGAAAATACACATCATTTGTAACTCACAATAGCCAGTACGAATTTTTATATGTGCCGTTCGGAATTTCGAATTCATCGGCAGTTTTTTCACGGTTTATTTTTCCCATTTATAGAGAGCTAATACAGGATGGAACCATTATTGTTTATATCGACGATATAATAATCCCGTCATCAAACGAGGAAGAAGGTATGATCAAATTGAGGAGGATTTTAGATGTTGCTGCGAAGCATGGGTTACAAATTAAATGGAAAAAATGTCAATTTTTGCAGAGAAGGGTTAATTTCTTAGGGTATATAGTGGAAAATTCGACGATAAAACCATCTACCGAAAAGACAGCTGCAGTTTCAAATTTTCCTACTCCAAAGGACAAAAAATCACTTCAACGATTCTCGGGACTAACGTCATATTTTGGAAGATTTATATGTAATTATGCCATTGTAGCCAAACCATTAACTGATTTGTTACGAAAGGACATAGTTTTTGAGATGGGAGATACACAAATGATAGCTTTTAAACAGTTAAAGTCGATTCTTATGGATGCACCAGTTTTGAATCTTTATAATCCTAGGGCTGTGACAGAAATACATACAGACGCAAGCATGTATGGCTACGGAGCTGTTTTATTTCAGAAGAACGCAGAGGACCAACAATTTCAGCCAGTAGAATACATGAGTCGCAAAACTACGGATGTCCAGAAAAAATATCATTCATATCAACTAGAGGTTCTAGCTATAATTGAGGCCTTGAAGAAATGGAGAGTGTATTTGATGGGTAATAAAATAACCATTGTTACAGATTGCAACGCTTTTGCTATGACAATAAAGAAAAAAGACGTACCATTAAGGGTTTCCAGATGGGCAATGTTTCTCCAAGAGTTTGATTATGTAATACAACATAGATCAGGGACAAAAATGCGTCACGTCGATGCTCTAAGTAGAGTTTCATGCCTTTTGGTAGAGGATTCTATAAGGCATCGACTGAGGGAGGCTCAATTGAGAGATGGGTGGATAAGGGCTATAAGAACGATTGCAGAAAAAGACGTTTTTGAGAATTACTACCTGAAACATGACTTGCTCTATAAAGACCCAAATCGAAAACAAATAGTAATTCCAAGCACTATGGAGGAAGATATAATTGGAATTACGCATCGTGAAGGACACTTTGGCATAAAAAAAACACGTGAATTAGTTGAGAGGGAGTTTTACATACCTGATATTGTACCTAAAGTCGAGAAGGTGGTTCGAAATTGTATTGAGTGTATAATGAACGAGGCAAAAACTGGGAAATCCAAAGGATTACTGAATGCCATCGATAAAGCAGATAGGCCACTGAGAACATACTATATTGATCACGTTGGTCCTATGGACCAAACACTAAAACGTTATAATCATATATTTGTAGTTGTAGATTCGTTCTCCAAATTCGTTTGGTTGTATCCAACTAGAAGTACAGGTGCGGAAGAGGTATTGGATAAATTGAAACGACAGTCAGCTATCTTTGGAAATCCAGAGAGGATAATCTCCGATAGGGGAAGCGATATTACATCGAACTTATTTAAAGAATATTGTGAGCAAAACCGTATACAACATCTATTGATTGCGACAGGAGTTCCAAGAGGTAATGGCCAAGTAGAGCGTGTGAATAAAATGATTATTTCTCTACTGTCTAAATTAAGTTCCAAAAATCCTCAACAATGGTACCGATTTGTGGACAGGATTCAACAATGCATTAACAACACTCCACCACGTAGTACCAAAGTTTCACCATTTAATATTCAAACAGGTATTGAAATGAGAACCGACAATCATGAAGATATGCGCAAATTAATTGAAGAATTTGTAATTAAAGAAATAGATAATGAAAGAAATGAAATTCGAGAAATAGCTAAAGAAAATATTGCCAAAATACAGGAGGAAAATAAAAGATCTTTCAACAAGAAACGGGTAAGAGCACCAATATATAGCGAGAATGATTTGGTGGCTATTAAACGTACACAATTCGGTCCAGGACTCAAATTAAAGCCCAAGTACTTCGGTCCATATAAAATATTGAAAAGACTAAACCACGATCGATATGAAGTCGAAAAAATTGGCGAAAGTGAAGTTCCCAAGCGAACCACTACTGTGGCTGAATATATTAAGAAATGGAATCAGTCTTTCGGGCCGAAAGACCGTGCAGGATGGCCGAATGTGGGAAATGAACCCAACGGACATACTACTTGAAGCGGTCGAACATACTAACTTTTACAACACTAATAATTAATTTATAAGCCTACAATATATTGCGACTCTGAGATCCAAAGACTTTAAAAACTAAGCAAAACAAATAGAATATAATACGATGACAATTGAAACTAAGCAATATATATAAAAGCATATTTCTAGAAGTTAGTTCTGAACAGACAGCAATTTTTTTATAAAATCAAACCAATAAGTTTGTGAAAAATATCAATAAGTTTTTAATAAAATATATTACGTAAAATTAATATTTCAAATAAAATATAATTAATATAAAATATATATAATGAAATATATACAACTTTTGTGAATTTTCATCAAAAAACCACATATATGTAACTTCAACTTAATTTTATTAAGATTGGCGTATATTTTTACATATAGGGTACGCCAAATAATTTTTTATTTTTTTTTTGAAAATGCTATAAAAAAACTACTGAATATTTTCTCAAATTTATTTTTTATTTCAAAGTACAATCCTTCCGGTTAATAACGGAAAATAATTTCATTTCAAATAATGGCTCCCTCGGCTGGCCATGCATTAGCCTACACGATCGGTCCAATTTTTAAGCACATTATCGACTGTGTGCAGCTGTATTTCACCAATGGCTTCACGAATATTGTCATTTACAGCGTCAATTATCTCCGGTGTCAAATCCCAGCTCCAAGGTGGCCAAACGACATCAGCTCTGCGGCTGATAATGAGATCTTCAAAAACAGGGCGCAAAACATCGACTGTAGCTTCGGCTGTGTGGCACGTAACGTTGTCCTGTTGAAACCAAATGTTGCTTTTATCCTCCTCTTCAATTTCTGTAAACAAAAATTCGTTCAACATGGCCCGATAACGATCGCCATTGACTGCCACTCCTTGCTCATTTTCGAAGAAAATGGCCCAATTATGCCTCTGGACCAAAATCAGCACCAAACAGTGACTCGTCTTTGGTGTAACATCTTTTCAATGTATGCGTGCGGGTTTTCTATGCCCCAAATGCGACAATTTTGCTTGTTTACATACCCGCCATGATCAAAATGAGCTTCATCTGAAAAGATAATTTTTTTTGGCAAAATCTGCATCTTCTGTAAGTCGATTGCAGGCCCACTTAGCGAAGCGTATACACAACCATATTCGTTCAGCGGAAGGATAAATCTAATTATCTGTCAAATCAGACATGAGCTAAGTGTTACCATACACGAAATAAGCACTAGTTGAAAAAAAAACGTTAGATGGCGTTGCATTATTTTGAAGCATATGTACATACATACATATACATTTGTCATATAAATATAATTACATGAATGGAATAGTGTAAACGTTGGAGAGATTAGTTTGTGTAGTTCACAAATGACACAGGCGACAAAGAATGGCATGTTATTTAAAAAATTTTGAAGATGAGGTATTACTCTACGAAGGTCAAAAATAATTAGCAAAGACATTAGGAACCACTTGATCAGAAAACCAAAAGGTTTACAAGTAGCAGGAGTCATCCCAAAGCAAGAGAATTGGATTTCAATCGCGTTAACGTTATAGCTTGAATGACATAAGTCAACGTCATTTTTGTACTCAATTATTACTGGTAATGAATGACCCTACTCAACAAAACAAAAAAATGCCTTTTTTTGAGATTTTTTTGCTTCAGAGCTTAAAAACCACTACGTGCACAGTTTCATTAATATTGGTTAACGTTTTCGGGTACCGGGCTATAATGGGTTAATGGTTATTCTTTAACATACTCACATATTTCATTCAATTTCAAACAACAATATGTACATTTTTGTTGATAATTCTTTACAAATATTTAAACACCGCTCTCTTGTCACATGACTACAATATTCAGTCAATTATAAATCACATGCCTCTGAGAGTTTTGTCGACATTCGGCAGACAAACAAACAGATGTTACATTTTATTTCTTTGTAATATGATTAATTTGATTTCTTTTCTGAAAAGTTTTGTTCACAACTGAGACGGACGACAGAGAACGCCATGTTATCTAAAAAATTTTGAAGATAATGAATTGGAGGTATTACTCTACGAAGGTCAAGAAGAACTAGCACAGACATTAGGAACCACCTAATCAGGAAACCAAAAGGTTTTCAAGTAGCAGGAGTCATCCCAAAGCAAGAGAATTGGATTCCACCTGAGTTGCAGCTTGAATGACATAAGTAGACGTCATTTTTGTATTCAATTAGTTCTGGTAATGAATAACCTTCTCAACAAAACAAAAAATGTCTTTTTCCTGGGATTTTTTGTTTCTGTATCTAATTCATGCCCATTTTTCAAATATGGCAACAGTTTTTCTCTAACAGCTTTCGTCTTGAGTTGTAGTTAACAAGCTTCATTTACTATTTTTAATTAGATTTTCGTTTTTTATGAGATCTTAAAATATATTTTACTGATGTTTTTGATAGGGCTTCGCTCAGATGTTGTGTGTGTTTTATCAATACTTTAAAATAAAATTTCTTAATCAGGATAAGCCATGGGCCACATATTAGCAGGCTCCTGAGAGATCATAATTTTGCCAAATCAATTACTGAAGTCAAATTCAAAGTTTTGGTTATGAGTAATTTCCTAGGCCAGAAGAATTTTACGACAATGTCAAGCTTGCTGAGTACATCATATCGAACTTGAATAAGTTAGGGTGCAACATGAGTGTAAAACTCCACTTCCTGCACTCGCGTGTAGACAGATTTCCACAAAGTCTGGGTCATTTTGTCGAGGAGCAGAGTGAAATATTTCATGAAGATCTTCGGACAATCGAAGAGCATTATGAGGAAATGTGGGACTCACATATGATGGCTTACTGTTGGAGTTTGCAATCAGATCTACCTAAAGCCATTCATCCAAGGAAATCTTATAAAAGTTCATTTGATAGTGTTCAGTAGAAATTTTGTATTTTTTTGCCAAAGTTATTAATCTGCATATTTTACAATATAAAGCCGTAGAAAAACAACAACACAAAAAACATTAAAGGCGTCAGAACTTATGTTCAGCAGTGTAATTAATGCATTACGATATTTTGAAGCGCAAGAAAATCTATTACGCAAAGTAAATGATTTGTATTTGGTGAAACCAAAATGATCCAATTTATTATTAAGTCAGATTAGTTAAAAACTATTTAGAATATAGCGGCTTAAACGTTTTCCTTCAACCACTACACTTCTGAAAAGGGTATCCGAAATTGGCTTGATTAGTTCTTTTGTTCAATAAATTATCAGTTCTTTGGCGTTTAACATATACATACATATGTATGTTATCAAAAGGATGGGAAAAGGTCATAAATAAAATAGAAAAAAGTTAAACAAATTTATATTGTGTCAATGTTTCACAATAAAATTTTTAAATCATTTTTAATTTATACACCCAATATTTAGATATAAAAACCAAAGGTTAGTCCCCAGATATGAACTTCGAAAATAATTTGTTCGCTTTTTTTTTGCAGTTATGACCATATTGCGAAATGTCTGTAATTTGTTGTTTTAGTATGTTTGATATTTCTGTGTTTTTAACTGAAAGTGCGTAATATATTAATAAAAATTATTCGGGTCGACTATTTTTAATCAGGACTAAATTTGTGATGTAAAATAAAATTTGGGAAAAGACTATTATTTTTTCACATGAAGGTATTTAACTTCACTTTTAACCAGAGCTGTAAAAGATTGCAATTGGTTTGACTACAATTACTTAAGTGGCATTCACATCCAATAATTGCAATCAAAATTAAATCAAAGACTTCATCCTCTTTAAAAAAAATCCTACTTCTAGAAATAAAGGCGACTCTAATAAACGTAAATCGTCAACACTAGTGGAAGCTTCTACATTTCAAGTGCGTATTATTTCCTTCGATTTTCGCTATAGCTGAGATTTCAGGAGTATTGTTGAAATATAATTATTTCAACAGAAATTTTTCTGCAATTAAATTAATTGCATTCAATGATTTTAAAAACAAAAATGATTTCAAATTGAATGCAATAAAAAATATTGCAAGTTTGAAAGTCTAAAGTCTTATTGAAAAAAAATTATTAATCTAGTTTTGTTGAAATCATTTTGATTTCATTGTCAATTGATTGCAACATTATACAGCCCTGCTTTTAACTAAGAGAAATATTCTGCTTATAAAACTTTATTATGAAAGTATAGTATTTTTTGCCTAAGACAACAGCTTAATTTATGCTAATTAGATGTATTTTAAACTTCAAAACAACTTTTTAAACACATTTTTCCTTTTCAATATTCCTAGGCTGTTTTGAACGTTTGCACTTAACATATTCAAAAAGGCATGATTGCGCGAAAAAACAGTATTTGATTGTAAAAATGTACTTACTTTACATATAATTAACTTTTTTACAGAAATTTGCATACCTTGTCTGAAAAATAGAAAAAAAAATTTAATAAAAATCAATTAAAATGCATTAATTAAAAGCTTAATTAAAATAAATTCTTTTACAAGAAAATAAAAAATGTTATATGCTTTACAATTTTTGAATAAAAAATTTTGTATGTTTGTTAATTTAACCCATTATTGCCCAACCGGTAATTTCAGTTACCAGCACTTTTTAATTAGCTCTAAACCTAGTAATATTAATATAAGTGAACTTTTCTTTCAATTACACTTTAATTTAGTATTTTTTATGAAAACACTATGGAGGATAATAATTTTTTCATTTATGTGCCTTTGGCACTGATTTACGTAAACCTATAACATGGACCTATTTTCAGATAAGATTAAGAATTATATAAAAAATTTAATTGGCTAATAGTCAACTGTTTCTAAGCAATAATTTTCAATTCTTTTATACATAAAAATGAATATGTGCTTGTATGTACGTTTGTTTGGTTGTTTGTTTGTTTGGTTGAACCGGACGGACAGCTAAACAACTGAACCGATTTTCTTGTAATTTTTAGGCTATAGAATTTCAAAAATTCCAACTGGGTGCTGCCACGTCAACACAAAGTATATATTAACTTTGCTATATCTACAAAATGGTAAGCGAACAAGTCTCTAAATTTGGCCAAAATAGATTCAAAGACAATACAAATCAGCAGTCAAAAAGTAGGCGTGGTACCTTCCATAAAAACTAAATATTGATTTTTGTATATCTTGAGAACGGGTAAAGCAAAAGCTTCTGAATTTAGTCTGAACGGCTTTAAATACAATACAAATATCATCAGTCAACAACTGAGTGGAATCAAAAAAGAGGCCGTGGGTCGATATATAATAAAATATTGATTTCTTTATATCCTGAGAACGGTTAAAGCTAAATTTTTAGTAATTGATCCAAAAAGCTTCACGGTCAATAAGAACCATCATTCAAAAAGTGTTCACGATTGGACAAATAGACTTGATAACTCACATACAAAGTTAATATTGATGTTTGTATATCTTGAGATCTAAATAAGGCCAGTAACTGGGTGTATGGTATTAGATAAGTGAGTGTGCGCCTTCAATTAATACTAGATATTGAATTTTGTGTATGTGGAGAACCGCAACTATTAAAGTAGCGTTATCTAGACACATTAAACAAAAAGCGGGTATTCCAGAAAGCACACTGGATAAAAGCTATCTATATATGTTTCTTATATAAAAGCATTAATGTATGTTTGTTTGAAGGCTGTGTACATCTAAACGACAGATTCCACAGTATTATACTGGAATATTCTTAACGTTTGGATTTGAACCGGAAAGGATACAAAAGGTGAAAAAAAGGTAAAAAATGTAACTAAAATGACATTTATGATAATAATTAAGATGGGGGTAGCGAAGCATACCGAGTTTTAGATAGTTATATATAAAAAATAATTTTCATTAATTTGACTAAGCTTTAGCAGAGATGCGCAAAAAAACGAAGAGCAGTTAAAATGATAAATACACTGAAGTTAAAACGCTGTAGAAAAATAATTATTCATACAAAGTGTAATTATGCATAAACTTATGTAGCTTAATATTAACACTTCTCGGTATAGAAATCAAAACTTAGCTCTCTTCAAAATCTCTTAAAATTAAAAAAAAAAAACAAAAAAATGCGCAGCGTCCCTTCTTTGGTGACGGCTAACAAGCCACTGAAAAATTTTGTGGCTCACACACATATTTTTTGCTCTAATTATGGTTGCCGTTTGGAATAATGTTCACAAAGCGGATGAATATTTTTATACAATATTTTTTAGCATTGTTAATTTATTACAATTTCTTAAGTTTTTTATAGAAAAATAAAATAAAAACAATTTTTTTTTGTGAATTATAAAAGCAAATAATGTATGCTATTTAAATTAAAAGAGTATGTAATGAAGGTTAGCGATATAATTTATTTTGGCACATCTCATGAAAAGTTTTTGTGTGGTTTTTTTTTGTCTTTTAGCAACCCTGGTTGTAATATTCTCGAAGAAAATAAATAAACAGCCGAAAAACTTCTTAACCTCAACAATATGAATGAGCGTCACTGGACTAAATGCTTGAAATATTACTACAAAATCTGTGGTAATTTTTCTTACCAATGGGTAGAACATGTAGCAAATTCGACAAAATTTCGTAAATTAATAAAACCATTATATTTTGATAAAATGGCAGTAAATGTTGAAATAATGTAACTAAGACCGTTCGTGATGTTGTGGAAAAGGCAATTTTCATATTGATCTATTTTATCTCTTTTTTGATGATGAACTGTTTTAATTACGCAATTATTTCTAATGCTTCTCAAAAAAATCAATAAATCGTGCTAACGCATCTGGCAAATACTATAAATTGGGACTATTTGTACACTTATGCACCAAACCTTTCATACGGGTGGGAGAATATGTTCATAATTTATCTATTTATTGGGAAAAGATGATTAAAGGAAAATACATTCGTTTTAGCATGTTGTCTTACTTCATCATACGTATATTTTTACGATCTTAAGCTCTGCAGCAAATCTAGTATATTAGCAGCTGATACAGTTCACAATTTGTTGAAAGTTGCAAAAACGGCATCCAAATCATATGTTGACAACTTTTTCACATCATATCAACAACAATATTAGTGAATTCACAAGACAATGTGTTGGTTAACTATTGAATGGCTGTATGATTCAAAAAGTTGTGGTTGATATTGTTTATAAATTTCATTGCATATATAAATGGAAATGCATGGAAGCTTTTTGTGTTGGCTTTGTCAAAAGAGGGAGTGAAACCATTGACAATCCTTAATAACAGAATTCATTCTTTTATTTCGAGACGTGTTAGGAGCTCAAAACACTGTGCGGTTTGTCAAACTAATACACTATATGAAAGCCAAGTATGCAATGTGCGTTTACATCAGAAATATATGTGCTTAAAAGTATAAAATGTCATTTAAATGGTAAATGTACGTTTCTTTTAAACAAATGTTTATCAATTTTTAACTTTTCAATAAATATATTTTACAAAAATAGAAATTATATTGTTGACTATATTTTGTTTATTATTTCGAAAACACTCAAGATTTCGACCCACTAGTAAGTTAACTTTCCATTTCCGAAAAAAATTTTTTTTCCATTTTCTTCAAGCTTAAAATCTTAGTAAGACTTAAAAACCACTACGTTCACAGTTTCATTAAAATTGGTTAACGTTTTCGGGTACCGGGCAATAATGGGTTAATGGTTATTCTTTAACACACTCACATATTTTATTCAATTTCAAACAACAATATGTACATTTTTGTTGATATTTCTTTACAAATATTTAAGCAACGCTCTCTTATCACATGACTACAATATTCAGTCAATTATAAATCACATGTCTCTGAGAGTTTTGTCGACACTCAGGCAGACAAACAAGCAGATGTTACATTTTATTTCTTTATAATATGATTAATTGGATTTCTTTTCTGAAAAGTCCAAAAGAAAGTAATTAAAGAATGAAAGCTTTGAAGTTAAAGTAAATTTGTATTGACTTTCATCACAGCCACTTAATTTGTCACCAAATATCTGGCAGGAAAAAATATTCCTTATTAATATGTAGCTAAGCCAGTTACAAAGTAGCAGTTATTCATATATTTTTTAATTCTGTATCTTCATAAGTATTTCAAATATAAAAACAAAAGCAAACTTTGGCTTCTTATGCAATATACATGAATATATTTAAGTTTTAATAATGACTTAAAATTGCAAACTTATGGTCTTTAAAAGAAAATTTAATGAAGTCATTATATACGCATTACATACATAACTACGTACGGTTTATGTTCGTGATTATATGCTAATTTTTACGCAAGTAACAGCAAACAAAATTAATGACTTTGAAACAATATCCGCTCATAAATAAAATTTTAATTATTTTCTCAAACAGAATGAGTATGAGTGCTTACTTTTATTTACGCCTGTTCAGTTAGTTACACGTTGCTAATAACAGATTATTTTCATTTTGCCTCCACGTGTGAGAATGATTGCATGTTATCGCAAAAATTTAAAAGCATTATATCATCGCAAATATAATGATCGAGTAAACAAGCATAAAATAATAAATTTATTTTGCATTTTTAGCTACAAAAGGAATAAATGTATTCACTTTCTTTGAAACTTAATTTTACAAAAATACGTATACCATATATATATTTTTACACCTTTTAATATTCTATGTATCGATAATATTATTATATTATGGAATCCTAGTTGTCTAATAATTTCACTATGCAACAAGCAAAAATATCTTAACTTAAATAATCATCAGATTTTCAGATTCCTTGGAAAGTTTTTTTTTAATTTTTTTTGTTTCAAATATGAGATTTTTGAAGAGGCTGCTTCATACATCTTATGATAACTTTGAAATAACTTATTCCATTTTGTTCAGTCATAAATTCAAAAATTCAAAATTATACCAGCTTTAAGTCACTCTAATATCATTTTTTAATATACCCATATTGTTGGAATTAATGAGAAATAAATTATAATTTTAATTTTGTTTTTTTTTTTGTTTTTAAATTATGATATTTTTGATTTCTAAAAATTAACAAAAAATAGAAATCAGCAAATATGTACCATTTAACTATTTATTCATAAAGTTCCATAAAATAGATATAAAATAAACCACAATTCATGAAAATCGATTCGTAAATACATATTGTTACGTTTTTACCTTTTTTGAAACGTGTATTTAAGAGTTCGTAGATTGTAGTTAAAATAAAATAAATTTTGTATTTGGTTTTAATTAAAGATCCTTATTCAACACAATTTTGTGCACCACTGCTTGTAACCTTTTACAGGCAATAACAATTTTCTATTCTTATTTACTCCGTCTGTTTACAATCTTGTAAAGACCAAAAATTACTCAACAGATCTTTCTACTTAAAGATCTTCCAACCCGATCATAGTTATAACTTAGATTCGATCCCAACCTATTCAACCAGAGACTATCCACACTTAACTCTCTTTACTGAGTTAGATCCAACTAAACGGGTTTTTTACGATTCACTTCACGAGTTTCTACTTATAAACTCTCTTCACACAGAGTTCAAACCAACAAACTCCCTTCACACAAACTGTACTCGCTGAATTTACTTTACTTAATCTGCCACTTGTTCGCATCGATGTGCTTTTTATATGGCTGAGTAAACAACACATCGAAAGCTCTCGAACTTCTCGATATTTCAAGTAGATTCTATTCTTTCTTTTAATTTCATTTTTAGTTCTTTTGTAGCCATGCGTATGTAAACATCTACCTCTTTTTGCTTGTTTATTGTCTGTTACTTGTTTTTTTTTGCTGTTTAATTATTGTTGTTGCTGTGTTATTTTTATTTACTTTACCTCTGCTAATGTTTGTTGTTGTAGATTTGGTTATTTGTAAACAGCACGTATAGTTGTTCTTGCAGCTTTTGTCTATTTATTTAAGCGAAGTAATCTTATTTTCGTAACAATATTTTATTCCGAATAAAGTGAAAGAACCTAATTAAAAAAAAAAAAAAAATTTGTTGTAATTTCTAATATTTCTTAACGACTTTCTTCCCCTTTCTTCCAATCCTGTCAAGGTTTATCATTCATATTCTTTTGATCGTAGGCCAAGCTTTTTGGAGATTGGGGCTAAAAGGTGGAACATGAACGAAATTGTCATAAGCGACCTGGCGAAAATCTCAAAGTGGCGCCGTGCGAACAGGGTTGAATTTAATACGCGCAAGACCTAGAATTGTTTTCTGACACACGGACGTGGTGGTGTGTTGTCCTCTGCAACCATAAGTAATATAGATATTGATAGTAGATATTCTGGACATGAGAATTCATTGTGATGTTTATTTGGACGACCACATATTTCGAGTGTTGAAAGCAGCATCCAAGTCCCTCGGTTGCTTTAGACGATGTAAGATACACTTCACTCCACCTGATTTCCTTAATATTTTCAAGACCTATATCCGACCTAGGCCGGTGATTCGAAATCTGTTTTGGAGCGAGTCCCTTTGTGGTTGACTGTCCAGCAAATGTCACGACACCTGTTAGGAAAAATTCGTATTTAGGACGCACACTTCGTTTGTGGAACAATATTCCTGCTAAAGTCTTCCTCACCATCAATGACATGGGTAAACATAAATCGAACGTCCATAAACACTACTACGTCTTTCCTCCGTCTCACAACCTATTTTCCTGAACCAGCACATTGCACTGCATGAGTACGCGTCTTCCCCGTAGTACTGGTCTCAAATAAAAAAATAAAAAATATGTTTTTCAGTACTTACTTCTCTCTTGATAAATTATTTACCTAGAAATATATCGTTACGTTAATCTAGGAAGGACGAAACTAACATTATAAAACAAACTTAACTAAATCAGAAACTGATGTAGTAGAAAGTAAGTTAAATGTCTATATTAATTTTGTAATTTTTTTAATGTTACTTAACAATTCAATTAATAGCAGAGCTCGTTCCGGTGACGAACTGGCGAGACGATAATGGTCTTGGCCAATCAATGAAGTGGTATTAAGACCTGTTTATCAATGTTTAAAGCTTGAGGAAAAAAATTGACGAGTTCAGTTTTATGTTTTACTTTTCAGACCTTCGCTGTTTTATATGAAAATGTTCTTATCACAGGTGATTTTATTCCGAATATTTTAGAACGAAGACCCTGGGTACACATAGTAAGCTTTGTATTTCACAAGAAATTAAACGTGAAATCTGTCACAGGGATTTGCTATATTCGCGCAGGAAGCGTTTCAGAACTCCTGAGGGGGATTTGGGTTTGATAAATCTTCTAGTAATGTGCCTTCTGACATTGATAATGCTCTAAATAGAAAATTTTTTGATATTCCTGTGGACGCACCTACCTCCAACTACTATTGCTTTCCAAGCGATTCTTCGGGCAATAAATTTTATTTCACTAATGTCACCTGCCATGATGTGCTCTCTAGTCTGCTGTGAATAAAACCTATGTAATAGGAGTTGATGGGAATGACCCAAAGTGTCTTAGGATTCTTATACCACAACTTGTTTACATTACAACGTTTATTTTCAACAACATTTTTACTACTAAAAGTGAAACTTGTGAAATCATGGCAGTAAGGAAACCAAATTCTGAATACAGACCAATCGCAATCCTACCGTTCCTATTGAGAGTTCTTGAAAGGCAATAAGTTGACTGTAGGAATGTTACGTTATTAGTACTTCTTGATCATTCGAAGGCGTTCGACATTGTCGATCATAGCATCTTATTTAATAAGTTACAAAATTTTCATAAGTTGTCTACCAATCTGATATTTTTTTATTTAACTGACACAGATCTAATGTTTTCGCTGTATATCAATGATCTGCTAAGCATGCTCGAACATTGCAAAGTTAGAATGTATGTTGACAACGTGCAGCTTTATGACATTATATCGGTCGACACATATGTGAAAATGTTATACGAAAAATTCTATCGTATCTTCATATGGGCTACTGCGAATAGTTTGGGGATAAGTCCCACTAAATTTAAATTTTTAATTATAATATTAAGAAAAACTTATCGAAACTCGGTTATGACCCTGTTTTAATCTTAAATAGTCAACCCATTGAGATTGTAGACAATGCTTTAAAGCTGAGAAGTTAATTAATCAGCACCCTTATTTAGTCCAAACATAATAGTTTTACATGGAGTAAAGTGTTTTTTATATTAAGAAATGTAGAGTTAACACTGCACACCTATGAGTGTTCGAATATTTCTTGCTAAGACATACTATATTTAAGGCCAACTTTATTTTACAGTTGTGAACATTTTGCCAGTTGAAATAGTTTTAGCAGAAGAAATCTTAATGAGACTTTTGAGAATATGTGATCATATAGTATGAGTTTTGATGACTATTCTAAAGTAAGGATTTTAATACTAATGCGTAGGATAATAGTGGTAGAAGATAACATTGTTTTAGATATAGCAATCAAATATCCAAATACCAATTCTTTTTAATGTCACAAGTCTCTCAAACGATATTCCCCACAGCTCTTAAGTCATAGGTAAACCACAACGATTTAGAATAAATATAATCTGTTAATTTTTAAGTTAAATAAGAAATATTAAAGAATTATATTTTTTGATAATTATATTTTTATGTTGGTATTTTTTGCTCTTTTGATTGTTTTTTTTTTTCTTTTTTTTTTAATAATCATTTTAACTTTATCTACTTATACACAATCTTTGAGAGTTTTTAACCGAAGTAACATATTGTTCATTAAAACGTAATTATGTGTGTATTCGTACCGAGTTCTTTACTGCTTTTAATTGGGAGCCTTTAGGTGGGACACATAAAATTAATAAACAAGAATGCAGTTCCAAATAAAAACCAAAAGCAAAATTTAGTGCATTAAAATTTATTTTTTTTATCGAAGTTTCAGCTTAGATAAGCTTTTTTATTATTTTATATATTTTAAATATTTCATATTTTTTTAACATATATATTTCATAAAATGTGAGTTACGTCATTTCTAAATTAACGTAACCATATCTAACCTAACATAACTACCCCAAAGGTTTATTTGATCCCCTAAACCGGTAGGCTTAGCGTGAATAAAAGAATGTCATGTGGAAAATTTTGTGTATTTATCATTTATTGTTCAGAGGATATACTGTATTAAATAATTGTTTTGTACAAATTGGCTGTAAACCCAAAATTCACCTGTATTCAAAGTGAAACTTTTAGAACATACTTTAGTGGATGATGAATGTTAACACACAAAAAAATTTGCTTTAAGAAGAAAAAAATTAATGTCTTTAAAAAAACGAATTAATACTGAACGCTTTCCCCAAATTTTAACGTTTCCGATAGAAAATTTCGGAAAAGCACCGTTACCCTTTTGTCAACTAGGTATCAAAATTTTAACAAAATCGATTTTATCGTTTACTTTTAATCGACTCCAGAGCCTTGGCCCGTTTTATCCCGATTTTAACCTCTCCCAGGTCCAATTTAAAAAAGCATACTCTATAATACTTTTATTAGCTATATACATATGTATGTTTCAAATTTCATAAAAATCGGAATGTTAGAAAACAAAAAATTAGTTTTTAAAATAAATTTTATTTAAAATTCTACAAAATTTGCAATGTTAAAAATATATTAATTAGAAGCTGAGACGTATGATATTAAACTCCTCTAGATCCAACTTTGAAAAAGCCTGTAAAATTGAGTTAGTTAGATCTGTCTCTGTTCAAAATGTTATTATGATCGGTTTAGCCATTTCCGCGTGATTTAATGAAAAACAAACATACAAGTAAACTAGGGTAATCACTTTCGCGTAGCTAAGAGCTTTTGTGTTATACATGCTTATGCAATTTCTCCCGCTTTTTGACTGATGTAGATAGATAATGAAGCTTTAACTGTTTTCGTTCTCCACACGTGCAAAATTTAATATTTGCTTAAAACTGATCGTTTCTATTGAGTACCAAGTCATTTAGACCAAATCAAGCAACTTCCATTCTAACCACTCTTAAAGTATTGTTATGTTTTTACCTTTTAAAAACATTTATTTATAAGTTCGTAGATTGCAGTTAAAATAAAATAAATCTTGTGTTTGGTTTTTAATTAATAATTCTTTATTAAGACAATTTTGTATTCCACTGCTTGTAACCTTTTTACAAACAATAACAATTTCTACTCTTATTTACTCTCTCTGTTTACAACTTTGTAAACAGCAACAATTACTCTACAGATGTTTTTACCCAAAAGCCTTTCAACCCGATCGTTGTTACAACTAAGGTTTCATCACAACCTCTTCAACTAGAGTTACCCACACTTAACTCTCTCAACTCAGTTAGCTCCAACTCAACTAGTCGTTGAGTTCAAACCATCAAACTCTAATCACTGAGTTTACACTAAAAAACTCTCTGCATTCTGAGTTTACACATAAACTAACTGCTGTTCGCATCGATATGCTTTTATATGAGTAAACAATACTTCGAAAGCTCTCAAGCCTCTCGATATATCAGGTCGATTCTACTTTATTTTCTGTTTAGTTCTTATGAAGGCTTTCGAATAAAAAAATTCAATTCTTTCAGTTCTTGTTGTCTTGTTGTTGTTTTTTTCCTGTTTTCTTGTTGTTGCTATTCATTTTTATTTACTACATTTCTGCTTATGTTGTTGTTGCCGATTTGGTTGTTTGTAACCAGGCACGTATAGATGTTTTTGTGGATTCTGCTTATTTTTTTAGCAATGTTATAAAGACAGTGATTTCCAAGCTAAATTTTGTAGCAGTATACAAAACTTAATATTTACTTTGTATAGAAAGTACCATACCGACTTGTCCAATTCCGCTCATTTTTGTTGTGGCAGCGCCTGTTTAAAAAAACAATCAGTGAAAATATACTTTTGCAACACATGTAGCCGCTTGTAAATCGGTTGAATGATTCTAAAGCTATTAAACTACGAACATAGGACAACTTATTTTTATATATAGGTATATATAGATCCATATATGGATATACATTAATGTAATACTAATGTATGCAATACATTTGCTTATATTTTTCAATACCCCTTTTATCTGTAAATACAGTTAAAATCAGCAAGAAAAAAAAAACAAACAAAATGTTGAAAAATGTTGCGTTTCAATAAATTCAAAATAATAAATCCTACAGAGTTCAAAAAGTGCTTATGACCGTATATACGGTGCATATGTACATACATACATATGTATGTGAAAATATACATTTTATGCAGAGTTGTTTGAGAGTATATGCAAATAAGATGAATTGTTTATTTAGGTGTTGGTTGTGTGTTTATTGTTGTTTTTAATTTAATCGAAAAATTCAATTATCACGGAATAATTAAAAAAAAAAAAAAATTATTTCAGAAAATTACATTGGAAAAAAATTTAACCAAGATTTGTGGGAAGATACATTAAATTATATCAATTTAATTTATATAAATAGTATTGTCGCAAGTCGCACGTTAAAAATTAACGTTAAAATTATCAAGTGCACTTTCGATAAAAATAGTATTTATTCGTATACATCTCAATAAATATATCAATTGGAGACGTCAATAGTCGTCTTAGTATTTTCTTTAAAAAGTGAGGCAGGTGGTTCAAGCACAGATGGGATCGAAGAAAAGCCTTTAACTTCGATTTATAATGTACAGTGACTCCAACGCATAGTCGGACAAGTTTTCTCACTAACATAAGTCCTCTTAACGTAATAAATACAAAAAGCACTGTTAGGAATTGGGGCTGCATACCAAATATTGATGTGGGAAGGTTGGCAAAATGCAATTTATTTTTAATCAAATGTTTACTTTGCTTATCTTTGCTTATCTTAACATTCTAAAAATAAATGTAAAGCTAGTTCAAGATAATTGGGTATTGCAAACAACAGCGAATTTTATCAAGAAATTGATCCCTAGCACACATCAGGTGTCACAAAGCTTTAGTTGATCCTTAATTTAAACAACTTATAGAAACACCTGCTCAGAGTCCATAACATTATCTTTTGTATATCTTAGAAACGATAATATTGAAAGCTTCTGAATTTAGTTCAAATAACTTTGTGGTCAATATAAATCAACTGTCAAAAATTGGATGGAATTAAATAAGTGGGAGTGGCACCTCCTATACAAGGTCAATGTTGACTTTTGTATATCTTTGGAACGGTAATTTTGGAAGGTTATGAATTTTTTCTAAATAACTTCGTTGTTAATACACACTAGGGTTGCCGGATTTGAAACCAAATAAATAAGTACATAAAAGGAAAAATGTCAGTATATTCAATAAAAAATCGGTACATAAAAAACAAAATCCATATTTTTGTAGTGATCTTGTCTATAAATATTTACATATTTCTATGAACAGTATATCCATTGTCCTGAATGAAATGGGAGAAAATATTTGAATGGCGTACGAGCTCTCATGTACTCTGAAACTTCCTTTTGAAAAAATTTCAGTAAGAATAATTTAACAATGTGAAACCGGACATTTAAATAGCATAAGCAAGTTAAATGTATTTATCGTTTTTTGTGGTTTGCGTATATTTATTTTGTACTTTATCTAAAAATTCCTTCTGCGGGAACATTTGGATGTGAAATAGAAAATACAAAATTTGCATACTTCCTCAAAAATCAGAAATGCAGCTCTATTTAGAAATCCATATCAAATTTTCTTCACCTTTGTTTTTTGTAACTGATTAGGTAAAAATTTTTAATGATTAATTTTTGTAGAAAACATCCACTTTTTTTTAATATTTTTAATAGAAAAAAATTTTACTACATCAGAGAAATCATCAAATGAAATATTAGAAACTAAATTGGAATAAACTCAGCTTTTTAAATTTATTATCCTTTATCTCAAAACATTCTTTAATATAAGCCACTAGTGACATCAGTTTCTTTTCTAAATAAAGCAATTTTATTCCAGTTATTACAGTTCCATTTATACATCAATAAAAGTTTTCATTATTTTGTTACAGTAATTTGCCCTTAAGTTACTTGATTATCTAGTAAATATTAAGAACTAATAAACTATCCTTTTCCAATTTTTTATTTAGCATTATACACTTATGGCCAGTTTTTTAAGTACATGAATCCAAATTAGTTTTTTTGGTTCGGGATTTTAAAAAGTATTTTAGACGCCCACCAAACAGAAATTTTAACCCTAGCTATACTTTCACAAGCTTTTGCCAAGGATTTTAAAATTGTCATATTGTCATGGATGTCCTTAAATATCTATCTATATTGACAGAGGGATAAATTCTTTAAAAAAAAAGTTTACTGCACTAGAAATCTTCGATTATAGGGTTAAACTAAGCCAGAGTATTAGTGCATTAATGTGAATGTATTTATTTATTTATCTATTAATTATATTATTCGAATAAAGTACAACAAGAATATAAGTCCTATTTAATAGTACTGGGCAGATAAAGGTAAATTGACTACGAGTTACAAAAATAATGAATATATATTGTTACGAAAATAAAAATACAACACTGTATTGTGGGATTTTGGTATATGTCAACTTGGCAGCACTGCCACATCGACCATCTTTACTTTACATTTGAATTAACGGATATAGAAGATGGGCAATATTTCCTGAACCTTCCAAAACGTAGGCAATTAGGTATATAAATGGCTGCCTTACCAACACGTCAGTTTGCTATCGTTTGGCTGTCGTAAGATAAAGCGGAAATTAAAGCGTTCTATAAACGAATATAAAGTTTTGTAAACTGTATAAAAGTTATTGTGTAGTAAATATACAAAATCAAAATAGCGGTGTTTATTATATTTGAATGCAATTTAGACGAACTCAAACGTTTTAAAAAGGTTAAAACGTAACAATGTGTATAAATATCATTAGGAAAAAGAGAGAAAAAAACTTTTATTCACAAAACTCACATATTTCGTTAGGATTTGATGTTAATTTAACCGAAGAGCTAAAAACATTAAACTTTTTAATTTCAATCTTTTCAAATTATATTTTTATAACCTTGTAAAGTTTTTAAATATATTGCGAAGAACATGACACAACCAACCAAGACTGACTGAATATGAACTATTTATAGATTAAAATACTTCACTGGTAATTTGAAAAAAATAAAATAAAAAAATAGAATAAAAATAAGCAAATATTTTATGCGCTGAAAAAGTTTCAAGATAAATAGCAGTACAAAAAAGTATAAACATGAAAAAATCAATACATTTGCGTTATTTACATGTTGCGCATAAATCAGAACAATCAACAAAAATCAGTACATGTACTAAACAAAACAGTACGACTCGCAACCCTAATACACACCTTCAGTCGAAATATGAGGAATACACTCTTTAGGTATACAACGCAAAGAAAATTTTGTTGTCTGTATTAAAAATTAGAAAAATTTGAGTTGTCTCACTTTAGAGGTACAACTGCGATATGTATGTGTATACTATATATACTCGTATATATAGATTTCCGGGCAACGCCGAATGAGTAAAGCTAGTTAATGATAACTACAATCATAATTTTTGGCTTTGAACAAAAGTAATGGGTGATGATTTTGCACATCAGGTGATAAAATAATTATTATTAATAAACAAGACACTCGTATTTATTGGATCACTTAGCTTCACCCTTTCGTAAATGTACGATAATTAATATAATTTTTTATAGGATAATATAATATATTAGCATTTAGAAAATTTAAGAACTCTATTTTTCATAGTTCCCAAGATGTATCATAATAACTAAGTGTTTCGTACAAATAGGATGTGAACCAAAAATTTTCATTTTAAACATTATTAGACCCTCAAAGTGCAACTTTTGAAAATATATTCATCAACATATTTTAACACAATTTTAAATTTTGTAACACAATCGATTTAGTCGTTTAACTGTGAAATAAACAAGCTCAGTAAACAAAATTAATTATCATATGGCCTAATTTGCCCCATTTCTCCGAGATTTTTACATCTTCCAGGTCCAAATTTGGACAAAAGCATACCCTATAACACTTTCGTTAGATTTATTTGCATTCCAAATCTCAACAAAATTCGAATGTTAGAAACAAAAAAGGTTTCTGAAATTATTATCTTAAATTGTTGTAATTTTCAAATCTGACAAGATTTTTATACTTTTCCCATTAATTCGCTTATCTAACTCTGAAATAACTTTAAAATAATTGTAATTTGAAAATTTAATCGATTTCAAATTCCATTGGTTTCGGTTTACCCGATTATTACAAAAATGAAAATGCCTAAAAAGATACGTCAACATTTGTACATTTAGAACAGATTCAGGCAAAGAGCTGCTCTTATCTTTTATTTTACCACGCACGTAGTCACACGCATGGGAAAAAAATAAGTAAAAATAAACAAAGAGAAGTAAAAGGAAATCAAATGGAAAAATACAGTGCAAATTGGCCTGAGTGACAGACTCTCAAATTGATACCAAAACTGTAAAATGCATTAATATTAGATTGCCTAACGCTGATTTTGAGCTATAATCTTTATTATGGATGTTCTTATATTGGTTTGTGTCAGGGCTACGATTACCCTGATAATACTGTAATTATTTGAACGATGTTGCCAATTCTATTTTGGGTACTAAATTTTTTATTTAAATTAACGCAGCTGATTAGAAGGTTGTCATGAAAGTCATGCTAAGGCGTTCGTAAAAGTGTAGAGTAAATGGATATATTATCTGTAATTTAAATAAGTTGGATATTGATAAATTGAAATAAAGGACCGACCATAAACGAAAAAACATAACAATTTTTATTCTAACATGTATTTTATTCTAAGCAAATTTAAAGAACTCAACGTTTTAAAAAGGTTAAGACATAACCATATATATAGATTTGCTACATATTAATTTATATTATTCGCACATTAAAAAATTTCTATCGTATAATAAATTTTATTATAACTAAATTTATTTGTATATATTTGTATATAAAAAATTGCTTTTTTGCTAAGTACAAAAATTAAATGTCAAATTACAATAATAATTATCTGTAAATTGGGTTTTTAACTATGACTGTTTTATATTTTATTTCCTACGGTGTGCATTTATATATGTTTAGTTTTTTTTAACATTTTTTGATTGTTTCAATTGACAAAAATATTTGTGTATTTTATTTTTTCCCTATGATTAAAATATAATATGAAAATGAATATTTAAGTCTTGAATAATTTTCAAATTAGTAAAAACAGCACTGGCAATTTAATATAAAAATAAACCAAGTCACTAATAAAAGTATAAAAATAATTGTGCAACGACCAAAAAATTCATGGAAAATAGATGGTTGAACAAAGAATATTATTTATTTACATACCGTTTTTTATGTTGAATTTCTATGATTTTTTATACATCAACACACTCCAAAAAAATAAAAAATAATATAAAACAATTCTAATGAATATAAAATATACTCTGATGGGATTTGTTAAAACTTTAATAGATATGTATTTTAATCTTTCACTGATTTAACTTCTGCTTTCACAGCTTTTTATTAACAAACAAGAAAAAAAAGAAATAAAAAAGGGTAAGGATTTTAATATTAGTAAAAGATTAAAAAAAATACCTAAATTTATACCCCAGCAATTCAATCGTAAAGTTAAAACTAAATTTGTATGCTATCAAAATTTATTCATTTATAAAATGCCCTAACCAACTGACCATGTTAATCTTAATTAAATAAATTTCATTCCCGCAGAATCTTCTCGTATATTTATACATTGGTGTTTTGACTGCTGTTGATATAGTGTGAGATGAGATACTTACATGTTGTAATAAAAATTACACTGCTCAACACAAGTTTTAATTCCTTTAATTTTTTTGTGTTAATGATATGCAGATCAATAATTTTAGCAAAGGACACAAAAAATTAATAAAAAAGTTCTACTAAAGACTATCAAAGGATTTTTTATAAGATTTCTTCAGGCAGATCTCGAGCAATAGTCTGCCATCATATGCGAGTCACACCTTCCCTGATAACGCTCTTCTATTGTTCGAAGATCCTGATGAAATATTTCACCCTGCTCCTCGCTAAACTCACCCAGATTTTTTGGAAATCGGTCAAGTGAGAGTGCAGGAGTTGGAGTTTTACTCTAATGTTGCACCTTAGCTTATGCAAGTTCGATATCATGTACTCAACAATCGGGACTTGGCTTAAAATTTCTTTTTGCGTAAAAAATTAGTCATAACCAAAGCGAATAAAAGCTTTGAATTTGACTTCAGTCATTGATTTGACAAAATAACGATCTTTCGAGAGCTGTCTCTTTTGCGGCCCATCAAAAATTCCCTTATCTTGTCTTGATTACGGAATTTCATTTTAAAGTATTGATATAACGCAGTTTTCACAAAGCCCAATATACGCTTTTGATATTTTCCAAAAATATATTCAGCACACATATGGCAAAACAATCTGGATTAAGCACACAACATATTCTTAACAGCCGTATCTAAAACATGAAAAAAATTTATTTTAATGCCCAATAAAAATCGAAAATCTAAGTAAAAATAGTAAATGAGGGTAGTTAGCTATAACTCAAAAACAAAAGCTGTTAGAGAAAAACTGTTTCCATATTTGAAAAACGCGCGTCATTTGATACAGAAACAAAAAAAAATCCTAGGAAACAGACATTGTTTTGTTTTGTTGAGCAATGTCATCATTCAACAAGGCACACCTATTAGTTTTTGGAAAATATTCTACCACCACATCCAAATAAACGACAGTATCTAATATAAAAAAATACCACAAATCGGGTTACAGGTAAGCTAATTATAGAATTATTTTGACGACTCCTCCCGAATATTGCAATTTATGGTTACAGATTATGTCGAATTTAAAGAAACTTAATGATGTCAGACAGACCAAAGGCAGACTTTTAAAGAATCTAGCATGGCAATTAATGAAATAAATAAATGGTACAAATTTTTGATAAAATGAAAGGAAAAGCTTGCCATCACCTCAATAGCTATGTGATGGTGAATTATTTACCTTCGTTATTAAAGGATATTTTTTAGAATAATATTTAAATTGATAGTACTAGCACCTCTCACTTACTTCTTAGTGTGTCATTACTATAGACTAAAAAAAGAAAAAACAAAATTAATGAGTTCATTTCAATGCTGTGTATATAATTTAAGACAAGTTTTGTAAAATTCTATAATTTATCAATTTTTAAACAAAATTTCACGTGATACATACCCTCCTGAAATAGAAAAATGCAAAATTTAGCTTTTTCAGAAAACGGTTGATCAGATAAAGTTTTTCAAAGTTTTCTAAAAACTTTAAGTGGAAATTAAGGGCAAAATAAGAGCGGAAGACCAATAAAAGTTATCACACAGAGACCGACGACAGCTTGTCAACGCTACTAGCAATTCCATGAAAACTTTTTAACAGATTGATCATGAGTGCAGCGTAAAAATATCCAAATCTTCAAAAAGTATTAGTATTCTACTAGAGTCTAAAACAATTACCATGCAAAAGCAGAAAACAATGACCAAGCCACTTCCTCGTTTCAGGCTTCCCCGTCTGGATTTTGCAAAGGAAAATTTACAAACAAATTGGAAAAGGTGAGTTGTATGACTTTAGATCCTATCCTATCCTATTAATTTCTTCTTATTAAGGCTTTTTTAATGATAATTAATTCAATTTTAGTGGTTCAGATGCTTTTAATTGTTGTTGAAGAGATTTATGAAAGCAGCGACGATATTTCTCTAAACGAAATTTTGATGGTGGTTAGCTAATGGTATGGGAAGCATTTTGCAGTGACGGTCTCAGTTGTCAGATGAATTCCATTGACTATGTCGATATAATAACACCAATGAAGAATTGGTTTTCCAACAAGACAATACATCAGTTCATAACAGTATACATACATACTCAAGAAATAATATTATAACTATGGACTCGCCTGCGTGTTCTCCGGGTTTTGATAGCAAAAACCCGGTGTTCTTCATCACCTTTATCTTAACTATTATCTTAACTATTATCTTAGCTATCATTATTTACCCTCTTTACCCATTTTATACACTTCCGGTTCAAATCCAAACAATTAATATAATTAAGTTCCTTCCAAAAAGACACTTAGGATCTGCCTTTTTGCTATATACAGTTTTCAAACTAACACACATTAATTTTTTAATATGAATATATAGCTTTTACCCGATGCACTTTTTGCAATACCCGCTCATACAATATTTCCCGCTTTTTGGTTGATGTGAATAGGTAACGAAGCTGAAATTGTCATTCTCTACATATAGTATAACAGAGTGCCATATTTAGTTCGAATGGAAGCTGCCATGGCCACTAATTCAATCTCGCCCAGTTGCTGACTGATAATTCGTATTTAACCAGATTTTTTCTTTTTTTTAATTTAAGGATGCAGTATTTAATATTTTCACTTCGCAAATTATATATGTATTTATGTATATTAAGGTATATGTGCTAGAAAAATAGGTTGTAGGAAGTAGACAGAAAAAACTTTCACGGAAAAATTATTCCGCAAACGAAAGTTGCGACTAAAGAATAAATTATGAATAATATAGACAAAGGGATGTGCTCTACCGCAAATACGAGTACTGCGTAAGAATATGGGATTATTAAGATTAATTCCTTGATTTTGTAAGAACATATTATGTTATAGAAAGTAGAGAAATACCAGCAGCCAACATTTTCATTCACTGAACAGGAGCAACTGCTATAAAGTTATTATTGATGTAGCATTTTTTATGTACATGTTGTATTTTTAGGGAATTCTCTTATTTTATTTTACTTCCTTTCAATGCCCACTATGTTTTTTGTTGTAATTACTATTTTTGATGAATAGTTGTTTGAAGTTATTTATTATATGGAGACAATGGATGAGTGTTAAATTTATACCTGTAAAAATATTTCGTCATATAAAGGGTCCGCCATCTAACGTTTTTTTTTCAACTAGTGCTTATTTCGTGAATGGTAACACTTAGCTCATGTCTGATTTGACAGATAATTAGTTTTATCCTTCCCCTGAACGAATATGGTTGTGTCCAATGCGTTTTCGCTTCGCTAAGTGGGCCTGCCATCAACTTAACAATTGACGTTTTAAAGGACAATATTCCTGAAGCCATTGGTGATATACAGCTGCACACAATCGATAATGTGCTAAAAAATTGGACCGATCGTGTAGGCTACTGCATGGCCAGCCGAGGCAGCCATTTGAATAAAATCATTTTCCATTATTAACCGGAAGGATTGGACTTTCAAATAAAAAAAGAAATTTGAGAAAATATTCAGTAGTTTTTTTATAGCATTTTCAAAAAAAAAAATTTATTTGGCGGACCCTTTAGAAAAAATTATTCTATGGAAATTCATTATAAGTAGCTTAAAATATACTAACATTAGTACTGAAAGGCTGTGTATGGAATAAGTTCACAATAGAGAGAACTTCATTGTATAGAAGATAACTTTAGAGAAGTTTGACTGTATTTGTATATATTAAACTTCGTACCCTATGTACACGAAATTATATTTACTTTAGCCAGACATTATTTAAATTAATTTGCGAATACTTTTAAAACTCTTGAAAAAATTATACATAATCAAGATGGCGACAGATTTAACAGCTGTCAAGTGATTTATTCTCAGTTTGGTTTGGCGATTCATCATGAATAGACTCACGTCGAATGGGCCCAAAACGAAATTACCGTGGTTCCCGATTTTCATAAGTGAATTTTGTTTAGCGATGAAGCGCACTTCTGGTTGAATGACCACGTTAACAAACAAAACTGCCGCATTTAGAGTGAAGGTAATCCTCAAGTATATGTGGAAACACCATTACATCCAGACAAACTGACTGTTTGGTGTGCTTTATGGGCTGGTGGAATCATTGGTCCATACTTCTTCAAAAACGATGGCGGCCAGAACGTTACAGTCAATGGTGATCGGTATAGAGCCATGATTACTAACTTTTTCATTCCTGAATTGAATAACCATGATGTCCAGGAGATGTGGTTTCAACAAGACGGCGCAACATGTCACACAGCTCGTGCCACAATAGATTTATTGAAAGACACGTTTGGTGACCGCCTAATTTCACGTTTTGGACCTGTGAATTGGCCTCCAAGAACTTGTAAGTTAACACCGCTAGACTACTTTCTGTGTGGCTATATAAAGTCATTGGTCTATGCGGTAAAGACACAAACGCTTGACCATTTGGAAGACAACATTCGCTGTGTTATTGCCGATATACGGCTACAAATGTTGGAAAAAATCATCGAAAATTGGATGTCCAGGTTGGACTACATCTGCGCCAGGCGTGGTGGTCATAAGCCAGAAATCATATTTAAGCCGTAATGCCACAAGATTTCGGATAAATAATTCATGTCAATCAAATAAAAATTGTACATCATTAAAAAATAAATCAATGTAATCTGTAATAATTATTAGTTTTTTGTCATCGCAAGCTGCCAATCATATAAATCAATCATATGAGTTTAGCATTCTCTTAAGCTCTTAATTGAAATGTTTTTATCACACATTTAACTATTCATATTTATTAGATGGGCTTCCCTCAAGTAGGCAAATATAAATAAGAAATAATACTGTCTCTTCAGCTTGTTATTGTGTCAACCACGCGTTAATCGAACATATCTTACCCAGTGTAATGCTATGTTTGCACAAGACTTCGGATGACTTCGATATCTGTTGGTATTATATTACGTTCGTACAGCATTTTTATAGCTGTTGGAATTAATACAGCGAGCGACCATTGATGTGTTTGTTGTTTTTATATATATTTTTTTTTTGTGGTTGGAAGCGTACTATATGGAGGTCAATTATATTAGATCGTAATACTAAATCTGTATTTAAAAAGTTTTAAATTAAGAGCTAAAAAGTATGCCAAATTCACATGATCTAAGTTTTATAAAAATTAGTGATGATACTGATTTAGAAGTAATACACAGGGTAATAGAAATAAAATTACTTTCAATTTGGGTCATTCTCTCCCTAAATTTTTTATTGAAGTTGATGTAATTAAGCTCATAATCGGGAGTTGTATTACAAATGAAAGCGCGAATGACGAAATAACGGTGTCGTGCGTACTTAGCGTAAAAGACAATTATTAGGTAAGTAATTCCAAAGCGAACAACGTTATTCAAAGTATCTTGCCAACATCCTATAACAATAATTATTGTCATCCACTGTCGATACTCGTACGTACACAGTTATAGTTAAACATAAATGTTTATGTAATTTTCACATATCTACATGGACGTGTGTGTTTGTTATTTGTGGTGAAGTGTTCGGAACATTGGAGTAAATATAGTTTTTACTCTTCAGCAACTTGGTTTCTTGGGGGATGATTTTTTGTTTTGTCAAATATTTTTTTGCTATTTGTATACAAAAATGGAAGTTAAATATCAGTTTTTTTATAACATATTTACAAAACTTTTTACCAGTTGCATTCTAGTATCTGGTTACAGGTCAGTTTGTCCATTGAATTTAAAGTGGTGAAACGTTTTTTTTGTTTTTTTTTTGTTTAAAATGCTATTACAGTACTACTATTACATCTCTTATAAGTATTTATTTACTGCTTTTTTGATATACTATTTCTCAATCATGAATAGGGATTAACTGTTGTTACAGCCATTAGCTGAATGGAGTAAAAATACAGTTCCAACTACCAATGCTCGTAAATTTAGTTTTTTAGTAAATCCTTACAATGTATATATATAGTTTTTTGCTTTTATATGGCTGCATCGCATGTACACACATACTCAGTTTTCCATACTTGTGTACACTTTTTCTTGGTAGAAATATTGGTAATGGTGGCATTAGTAGTTTGCTTAGATCCTGCTTCAATTTATATTGAGGTTGTGTAAATATTTTTATTCCTCTTGTATTTTACTTTCTTTTTGCCTTTAGAATATCCTTAGGTAGTTTGTAGAGTGTTGCCTTTATTTAAACAATAATTTATTTCGGGCAAAGTACGTACAGTTCATATTTGTACAAAATGAAAAACATTTTTCTTCTTTAAAATTCTACTTATTTGACTTGTAATATTTTTGCTTTATAATTGAAGCAAAAAGAGCATCCGCACTTAGTTAAACTTTATTTTAATCCAAAAAAAACTTATGTTAGTTACCCCCGTGCGTGGTTATCTACTCATAAGACGTCTGCGTATTTTGAACTAGCAAATTAATTTTTTTTTACTCAATACTTTTTATAAGAATAGTTTTAATATAAATATGCTTATATAGTATTCTGCACAAAAGCAGCACATCGTTTTATATGTAGCTTTTAGTTCTCGACTTCTTGCTATAAAAAAGTGATATCCAGCTTTTTGAACTCGCCTACTCTAAAGATTAACTGAAGAGTAGTGGATAATTAAACCACTGGTCTACCTCGTTGATTAATTTAGGGAATGTCAGAAAACAGACACTTCTGATTCGGTTCACTGCATTTCTTTTCTCATTGTCACGCAAAAAAATTCGCTGCAATGGTAGCTCGTTTTTTTTTCCAATTAGATTTTGAGCTCAAACTTCGGCCATCGATTTATTTTGTCAACTGTATTTAAGCCATCAACGGCGATCAATGAATACATCCTTCGAAGCATACATTTTACCTTGCAGTATTACGCAATTGTCTTTTCAGCCTATGTATGACACAAATGTTGTGTTTTTTGGTGAATGCAAACGGTGATTGGAACAACGGAGCTTTTTTAAATTTTTAAAATTCTTGTAGGATGCTTCTTTAGTTTTTGCATATTATATTGACCGTAGTTAGCTGCTACGGCAGTTTTTTACTAAGGTTCGTAAGATGAAAAGAAGTTGTCCAGTGTTAAATTATGACTTTCGAATGATTGATTGAAGAAGGTTCGAATAAAGATCTGGAAGAGTATGAGTATATATGCCAGGAAAATCATAATGATGCTCGCCAATGCATTAACAGCACATCTTTTCCTCCTCCAACACTAAACGATATAATATGTAATTTGTGTATCATAGATGCGCAATTAGTACTGCAGGTGGTTTTACCCAAGACATACAGTGCAGACTAGACCAGGTAAGACAGGCATTTGGTTTGCTAAAGCCCGTGTAATGGAAGAAGACCGTGTCAGCTAGTAAAGTATAAAATTATTATTTCTACTGGAAAAATTGTCCAAAAAGAATTGAAGCTTCTCTTTAAAATTAAATATAACAAACCAAGCAATTATTTTTTATTTAAGGATTTTAATTAATTAGATTTTGTTGATACTGATTTTGGTTAATAACTAGAAAAGAATTTTACTTCCAGTTGCACTAGTTATAATTTGTTTATTAATTTAAACTTTAACTTAGTTATTAAAAATTATTTTTTGCCATAACATTCAGAATATAAATAATTACCAATTAATTTCATTCTAAGTAATAAGATTATTTATTTAAATAACTTTGTTTACGAGTCGTTTAATGAGACAATAGAAGGACTTTAGCATTTAAGTATAGTTGAATAAATGACTGTTGTTAATGTCTTCAAATTGTTTGTGTATGTATAATAATGTACAGTTGATTATAAATTCCTCAAAAGAGTGAATAGTGTTTGGCTTGTATTTTAACTCTCAGTTAACAGTTGAGTTCACAATTACAAATATTTATTACAAGTAATAAGTGTTCAAATGATTCTCCGATAGCTAAAATACTAAAATAAGTTTTCATTATAATAAAATCACGAAAACACAGTGTGTCAATACTGCGATACAAGTTAAAACATTGACATAACTAAGTAAATATTAATTAGGACTAGCAATTAATTTAAGTAGCAGGACAAAGGTTTGAATATTTTAGCTTAGTAATGTTAAGAGTTAAATATTATCATTTATTTTATAAATAACACAGCAGTACAGAGATGTCATAAACCTTCTATTTAAAGCGCTTTTTTATATCTGTTACGAAAATCCACTGGTATATTCATCTGGCTTAAAACTTTATTATCTAATTTAATTTAAAAAAATTAACCCTCATAAAGTCTTCGCGCCATTTTTGCAGACAAATCGGTGTTTTTAGAAAATTATTGGCTTATATTTTTAATATGCTTTAACTTTTATTTTACATCTGAACAGAAAAATTAGTATTTTGAAAAATATATATACAAAAAAATTAGTTATAAGTTTTTTTACAGATAAGGTCTTTGGGTAAAATTTAACCCTCTGTAAAAAACCTGAACTTCTGTTAACATGAACAGTACAATATGGCGAAATTTGAGAATAGTAAGCTTTGAAAATAAGGTTTGAAAATAAGGACAGTGATCGACGAGTTTTGGACAAGTTTGCTTATATACGTGAATTGTTAAATAAATGGGTTGATATATTGCACAAACTTTATAATCTGTCTCACGACACAACAGTTAATGAGCAGCTGGTGGCATTTAGATGAAAATGTACATTACGGCTATCCATAACCACAAAACCAGCTAAATAGGATAACCAATTTTGGGTGCTCTGCAAGTCTGCTAATAGTTGCGCCTAGTATATGTAAACATATATAGGCAAAGAAATAGAAACTAAGCCTGGAAGAAACCCAAATATGTGTGTAGCTCTCGATCTGTATAATTTTGTACAGCATATCAAATGAGGTAGAAGTTATTAGAAAAACAAGTTAATTTTGTAGGGACTATATATAAAAATAAGACTAAATATGCACCACAGAACTTGGCGATGAAATACATTTGAATTTGAATTCTGAATTTCTGAATTTTCGTTATATTTTTGTTTCTTTCATATATATCAAATCATAAACCAGAAATCAGCAATCGCGAGGTTAAAAAATTTCAGATAAATTGGATTACAACAAATGCAAAGAATTAGTTGATACGGTGTAGAAAGTTGTGTAATGTTACATGTACTTGCAAAAAAGAAATTATCAATGACCTACAGTGGTATTTAATAATATGATAGTTAATCCGCTTATAACTCTTTTATATTATTGACATCATGTAACCATGACTAGAACAGTCTGACAAACGTCGGGGTGACATCCGCTTACTTACTGCCTGGCGATGCAAAAAAAGTGCGAAAGAAAGACTTGGCTTTTTATGCTGCTCTTAACAGATATGTTTAGATGTGGCGTTAATGCCTCTGTTGTCATTATTTTTATTGACTTTGGCTGCTATAGGCGCCATGATAATTTGCATCTTCTTGTTTTTTTTTCTGAGTAAAATAAAGCTTAGCTTTGTGTTTAGGGTATGTTGGCGCAAAGGATGCTCAAGATGAACTGATACTGCAGAGTTAAGTGACACGATCTTCAAATTATAGTTGTCAAAATCTACGATAATTATCAAAAAGGGTAATTTTGTAGCTGCGTTAGCGGTTAGGCTTAGCTTTGACACATACCTGTTTAGGTAAAGCAAGTTCATTCTTAATCCCCAATAAAAAGTGATTAAGTAACACTTTGTAAAAATTGGGTTATAAACCAAATATGTACGCAGATATATTTTACTGCTAACAGCTGCTATTGTAATTGTTAATCCACTTTTTTAATAATTTGCTTTTCATAACAAACAAATGGATTTCATTTTATTTTTCTTATGAAGTATAAACAAAATAATTTTATATATTTTTTCCAAAATTTCCTTATTTTATTTGACCATCAATTTGCATTTGCCTGAGCAAATAATTAATTTCTTGTTATTCATGGTTTTCAGGGTAATATCCACGTCATCACTGATAGGCTATATTGCTGATGTGAACATCTACGACAGCGTAATGAAGTCACCATATAACATTCCATTCCTGGGAATTAAAAACAGACCTTCAGACTGGACGGTCCTTTTTATTTCTATATATAAATATAATTTCCCTTAAGCTCGATATACTTAGTTTAAAGTTTATTTTTTTAGTTTTATTTTTTTTCCATATACATATGTAATACGATTCTCAAAGAAGATCCAGGCACGCCATAGTCAAATTCATAGATTTGTGCCGTTGACTTATGTTTTCAAAGTAATCGATGTAGATAAAAACATTATGCTGTGACTGTATTTTTAGTCGACAAAGCCATCCTGACATTTTTTTGTTTTCATTCATCTTAAGAAAACCGCATTGGAAATTTTTGTATCTCATTTTCGCTGTTATTTGTATTTAGTTCTTCTTTCTTTCCTATCTCATCTCATATTTCTTTTGTAGTATCCCATTGGGATCACGATTTATTTGTTATAAAATTTAGGTGTGCAGCTATATAAAGTACCGAAAAACATTATAAAGACCGTAATTTTAAAAAGAAATTCCAAAAAAGGACGTGATGTACATGAACTAGAGCTGCAAAATATCGATAGTCGACCCAATCGATAGTTTTGATCGTTTGCAAAAAAACTATCGATACTGTCGGATTCTTAAAAGGCTACTTGTGGCAATAATATTAAACTTTAAGTTAAAGGGAAAGAATAATAATAAATAATCACTGTTGGAACAAATAATAGGGACACTTTATTTTTTTCAGTATGACATAAAATTTGACGTATTGAAGTTTTTTGATGGAAGAGTAATCCTCATATATTGCGAAAGTTGTTCAGACCATGAAGTGCTCCAAAACTAAAGTAGTTAATAAGATCCAATGAAATAAAACTGAAGAGACTATGGGAAAAAAACGTAGTACAACTGTCAGTTTTGATAAACTTTTAGTTCGTACTTTAAAAATCAACCCCTTCAAGTCATCAAAAGGCCTCAAAAATTGATTTATTCTCCTGTTTCAAGTTTCAGAATAAGAAAAAACTTATGGAAGCTAGACTTATGGGTAAGAGTCCTCGGAATGTATCATTTTTCAGCAAACCGAAGCAATAGTTAGAACAACATGCTATGGTCTAACGAAACGAAGATTAATTTGCTTGGGTGAAATGCAGAATCGTGTATACGAACATATTTTAATTACAATTCATACTTTATTTGAGTGTAATAAATAGAAATTTATAAAACTCTTAAACTGTGTTCTATGTAACTATAAAAGTTTATAGACGGCTAACAACCTGCTTCAAAAAAATTTTTGCAAATGTTAAACAACGAAAATTATACAAAAAAAAATAAAGGTAAATTTTTACGCGTCAAAAAAAAGTATACAAGACAAAAAACCTACGCTAGAAGAGTGCTTATGCTATCGAGTACAAAAAGAATTTGTTTTCTAAATTTGCAAAATACCTCCAAAGTATTGAGTTGCGGGTAAAAATACTGGTTTTTCGTACATTCATGCACTTATAAGTTAATAACTTAGCTAAATATTAAACAATTTTTAAATTCTTGACGGATTTGGAAAGAAAAGGTATATAATATTTAAATGGTGTATACTTTATTAAGGTAAATTTAAGGAATACTGTGTCTATTTCCTAGGCAAACAATTTTTTTAATTGACAGAGTAGGCACTCCCATACAAAGTATATTGATTTTTATGTATCTTAAGAACGGTTAAAGTGTAAGTCTCCGATATTGGTCTTAACGACTTCATAGTCAGTATATTATCAAAACTAGGTACTTTCACTTTATTGTGAATAAAATATGTATTTACGAATCGATTTTCATTAAATATAATAATAATAATAATAATAATAATAATAATAATAATAATAATAATAATAATAATAATAATAATAATAATAATAATAATAATAATAATAATAATAATAATAATAATAATAATAATAATAATAATAATAATAATAATAATAATAATAATAATAATAATAATAATAATAATAATAATAATAATAATAATAATAATAATAATAATAATAATAATAATAATAATAATAATAATAATAATAATAATAATAATAATAATAATAATAATAATAATAATAATAATAATAATAATAATAATAATAATAATAATAATAATAATAATAATAATAATAATAATAATAATAATAATAATAATAATAATAATAATAATAATAATAATAATAATAATAATAATAATAATAATAATAATAATAATAATAATAATAATAATAATAATAATAATAATAATAATAATAATAATAATAATAATAATAATAATAATAATAATAATAATAATAATAATAATAATAATAATAATAATAATAATAATAATAATAATAATAATAATAATAATAATAATAATAATAATAATAATAATAATAATAATAATAATAATAATAATAATAATAATAATAATAATAATAATAATAATAATAATAATAATAATAATAATAATAATAATAATAATAATAATAATAATAATAATAATAATAATAATAATAATAATAATAATAATAATAATAATAATAATAATAATAATAATAATAATAATAATAATAATAATAATAATAATAATAATAATAATAATAATAATAATAATAATAATAATAATAATAATAATAATAATAATAATAATAATAATAATAATAATAATAATAATAATAATAATAATAATAATAATAATAATAATAATAATAATAATAATAATAATAATAATAATAATAATAATAATAATAATAATAATAATAATAATAATAATAATAATAATAATAATAATAATAATAATAATAATAATAATAATAATAATAATAATAATAATAATAATAATAATAATAATAATAATAATAATAATAATAATAATAATAATAATAATAATAATAATAATAATAATAATAATAATAATAATAATAATAATAATAATAATAATAATAATAATAATAATAATAATAATAATAATAATAATAATAATAATAATAATAATAATAATAATAATAATAATAATAATAATAATAATAATAATAATAATAATAATAATAATAATAATAATAATAATAATAATAATAATAATAATAATAATAATAATAATAATAATAATAATAATAATAATAATAATAATAATAATAATAATAATAATAATAATAATAATAATAATAATAATAATAATAATAATAATAATAATAATAATAATAATAATAATAATAATAATAATAATAATAATAATAATAATAATAATAATAATAATAATAATAATAATAATAATAATAATAATAATAATAATAATAATAATAATAATAATAATAATAATAATAATAATAATAATAATAATAATAATAATAATAATAATAATAATAATAATAATAATAATAATAATAATAATAATAATAATAATAATAATAATAATAATAATAATAATAATAATAATAATAATAATAATAATAATAATAATAATAATAATAATAATAATAATAATAATAATAATAATAATAATAATAATAATAATAATAATAATAATAATAATAATAATAATAATAATAATAATAATAATAATAATAATAATAATAATAATAATAATAATAATAATAATAATAATAATAATAATAATAATAATAATAATAATAATAATAATAATAATAATAATAATAATAATAATAATAATAATAATAATAATAATAATAATAATAATAATAATAATAATAATAATAATAATAATAATAATAATAATAATAATAATAATAATAATAATAATAATAATAATAATAATAATAATAATAATAATAATAATAATAATAATAATAATAATAATAATAATAATAATAATAATAATAATAATAATAATAATAATAATAATAATAATAATAATAATAATAATAATAATAATAATAATAATAATAATAATAATAATAATAATAATAATAATAATAATAATAATAATAATAATAATAATAATAATAATAATAATAATAATAATAATAATAATAATAATAATAATAATAATAATAATAATAATAATAATAATAATAATAATAATAATAATAATAATAATAATAATAAATGATTCTCTTCTCAATAACTCCAAAAATACGGATTATACTAAAAAATTTAGAAAAATCATAGAATCTGAAATGTTGATCATTTTTGAAGTTAGGCGACCATAGCGCATCAAAAAAATATAGTGGTTATTCAAGTCATTTTTACATGTTGCATAGTGTAATTGAAGTATGGTTATTTTAACGTTAAAAATGCTGCTGTGAATTGACATATGACGTATGACTAATATAATAAATGTATGCCTGGTATAATATTTTTAAGTAACCATTTTATAAATAAGTATGTTTTGATTGGTTTGAGTTAGAAATAGCGTTGACAGAAGTCCTGCTTTTCTTAGAATTGTAACGCTTTTTATTATGTAATTCAGCATATCGCGCAGAAATTCGGATTTGCACTTTTTCAAATTTACGTCATAGTTTTTAAACTTAAAATTTTTGACTGCCAGTTTTGTATGTTTTGAATGACAATGTATTACAGGCATCTAATATGAGTAATATATTGTCAGCTTTGTATTAATTTCATAGAAGTTATACATCCGTTGTTTTCTGTATAGTATTTGACAGATTTCCAAATACAATTAGTTGTTTTGGGCTAAAATATACGGTTTCTTTACTTTTTTACTCAATACTTTTATATAATAGTTTTAAATAATGTGTAATTTAAAAAAAACTATACAACTTTCTAATACCATATTAACATAAAACTAGAATGAATATACGAGTACAAATATATCAATCAATTACACAAAAGAAAAATTTTTCGCTGAATGAAACATAAGGTATGTTTTTAAGAAGGGCTGCCTATGATACTTAATTATACCTTTCTGTTTGTCCATATACACGTCACAGATTTATGATGAATACGTTTTTTGTGACAGCTTTAGAGTAGATAAAACCATGTTTCGATACTTATGCAGTCTATTTTATAATGTTTTCTAATCTAAATTAACACTAAAGATGTTTGTGGGCCATCAAAATAAGAAAATTTTGAATAATTTAAATTTGAGAATACTGTATATGTGAGAATTCCTTAGACGGTCTGCCTGCACTTATTGTTCGAGTATTTTTACGAATTGCGAAGACATTTACTGATTCACTGGAGAATTTCAAAAGGATGAGTATTAATATGGACTATGTTTCTCAAAATTAATATTTTACATTACTATGAAATTTGGACATTTTTGCAAAAACATTGGAAAAATGATCACATTGAACGGTTTCATTATCTAATTTTCTTTGAGCGAGTTTTTGTGACCAGCATAATGGTGACTACTGTTGGAGAGCTATAAGGGAAACAAATAAAAATGTATATTAAAAAGGAACTAAAACTCTTTATCTTCATTTTTTTGTTCGAAAACTAATGCTACTGTTACTTTTTTCATTCTTTATAAATTTCCCATATAGTTTAACGTCCTGGGAGTTAGTAGGCTGTCTAATCAATAGCTCCAAGTATGTTTTAAACTGTAAACAAAAACTTTGTAACCTAGTGTTTTTAGTAGAATAGTAATGTTTTTTGTTTTAAAAATGAATTCAACTAACTTACTCGTATGTGATTTCTTTTTTACAAAATATTTAATAATATATAATAATTTTTTGTTTTTCTGTCTATTTTTAATTAAATATTCCCCAAAAAAATAAAAGTTAAAAAAAGTAAATATATTTTTAAAGATGCTGTTTCAAACATTGAATACATTATTAAACAGTTACTGCGATTTTTTGTTATAAATTCTATTCTATTTTAATGAAAGAGTATTTTTCTAATTGTTAACCCTTGCTGTTATATAAAAAGAACTTTCTTAACTTAAGTAAAGAACCATTTTGGTCCATACTGTTTTTTCAACAATAAATGAACTTTAATGTGTTATTTTACTTTTTATTTTAAAATTTATTTGTAATTCAACCAGTTTGCAGGGTTATATGGAATTCCATTTCTGTAATTTCTAGTTTATCACTTGTAAACTGTAACTCCGATATATCAATTTGTAGGGCTTTGGCTGTAAATAGTGAATATGAGAGATAAATTCGACAAACAGTGGAATGATGTAGAAACTTCCACTTTGCGATCATATATTTCTATACCAATTATAGCAAGTGTTTATCGTGCGCAATGCTTTGTTCCATGCATTTTTTGTTACCATATTTTGCTAGAAATAATGAGCAAAAATAATTATACAAGTGATCATCGCTTTCACGGGACTATGCCCGAAGGCAGACATAAAACAGTTTTAAGTCCGTTTCTGTTCCAGATAGCTGGGAAGTAAATCTAATGTCCTACAACTGTTCTGAAATTGTAACTATGATGAACAGTTGGAGGCTTTTCGAGGTTGTTGTCTTTTTGGACAATAAAAGAGCTCAAACCATGCGCAATATAGCCTAAAATTTAGACATGTCGCAACAGGTGATTTATCCATAATTGCTTTCCATGAATTTGCTACATTGTGCAGCATCTGAAGGCGGTGTACCAAAACCATCATCTCTTAGAAAACGAGGAACATGTAGTTGCTGCAAGTCTAACTGCGGTTAATAGTAAGTACACCATATGCGGTATATGCATACCAGCTGAAACCCTGCGAGTTTCGCTATCCCAATCTTATTCATTATCTTAATTGCTATCTTAGTTACATTTTTTATTCCTTTTTCCCCATTTTATCCACTTCCGGTTCAAGTCCAAACATTTGAAAAAGGTTATAGGTCCTTTCAAACAGACACTGTAGAACCTGTCGTTTGGCTGTATATAGTCTTCAAACAAATAAACAGTTATTTCTGTATATAATATACATACATATATAGATAGCTTTTAACCAGTGTGCTTTACCCGCTTTTTAGCTAATGTGGACAGATAATGCTGGTTTAATTGTTGCCGTTCTTCACATATACAAAATTCAATATTTACCCTCCACTTATTTAATTCACGCTGTTAATGATTGAGGATAAATAATAAAGGGTCCGCCAAATAAAAATTTTATTTTGAAAATGCTATAAAAAAAACTACTGAGTATTTTCTCAAATTTCTTTTTTATTTGAAAGTACAATCCTTCCGGTTAATAACGGAAAATAATTTCATTTCAAATATTGGCTGCCTCGGCTGGCCATGCAGTAGCCTACACGATCGGTCCAATTTTTAAGCACATTATCAATTGTGTGCAGCTGTATATCACCAATGGCTTCACGAATATTGTCATTTAAAGCGTCAATTATCTCCGGCTTGTTGGCGTAACACTTATCTTTTACGGCACCCCACAAATAATAGTCCAACGGTGTCAAATCGCAGCTCCGAGGTGGCCAAACGACATCAGCTCTGCGGCTTATAATGTTCAAAAACAGGGCGCAAAACATCGACCGTAGCTTCGGCTGTGTAGTACGTAGCGCCGTCCCGTTGAAACCAAATGTTGCTATTATTCTCCTCTTCAATTTCTGTGAACAAAAATTCGTTGAGCATGGCCCGATAACGATTGCCATTGCTTGTTTACATACCCGCCAAGATCTAATTGAGCTTCATCTGAAAAGATGATTTTTTTGGCAAAATCGGTATTTCTGTAACTCGATCGCAGGCCCACTTAGCGAAGCATATACACAACCATATTCGTTCAGCGGAAGGATAAAACTAATTATCTGTCAAATCGGACATGAGCTAAGTGTAACCATTCACGAAATAAGCACTAGTTGAAAAAAAACGTTACATGGTGGACCCTTTATAAAAACTTCTACTATTATTTTTCTCAAAATATACAAAAATCAATATTTACATTGTATGGGATCTCACCCACTTTTTTACTGATAATTTGTATCGACCATGAAGCTATTTGGATTAAATACTGAAACTTAAGCTTTAAACGTTCACAATGTATAAAGATATAATTGTTTGGTTTAGATGGTAGGTGTCATGCTCCCTTTTCCGATTCCGCTCACTTTTTGATTGATGATTTGTATCGGTATTACGAATTTATTTTGGTCAAATTTAGAAACTCTCTCTATTATATTTGAAGATATAGAAAAATAAATATTTACTTTGTAAATACAGAGTGATACTGTAAAAATGTCAAAAAAAAGGTCAACCGTTTAGCTGTACATAAGGTTCGAACAAACTAACTAATAAACATACAAAAACACATTCATTTTTATATATAAGGTAAGCAATATACAGCGAGAAAAATTTGCGCTTCTGTGAAGATATGATTTTTGCACTTGTCCTGCAAAAAAAAAAAAATTGATAAATATAAACTGACCAAAATGGTCCTTTACCTAAGATTTGTAACTACTTATTTTGTTATTTTCTTTTACATCAAAGAACACTAACACTTTTGTAGAAGTAATACAATTAAAAATAACATCTGTTCTAACGTTTTAAGTAGATATGTTGAACGGTTCCGTAGTTAAAGGGAAAAGAAAACGAAAATTTACCAAAATAGTCCAAAATTTATCAGCAGGGTTAAAGATCTCCAGAAATTCAGCAAATTTAAAAAAGTTCCACTTAGGTAGAATTTTGTTTTTGAGTAATTATGCTTAAAACTTTATATAGAAATGTATGAATTTAATTTTTATTTTGAGATTCCCGAATTTGGAATTCCGGGATTTGTTTTTAAATTCTAAATCTATAAAATTTTCTATGCAGCCTGAAATATTTTTTAATAACGATCTGACATGGACATACCAAATAACTTATGCTTTGGAAGAAACATTTTCTATGTTAAGAAATTTGTAGAAAATCAATATCTTACTCTTCTAAAGGTACGTATACTACTCGCTAAGACATATTTAGTTACGGTGTTGTTATATGGAGTGACAATGCTAGTCTTAGGAAACTGAATGTAGCTTATAATGCGATAGTAGGATCATGTATTAACTCTTGGGACTCTGTGATGTATCATTTCGCAATGTGCCGAAGATAAGGGTTTTAATATTCTTATATAAAATCGTGAACAGACGTGAACCAAATTTTACAATTTGAGATTGAATGACATTATCCAGTTCAGATATCGGTTTGTAATATCGCAATGGCAATTGTTCATCTATTTTATATTCCTTTGGAATTCATTACTCACCGGGCTCTATTTAATAATTACTATTTTTGAATATTTTTGATATATATTAAATACTGTTGTAACTTCTTCAGTTATTTTTAGTTTGGAAATTATTACAGTGCACTCTGGATAACGGAAACACTCGTTTTCGTTAACATTTCAAAACATCAACCCTCTTTTCAACATTGTCTACTATAAAACTTCACCCAAACCATAAAGCTCTACCTCAACTCTAAATAAAACAAGATTTTAGCTTCAGTAGCAGCTAAAACACATACATATGTACGTAAATACATTTATTTTACGAAATTAGTTTAGAATTTAGGGATTCCCCTTATAACCACATGTTTTAGAAATAAAGTTACATACATATGTGTTGTGTTAATTTTTTGTTGGAAGTCTTTTTTATTACATTGGATTAATTTTTGTTTGGTTTTAATTTATAAGCAATTAAATCGCTTTATATTTAATTTGTATATTCATAAACATCAACAATCTGATAAACGTCAACACCCGTGGTTTTAGTAAGCTGACGTTATCCCGAGTGCACTGTATTTATATTTGTTATTGTTATTGTAATTTTGTTTATGTATTAGTTTCATAATCTCTGTTTTATAATTAAAATTAAGCGAATGTCTGACATAAGACAGTTGTTGTATAGAACGTCGTATAAATTAATTAAATAAATTAATCTTTTTATTATATAGAGTAGAAAATAAAATTCACACAAACATTTTCAATTAATTTATAAGCCACAATAGGAATCTGCGTTCCCTACTGAAATATTAATACAAAAACTTATTTAATAACAATGTACATACATATGTACTCGTATGTACGTATGTATTAAAGCAAGAATTTTGTATGTTGCTATCATGTAATCTTCAAGACAACATATTCTCTATTTTATATTTATTTGGACTTCAACAGAAAAAACTATTTCAAATAAAATAATTAGTTGACAGATTCTTTACCTTATTTATTCTAAGCCCACACAAACTAAACTAAACCACAATTGGTAAAAAGATAAACAGCAACAACAAATTAAACATGAAAACAAGTATTAAAGGCAAATAAAAACACGAATTACAATAACATCAATACACTAACAATAAATTATATACCTAGCATTGCAATACCAACCACAACAATAAGATATAGCATAATAAATGTACGCCTGTGTGTGTAAGTTAATAAATAATTTACTCTCTAAAGAGAAACATCGATAACCCTGCTAAGATTGTTTTTGTATTTGCTTCGGCTGTCATGGGAATTTAACAAAACCACACTTTCACATAATATATAGTATACACAAAAGCTCCTTTTTTTAAAGAATAAACACTCTTTCTCATACCATCGGTCTTCTAAATATAAATAAATGAGAAGAACTTTGAAAGTTTACTATTTTTTTATATGCGTATGTATGTAAGTGCACTGTTTAATAAACACAAGCATAGTTCTATTTTATCTCCAACATTTTCAGTTTCCTCAAAGATATTATCCATGTGTGTATAAACGAGTACTAGGATTTGTAATTATAAGTGAAAAATTATGTTAAAAAAATATTTGTTAATAGAATGTCGTAAGGAAAATGGAAATTGAAAGAAAATAAACCTATTTTAATATAATAATAGTTTGTTTTTAATATACATTTACATAAATAACAAGTCTTCTTGTATTCGCTTTTTCCTATTGCGTTGTATTTTTACACATCACACAGTGGTGTATTTGACGAAAAAAGCTGGCCAAAATTATTAAAAGTGTGTTTTGAATTAAAGGTTTTAGTTTTTTGATACTATTACTCTTTATGAAGTCCAATAGAAAATTTTTATATGAATATGAAGATTGGTTCATATAAGACCTCCTTAAAAAAATCAGTTTGTTCTTAATAATTCGCTTACAGGTATGTAATACATTTGTAAGTGTTAAATGTGATGTGATCAATAAGAAGCAATAAAAATGGCTTTTTGAGCAAAAATGTGAAAAAAATGTTACTTTTACAAAATTGCAAAAAATAGCGGAAATTTGCGCAAATGTTTTTTTATATGCCATTATTTGGGACGCTGCTTCCCTCACCTTTAAAAACCTTAATGGGCAAGGAAAATGTGTAAAAAACTTCTCTTTTAATTTTTGAATGAATTTTTCCAGCACAAATGTTTAAGATATATTTTTATTAAAAATCAAAATTAGATATTAATCAAATCTTTCAAATATTGAAATATTTAAAACCTTGATTCTTTTAGCTAAAAAAAAATATTATGCAAACTTATTGAAATCGAAAAAATCAATATACGGGTATTTCCTAGAATCCAAATTCACTCGAAACTGGATTACTTAAGCATTTTTGATGTTCTGTATTTGATTTAAATTCGAGTAGCTAAGGGTTCGTGGAAGTAAAACGAATGGACTTTTAATATATATATGTGATAAAAATTTCAACAAAAACAATATATTGGTTTTAAGATCAAAATTTTTATATTCGCTTTTATCAAAATAAGTTGTTTTTAAACGTGTTGGCTGGAAAAAGGTATGTATGCACAAACAATTTTAAATACATCTAATAATTTTTGTATATGTTGTTACCTTTTTACCTTTTTAAAAACGTGTATATATGAGTTCTTCGATTGTAGTTAAAATAAAATAAATCTTGTGTTTAGTTTTCAATTCAAATCCTTTATTCAACACAGTTTTGTGCACCACTGCCT